>OZ007596.1:147066855-147531355 GCA_963931845.1 Maratus michaelseni
TTGATGTTTTCTTTTTCTGGATACTAAACACTACCTTCACACCGAATCTTAAGTTTCTAAGACTACAAGATCGTATTATTTTCAATTTTCAATTTTGATGGAATTTATTGAATTTTCGAATGTTTCTTTTTCGAATTTTCCGGATTTTATAATTTTTCCTTTCTTTGTATCCTAAACACTACCTTTTTTCCAAATGTCAAGTTTCTAGGGCTACGGGATCTACCTAATCTTTTTGATGACGAGTGAACGAGTAAGTGAGTGAGTGACAAAAAATCGAATATTTGAGTTCATCTATCGTCTGAACTAGAAAAGACAGAAGGTTGTAATTTGAAATTTTGGTCCTGTGTGCCAAATACTCTAGAAATACGAAGTTTCAAATTTTTGGGATACTCCAGCGCGGAGATATGGGGGGGTCAAAAGTGCCCTGAGTTGCTTCCAGAAAAGTATGCTTACGGCTGTCCTCTCTCGACTTGGCGGAGGCACTGCCGTGCCTCCAGATATTTGACACGTGTGATCGCTAAAAAAATTGGTTGCAATTAATCGACATTTTGGAGTACGATTAAATTAGAACGTGAAACTGGTAATGTTGAGAAAAAGGCTGGATCGGGCCGAAAGAGGGTGACCCTAAATTCTGATGATCGATATCTGAAACGGATGTATCTGAGTAATCGTCATGCAAGTGCTCCTGACTTAAAAATCTTTTTTGAGAAAGTCTGTGGTGTTAATTTAAGCTCAAGAACTATCCAAAGACGACTTGTGGCATGCGGTTTGCATGCGTATCGCAAAAATAAAGCCTTTACTTACAAAAAAATGATGCAGAAACGACTTTTTTGGGCAAAAGAGCATGTCTCATGGACAAAGGCTCAGTGGGATTCAGTCATGTTTTCGGACGAATCTAACAAGGAGAGTGTCAAGCTTGGTAATCACGGATTTTGATTATTTTTATATATGTTGTAGGGTAGAAGCCCCTTAGTCAGAGGTTCAATGGATTTTGTACAACGCTCCTTAGTTCTCGAGAAATGGGGGGTCTAATATTATAACGTAACTTAAATGCTTACTTTGTAACAAAATAACTGCGTTGGTTATAGCTCAGTTGGTATGGCGTCTGCTCGTTGTTCCGAAGTCCCGGGTTCGATGCCGGAACGCGCTACGTTTGGTTTTCTTTATAAATATACTTGAAATTAAAATTTAATAATCTCAATAAAAAATTTTGTTAACATAATTAAATTTTAATTTAGCATTTTTTATTTTTAAACCACTATTAAACATTTCTCATCATTTAAGGAGCATTATAAAAATTGGATCTATTATTGATTAGTAAAAATTCAAAAATCGTTCCAAAATCAGCAGATTTACTATCGAATTATATAATTATTCTCTCATCGCAATAGAAAACGAAGATACTTCAGATGCTGGATTATTTGTTAAAAATCCATTGTTTTGCAATAAAATTTTACAGTGCTTCAACGCATTTGTGACATCACTTTTCTGATTTTCATCGAATCCCAACACTTCAGATTGATCTTCTTGTGAACTACAGCTTGCTTCTTCTATTTTTATACGATTATAAGCTGTTATAGAATGATACGCACTTGTGCGATAAAGATTGAAAACAAAATCACCACTTAACTGCACCAAACGAAAAGAAAAGAAATAACCAAAGTCTGTTGTGGCGCCCTCTAGTTACAATAAAATAAAACATAAATATGTTGTAATTTAATTCTTATGCTAAATTTTAATATAGTTATGCTTCTTACTTTAAAAACAGAGTAGTATTATCATCGCATTGACTTTAAGGCGTTTTGTTATGGCAATTTATAAATGATGTTTCTTTACAATCATGAATTGACACAATTGTTCAATATCGTTGCATTGATAAAGCATATATGGAATTAATTTTGAAAAAGATTTTTAAAAAATCAAAAATGCTAAATTAAAATTTAATCATGTTAACATTTTTTTTTTAGATTATTAAATTATAATTACAAGTATATTTATAAAAAAAAAATGAGAAAAATAAACGTAGCCGGTTCCGGCATCGAACCCGGGACCTCCGAATAACGAGCAGACGCCATACCAACTGAGCTACGACCACCACACCCAACTAACACAGAACTTGCGGGCCACTGATGGCTACGTTAGCCTTGGCCCAAACTAGTAGATGAGGGGCCGCAATCGTTTGCCGTAACGGCAACTTAAAAAAACTGTCACGCCGGCCACAATGTGGCCGCAACAGAATTGGCCATAACTACATTAAGATGCCCATAATTGTGCCACAAGTGGTTAATCATAATTGACGGATAGCCTAAAACTGGCCACAGTTATACTTTAAGTGGCAATTATTAATGAAAACTAGCCACAGTTTGGCCATTAACGATCATCGTGAATAAAATCTAGCCAGAAGATCGCCACAGCCATGCCACCTGCGTTTGTTAAGAATAAAAGCTACCCCAAAGCTGGCCATAAATGTTAATTTATTGGTCATCATAAATGTAAACTAGCCTTAAGCCAGCCATCCACATACCATCAATGCTATTCATTAATGAATGCATGCCGAAAGCTAGCCACTTTGTTGCCATGAATGGGCATCATTAATGTATGCAAGCCGAAAGCTAGCCACTTCGTTGCCATCATTAATGAATGCAAGCCTAAATCTAGCCACTTTGTTGCCATCAATGGTAATCATTAATGAATGCATGCCGAAAGCTAGCCACTTTGTTGCCATGAATGGGCATCATTAATGTATGCAAGCCGAAAGCTAGCCATTTCGTTGCCATCATTAATGAATGCAAGCCGAAAGCTAGCCACTTTGTTGCCATCAATGGTAATCATTAATGAATGCATGCCGAAAGCTAGCCACTTTGTTGCCATGAATGGGCATCATTAATGTATGCAAGCCGAAAGCTAGCCACTTCGTTGCCATCATTAATGAATGCAAGCCTAAATCTAGCCACTTTGTTGCCATCAATGGTAATCATTAATGAATGCATGCCGAAAGCTAGCCACTTTGTCGCCATCAATGGGCATCATTAATAAATGATAGCCCAAAGCTAGCCATATTCATGCCACTATTAGATATCATGAATGGAAGCTGGCCAGAATTATACTTTTTATGGTCCTCAAAAAAGTAAAGTTGAGCAAATCTCCATTTTTACTCCTTTGGCAGGGACAATTTTTTTTCTTTTTTTAAGTTATTTTAAACTTTAGAATCTAAATTTACTGGTCCATAATTTTTGTCTGAAAACTCTAAATATTTTATTCAAAATTTGAAAAAAAAAAAAAAATAATCTATTGGAATATTTTTCTTAACAAGAGCTCATAACACCAACCTGACTTTTATGCAAACATGTTTCACTTTATTATAATATTTTTCAGTTAAAAACTGCAATGGTGTGAATAAGCACCCCATATTAAAAAGGTCAAAATACAATAAAATCGAAAGTGCTTCAGATCTTGTATAGAATACTTTCAATCTGGAAGCAATAATATTTTTTTTTTTTAAAAGTGTCCCAATGGAGGCAAAAATTGGCCGTATCCACTCATCTCATTAGATCGGAATAAAAGGCCATATGGTTATGATTTATTTTTTAATGTTATTCTGAAAAAGTTGCAAAAGCCATAATTGTAATTAATAAAAAAAAAGTTGTAAAATAAGGTGTAACACAAGGTGTAAAATATATATTGAGCGTTAAATTACCAATGATGGTGAGAATACGAAAAAAAAACTAATTTTCTTCAATTTTTAATTAAATTATAGGTTTAAACATTCTATTCAAAGGAGTAAATTTTTAAGTAGTTTCAATTTATGTTTCTTCAAGCTAATTCACCAGGTGGATAGTCCAGCCAGAATTTCCATTGAAAATTGTTATCTAATGATTATATTCAACATCCCTTTTTCGAAGCAAATAAAAAATGTATAATGTTAAATGAGATACCATATGAAAGGATTTTCAAGCGACTTCTGACATAGTACACTCACATTTCTTTAAAACATGTATTTTGGTTAAAATTGCAAGTAATAAATTAAATAGGCATTGTTTTCAGAAATAAAATGAAAGTTTTTCCTCAAATTACTGTTGCCACAAAAATTAAATTCCACAACAATGATTATAAAAAAAATGTTCAATAAAGATAAAGTGGACATGGTTGCTGCATGGGTTTATTTTATATTTATGATAAAAAAGCAAAATTTAAATTCAAACGCTCAATTTTTTTTTTTTTTCAAAACATTATGTCACTCTCTAATGTAGTTAAAATACAATTTATATATATATATAGCTCTTGATATTTTCAGTCAGTTTTTACTGTAAAGTATGAAAGAATAAATTGGATTATATTCTGGCTTTATTTTTTTTTAGAAGTTTAAACATGCATCTAAAAAATATTAGATATTGCTAAAAAATATTAGGCTGCAGTGTGAAATCTTCACACAGGCCCACTAGTATATATTATTTCTGTTATCAACATCCCCTTTTCTCAGAAAATATGAAATGCACAACAATGAACGAGATGCCATAAGAAAGGATTTTGAACCAGCTTCTGACATAGTGCACTCACATCTCGATAAAACATATTTTTTGATTAAAAATTGCTGTAAATTAAAAATTAAATCTGCATTGTCTTCATAAAAGAAATGAAAGGCTTTCCTCAAATTAGTGTAGCCACAAAAATAAAATACCACATTATATAATGCTTAAAATGATTATAAAAAATAAATACTACAAAAAAGATAAAGTGGGACATAGTTGCTGCACGGGTTTATTTTATATTTATGACTAAAAAGCAAAATTGAAATGCTCAATTTATTTTTCTTTGTCCCATGTTTTTTTCCGAAACAGATGATGTCATCTCTAAAGCAGTTAATTAACTATAGATATATATATTTTTTTGTCTTTGCTATGCTCGATCAGTTTTTACTGTAACTGTGATGGAATAAACGAGATGATATTCTGGCTCGACTAATGTTGTTTGAAGATAGTTTCAGTCCTTAATTTTCCTTTACAAGTTTAAACCTGCATCTAAAGAGTATTAGATATTGCTAAAAAGTATTAGACTGCAGTGTGAAATCTTCGCATGGGTCCACTGGTGCTTTTATAATACAATTTCTTACCTGGATGTTTCTTCCAATTATCCAGCTTGAAAATAAAACAAAAACGCAGGAACTCTATTTTATAAAATTGGTAAAATGTTGACATTACTGATCATTGAAATTTAAGAATTTTTTTTAATGATGTAACTATATATATATGTAAATTAGGTCCGTTCAAAAAATGTCATTTCACTATCTTCATCTCTTTGGCATATATCAGAAAAATGTAGCAGTATTCCTATAAAGTAATGTTTTAGTCTGTTAAGGACTCTTCCCCCCTTTATACACATCATAGAACAAAATTTCAATGTATATATATTTACAAAATATTACTAATTGACAGAAAGCCAATTGTCACTATTTTCCTTCTTATGTAAATCTTAAAATTTCTCTTATTAAATAAGTTTAATATTTTTTCAAAATAGTAGTGGCAGTTGATCTTCTAGAACACGGCAAGTTCACCATTCATACACTAAATCTTTTTTTTTTTTTTTTTTTTTTAAATGGACTAAACATTACTCATAAATAATAATATATCATTGTTTTTACTTTTTAAAAATTAGCAAGTAATGAGTACTGAATATATATATATATATTTTTTTTAATATATTACCAATAAAGAAATCTTTAAAATATTTTTCCTTCCAGCAGGAGGTATGTGACTTTTTGACTAACAAAATTTCAAACTGATTCATACAATATTATGTACATTAAAATTTTAATCTCAAGTTCTAATGAGATTATGATGAAATTTTTATTAAAATTTTCAAAAGTTTTTATACAGCAAATTATTTTTAATACCTGATCTCCAAGCAATGCTAATTTATAATCAACCAACAAAAACAGTTTATCAGTTTTTAAAATATAGCCTACATAAAACACTTTTATTCAATTATATCTTAACCTGTAAAAAGAAGGGGGAATGTTCTCAGAATGAGAAAGAAGGGGAAAATATATAGTACATCTTTTTTAACAACATCACTTGCATAAATAAATATATATATTTAAAAACACTAGAACTGAATGCTTTTTTTTTTCATATAAATTTTATTTTTCACAACAAATGTAAAACAAACCAACCAAAAAACATTTATTTATGTATTTACAAGATGCTCAAAATTTATCAGAAATATTTTACAAGAAAATTTAATCCTGTTACAATTAAATTTCTGATGTTTCTTAATTTAAGTTTATAAACAAGAGCTGAAAATCTACAGTCATCTTCACAGAGAACTTTTTTCTTTCCAGATTTTTATTCTTCTTCTTCTGAAAAACAAAAAATAAATTTTACAAAACAAAATTAAAATGCCTTACTTTAAAAACACCACTTATTAATTAGCCATTTATAAATATAATCGGAACAGAAATTATAATTTAAAAAAACTATTTACAAAAAGCTTTGTAGTTCAAGTTATTTGTACAAAATGAAACTATTTTATTGCAGTATACCTATATTTGCTTTTAACAAAAACTCATGAAAGGGCAGCGTTGTCAAATGACACCTAATTCCTTTTTTTTTTCTAGGTGCGAAACTGCATTTCATGGTGGCAATTTTATGTTATATCATATTCTCTCATTTCTTTTTGCAACCATGTTAACAATAATATTGTTTCTATTTTTATGTGTTAAGAGCAGGGGGGGAGGGGGGGGCTGTATATATTAAATACTTTATCTCTGTGTTAATCACTAAAACAAAATAAAAACAGGCTTTCTATAAATTCTTTTGAATAACTTCAAATATATAAATTCATATTCTTTACATATGATGTATGGGTGCTCTTTCTGTTCATTTCATAAAAGTCGAATTGCTCACTTTGTAAATGTTTCTAGAATTTGTATTTCTAGAAACCAGCAGTTCTTTATTTTCTTCACTTTATTTTTTCACATAACATTTCCTTCAAAATGGCTTTGTAAAGTAGGAAAATACATTGTGTACCTTATTTTTTCACATAACATTTCCTTCAAAATGGCTTTGTAAAGTAGGAAAATACATTGTGTACCTCCAAGCTATAAATCTGATATTATCACTCATAAAACGATAGCATTTCAATTCTCACCGTAATTTAGTTCAAAATAAGGAAAAGCAATTTTTCAACTTTTCCCCGTCAAAGTTAAAAAAGTAAAATTTAAATTAGGTGGGATATAATATATCCCACCACGCCTCAAAGGGTTAAAAGACAATAAAGAAAAAATGAAGTTACTTTGACACAGGGTTGGGTTTCTTCCCGAAGAAACTGGAAGAAATGGAAAAAACTGGAAGAAACCAACAGAAAACAAAACAGATGCTCAAAATTAAAATATATTAACTATATAAAAGAATTAAATTCAAAACCTAATTATATGAAATTTAAATTGGAAATTAATTAATATTAAAAATATTATTTATGGAAAAATAAGTTATTTTTTAATAACAAACTTCAGGTTCAGCAGGTATTTACAGGTTATGTTTTTTACAACTTTAGAGGTAGGGGATATTTTTTTATTGTTTATATAATTTCTGTAAAAAAAAAAAAAAAAAAAAAACCTACCAATTCCTTATTTATCATATAAAAATGCAATATTTTAAAAACTATTGTGCAAAACTTAAAACAAACAAATTTGTAATTATGTATACTAGCATGCTGATTTAAAAGATAAATGTTCTGAAAATAAACTCTACAGGGATAAGAATTTTTTTCATCTTTTGAATTCATCCATTCTAAGTTGAGAAATTGATTGCAGCATCTTAAAGCTAAATTACTTCTGTTTTGTTATACAATGTTGCACTGTAGTAAGGAAAATGGAGATTTTAATGAAATCCTTCAATACAGTAATTACTGTATATTAGTTTCCTTAATAAAATGGGCGTAAATTCAAAGCACTGTCTTTTATTTAAAAGAGTTTCATTCTACAATAGGTAAATGATCCACATACTATTTACTACTGGTTACAGAAGTTTAAATTATATATATTAAAAAAAATGTGCCTCTTTTGAATTGAATTACCTTTAATTGATTTTGTGTATTTTGGATAAATTTATTTGGTACATTTCCATTATACCAACATCATTGTCGTCACCAAGTGCAATAATTGGCACAAAATGAAATTCATGTGAAAGGATTCAATTGGAAAAAAAAAAAAAAATGCTGGCACAAAATTGAGCATTTAAAAATATAACATTTGAAAATTACAGACTTTCACGAACTATTTTATTAAATCGACACGAATATAGACTTAAAATAAAAGAACAAATAAATATTATATGATAAATTAATAAAATTAACTCAATTTAAACTACAGGCATAGCATTGTAAATGTCTCTTAGCATTGCAGCAAGCATTTCACTTTTTGAATGAAGACGTTCATACTTTTTTTTTTGTATCCAAAGTCCTGAAACAATTTTATTGCAGCGTCCCCATCATCTGGTAAATGCCTAATGGTAAAATCCACATTAGTGTCAACAATAAATATAAGTTACTACTTAATATTAAATATTTTCTATTTGAAAAATAGCAAATTAAGATGTTTTGCGAGGTTACAGAGTAAATTAAGTAATAATAATAATTAAAAAGTGTCATGTTCAATAAATAGCAAATCACAATGTTTGGCACGGTTTGCAATAAAAATATTTACACGTTCAGGGTTGAAATAAATAGCACATTAGCATACATTTTGGCATGGTGTTAGAAAAGTCCCATTTATTTTATTCAGGTACACAATGATTGGAAAGCTTTAGACAGGTGTGTGATCTTGGCTAAAAAACTGGTGTAATTATCAATTTATCATACATAATTAAATTTTTATAAGTCTAATTAAATTTATGTAAGGTTATCTATTAGAAAATACATTTATTTTTATTGTATTTTACAAAGTTGTAACTTATATGGTAAATTCTTAAAGAAAAACAGTTTCTTCCATTTTTTCCACTTGGAAGAAACCTATTTCTTCAGGCCGGTTTTTTCCACTTTGGAAGAAACTTGCCAACCCTGCTTTGACACATCATAGACAATCTCTGACAAACAGATTTTTCCATTTTAATTTTGTTTTTTTAACAGTTAAAACTGTTTTGGCCAATAATTCAAAAATTTTTAGTAGCATTTGGGGACTCCTGAAAATCGGGGACCCTGGGCCCGTGCCCCGAATGCCCTGCCCATGACAGATATATAAATTTCTCTATTTTTAGCCGCAATCGATTGACAAATTTAGCAATTTTTCTCATGCGATCTTGGAAGAATTTCGCTATTTTTTCCCATGACTGACTGAATAGTTTCGTGATTTTTCCCGCAGCTGACTGATGAATTTCAGAATATTTTCCTGCTACCAATTGCCGAATTGTGCAGGGAGGGAGGTTTTGCGACAAATAAGCAAATTTCCCAATTTTTTTCCTACAACAAACTGCCGAATTTTGAGATTTTTGAATTTTGTAATTTTTCTTGCGACCAAGTGACAAATTTTGTGATATTTTACTGTGACCAATAGACGAATCTTGCGATATTTTCTCATGACCGATAGATGATTTTTGTGATATTTTCCTGCTAAATTTTGGTGAAATTCGTGAAAGCAAATTCTTGCGAATCCACAATAATCAGGGCACATTTCCAGCTATATAAAAACGGGCAGGGCGCATTTACAACTATAAAAAAATGGGCAGGGTGCTGCGCCCTCTCGAAAACGTCTAGGGGAAACACTAATTACTCCAATACAAATATTGCCACAGTTATTTTATTCTAAAAACTTGATATTTGAGTAATTTTAATTTATTTTCAGCAGTGAAATTAACTCGAAATTATTGAATAACAAACATGTGAATTTTTACATTGCTAACTAAGCGTAACCAAGCTTCCAGGCTCGAACATATTTCACACTGTCAGTTTTACGCTTAGTTAGCAATGAAAAAAAAATCACCATTTTTATTACTTGATATTTGATTTAAAGGAAAATTTAAAAATATGGATTTGAACCTTCAGCTCCTCTCCAGAATCTTACATTTGCAAAATATTTTGGGCAAAACATAAGAATGTTTTAAAAATACCTTGAATTTAAATATCATTTTTTAAAGTTTCTTAAGAAAAAAGGGTCAAAGAAAGTATTAAAGAAGGTCCCTTTCTCCAAAGAATCTGCTTTATTTTTAATTTGTTAAAAATTATACATTACATATAATCAAAATCCAAATTAATTTATATGACAACATATTAAAAAAAAATCCTTAATTTAGAGGTCAGAAGATTAAATAATTTTATCACCACCTCCCTTCCTCTTCTACATACATAGCATAAATTAAAAAAAATTATTTAGCATAAATCTGTGTAATCTTAAGTATTGTCAAAGTTCATGAAAGTCAAAAACCCTGTTAACAAAAATTATTTGACACATTTCTGCAAAACTTTAAAAAATACTCAATCTTTTTCTATTAAATTTTACATTTCAAAAATTTAAATTAATTTAATTTTTATTAAATGTAAGTCCAGATTAGATGCACTATATTTCCAGAGGTGTCACAATAATCACAAAACTGAAATCATCACTCTTGAAACAAATATTAAAACATTTAAAGCAAACATTTTCTAAGCACATGAGCTGAAGCATCAAAATTTTGAGTAATTTGAAGGACCCATTGTACAAGATGTTTACATTTCATGAAACTCTGCTAAACTGTTTTAACAAACTGTAAAATAACAATTTTGAATAAAATAATTTTAATAAAAATGAACAATTCCTATGCAATATGTAATAGACGAAGATTTTTTTATGATAACTTTTTGAATACAGTTTTGTTAAAATATTACAATTTAACTAAATTTTAATATGAAAAAGTTTACAAAATGATTTTTTGGCCATTTAAAAGATATCGCTAAATTTATCAGCCAATCGTGGTAAAAAATCTTAAAATTAGTCAATGGATTGTTGGGGAAAAAAAAAAAAATTTCGGTTAATGTACGCGAAGCGTACATACACAAGTTACTGACCGCGGCTGGAATGAATTTCGTGCATTCTACAGATTGCTGTACAGCGAGTTTCATGCGTCCAGTTATGTTTTTTTTCGGTTAATGTACGCGAAACGTACATATACAAGTTACTGACCGCGGCTTGAATGAATTTCGTGCATTCTACAGATTGCTGTACAGCGAGTTTCATGCGTCCAGTGATGTTTTTTTTTCAGTTAATGTACGCGAAGCGTACATACACAAGTTACTGACCGCGGCAGGAATGAATTTCGTGCATTCTACAGATTGCTGTACAGCGAGTTTCATGCATCCAGTGATGTTTTTTTTTTCGGTTAATGTACGGCAAGCGTACATACACAAGTTACTGACCGCGGCTTGAATGAATTTCGTGCATTCTAGAGAATGCTGTACAGTGAGTTTCATGCGTCCAGTGATGTTTTTTTTCGGTTAATGTATGCCAAGCGTACATACACAAGTTACTGACCGTGGCTTGAATGAATTTCGTGCATTCTACAGATTGCTGTACGGCGAGTTTCATGCGTCCAGTGATGTTTTTTTTCGGTTAATGTATGCGAAGCGTACATACACAAGTTACTGACCGTGGCTTGAATGAATTTCGTGCATTCTAGAGATTGCTGTACGGCGAGTTTCATGCGTTCAGTGATGTTTTTTTTCGGTTAATGTACGCGAAGCATAGTCAACCGCGTCTTGCATGTATTAGAAAAATGAAGAATATCGAAATTTTCCTCAATTATAACGTGTGTGGTGTGATGCAGAGAATTGACTATTTATAGAGTTTTTATGAGAATTTCTTTCATGAAGTAAACGTTGATTTTATTCCGTTTTGTGACAATTTTCAAGTTTAAGCCTTATTTTACTAGAAATTTTTTAATTGTTAAAGGTAATAAATTATTAAACTTGATAAATATTTCAAAAAAATTCATAGAAAAAAAAAGATAACTTGTAAAAATGGATACAGATGGAAGAAAAAAGCTATAAATATGTAAAAATAGAAAAAATTTGATAAAAATATGTAAAAATGGAAATATCCGGAGGAAAAAAATAGCCGAAAATTTGTAAAAATGAAGTATCCGGAGGAAAAAATAAGCTAAAAATTTGTAAATTGAAAAAGCTAGAGGGAATAGATAACTAAAAATTTTTTTAAATGGAGAAATCTGGAGGGAAAATAGTTAAAAATTCATTAAAAAAAAAGGAAAAATCCGGTGGGAAAAATAGTTTAAAATGGAAAAATTGGAGGAAAACATAGCAAAAAAATTGGAAATTCGGAAAATATGGTGGCAAAAATAGCTAAAAATGTGGGAAAATATGGTGGCAAAAATAGCAAAAAATGTGTGAAAATTGTAAAATCTGGAGGAAAAGTAGCTAACAATTTGTAAAAATGGAAATATGATGAGGAAAGAATAGTTAAAAATTTATACAAATGAAAAATACAGAAGAAAGAAAATTAAAAATATGGAAAAATCTGGAGGGAAAAAAATGGCAAAAAATTTGTAAAAGTGGTAAAATCCGGAAGAAAAAATAGCTAAAAATTTGTAAAAATAAAAAATCCAAATGAAAAAAATAGATATTTTTTTTTAAAAATTGAGAAATTTGGAGAAAAAATTGCTAAAAATTTTTTTTAATTGAAAAATCCGGAGGAAAAAGTAGCTAAATTTTTTTTAAATTTGAAAAATCCAGAGGAAAAAGTAGCTAAAAATTGTTTAAATTGAAAAATTCGGAGGAAAAAGTAGCTAAAAATTTTTAAAAATTGAAAAATTCGGTAGAAAAAGTAGCTAAAAAATTTTTTAAAGCGGAAAAATCCAGAGGAAAAAGTAGCTAAAAATTTTTAAAAACGGAAAAATCCGGAGGAAAAAATAGCTAAAAATTTTTAAAAACTGAAAAATCCGGAGGAAAAAATAGCTAAAAATTTCAAAAAATGCAAAAAAAACAAAGGAAAAACATAGCTAAAAATTTATAAAAATGAAAAAAAAAGTAAAAACATAGCTAAATATTTATAAAAATGAAAAAAAAAAGTAAAAACATAGCTAAATATTTATAAAAATGAAAACAAAAGAAATAAAATAAAAACGTAGCTAAAATTTGTAAAAATGTAGAGGAAAAAATAGCTAAAAATTTGTAAAAATGAAAAATAGATGAAAAATAGCTAAAAACTTGTAAAAACGAAAAATCCAAATGAAAAAAGTAGGTTAAAATTGAAAAATCCGGAGGAAAAAATAGGGTAGAACTTTTTTTTATGGAAAAATCCGGAGGAAAAAATTTGTAAGAATAAAAATATCCGGAGGAATAAATAGTTCAAAATTTGGATAGAAAAATTGCTAAAAATGAAACAATACGGAGTGAAAAATAGCTAAATAGTTTTTTAAACGGAAACATCCGGCAGGAAAAATAGCTAAAAATTTGTAAATTGAAAAAGCTAGAGGGAATAGATAACAAAAAAATTTTTTTAATGGAGAAATCTGGAGGGAAAATAGTTAAAAATTCATTAAAAAAAAAAGGAAAAATCCGGTGGGAAAAATAGTTTAAAATGGAAAAATTGGAGGAAAACATAGCAAAAAAATTGGAAATTCGGAAAATATGGTGGCAAAAATAGCTAAAAATGTGGGAAAATATGGTGGCAAAAATAGCTAAAAATGTGTGAAAATTGTAAAATCTGGAGGAAAAGTAGCTAACAATTTGTAAAAATGGAAATATGATGAGGAAAGAATAGTTAAAAATTTATACAAATGAAAAATACAGAAGAAAGAAAATTAAAAATATGGAAAAATCTGGAGGGAAAAAAATGGCTAAAAATTTGTAAAAATGGTAAAATCCGGAAGAAAAAATAGCTAAAAATTTGTAAAAATAAAAAATCCAAATGAAAAAGTAGCTAAATTTTTTTTTTTAATTGAAAAATCCAGAGGAAAAAGTAGCTAAAAATTGTTTAAATTGAAAAATTCGGAGGAAAAAGTAGCTAAAAATTTTTAAAAATTGAAAAATTCGGTAGAAAAAGTAGCTAAAAAATTTTTTAAAGCTGAAAAATCCAGAGGAAAAAGTAGCTAAAAATTTTTAAAAACGGAAAAATCCGGAGGAAAAATAGCTAAAAATTTTTAAAAACTGAAAAATCCGGAGGAAAGATAGCTAAAAATTTCAAAAAATGCAAAAATAACAAAGGAAAAACATAGCTAAAAATTTATAAAAATGAAAAAAAAAGTAAAAACATAGCTAAATATTTATAAAAATGAAAAAAAAAAGTAAAAACATAGCTAAATATTTATAAAAATGAAAACAAAAGAAATAAAATAAAAACGTAGCTAAAATTTGTAAAAATGTAGAGGAAAAAATAGCTAAAAATTTGTAAAAATGAAAAATAGATGAAAAATAGCTAAAAACTTGTAAAAACGAAAAATCCAAATGAAAAAAGTAGGTTAAAATTGAAAAATCCGGAGGAAAAAATACGGTAGAACTTTTTTTTATGGAAAAATCCGGAGGAAAAAATTTGTAAGAATAAAAATATCCGGAGGAATAAATAGTTCAAAATTTGGATAGAAAAATTGCTAAAAATGAAACAATACGGAGTGAAAAATAGCTAAATAGTTTTTTAAACGGAAACATCCGGCAGAAAAAATAGCTAAAAATTTGTAAAAATGGAAAAAATCGGAATGAAAAAATCGATAAAAGTTTATAAAAATTGAAATATCTGAAGGAAAATATCGGTAAAAGTTTGTAAAAATTGAAATATCTGAAGGAAAATATTGGTAAAAGTATGTAAAAATCGAAAAATGTGACGGTAAAATTTACTAAAACTTTGTAAATATTCTTAAAACGAAATAAAATCAATGCTACGTTCACGGTGTACTTTGTGAAAGAATTTGCTTGACGATGTGTGTAAGTAATAAGTCGTCTGCCGAAAAGCTCATGTTCTGATTGGGTAGAATTCGGAGGTTGCCGATTTCTCGGTTGGCGCGCGTCGTTCCTTGGCGTGCGTCAAAAAAATCGCCAAATCGGGGACCCTCGCTTATTCGAGGATTCTGCCGAAAAATATTTTAATAGCTTTTTTTTTTCTATAACTTTAAGAGTAAAAAATAAGTACATTCTAGCTGTAAAAAAAGGTTAAAAAGTGTAAATTTTACACTTAAAGTGCAAAGGTTGGAAAGCTTTGTAAAGAGCTTTAACGTTTACCAACTGTATGCAGCTAAAATACAAGAGTGCACTTCTATTTTATGAATGTGTGAAATTAAATTTACTAATGTAAATTGATCAATACAGACAAAATTTGGAGCCTATTTAGGGGACCATCCCAAAATTCTTCCTAGTAAAGCAGGTCCCTTCACAATATACCTTTTAATAAACAGGATCTCTTCCCATTTTTTTTTTTAAATAACACAGGCAACTTAAAAAAAATTGAGTTTTAAAAAGGAAGAAGTCTTTAAAGACAAATTTGTTTTTGCATGTGGGGTAGCAATACTTTTAAAATCTGGAATTTTCTGAATTGACTATTTTATAAACAATCCATAAAAACATACTCTTCATTGTTAATTTTTATTTTATGTTTCAAAATGTGTAATTTGCAAACAAATTGAAAGGAAAACTTTAACAGAAGGACTTAAAGAAGTTATCAATAAACGTTTGGTTCAAATTTGAGTAACTAAATTTCATATTCATTACAAAATGTTATCTTTCACAAAAAAAAAAAAAGAATAAATTTCACACAAATAACTTTTACTTTTTTCAAAATGGGCCCTAAGATAAAAGCCCTGCGTTACAAACTGAGTAAATTGACAACTTACCTTTGCTTGAATGCCAAACGAGTTTATGCTGCACAGTCATCTCTGCTGCCATCTCTGAACTGCGCCACCACAGTTTCCTGAAAAATATGAAAATAAATTGTAATAGGTTGCAATATTAAGCATTTATCATATTCAACTAGAAAATTAAAAAGAAAAAGTACAATTGATTAATGTATATAACTGATGTCAGTGAATCATTTTCTTCTTCTTTTAAATCAAAACTTATTTCAACATGCACACACACATAATTTGCATTAAATAAAATGGCATCTTATCTAAATATTGCTATGGGGAGGAAAAGAAAAAAAAAATTACTGAATCAGCCACACCAGCAGAAGTGCTGTGCACTTAGACTGTTTTAAATTTTTACACGCATATGCACTATAGCGCTTTTTACTGAAATTATGGTACTGAAAAAGAAAAACACTGCAGAACATAATATAAAAGATGGAGATAAATTATAGTTCCAGGAAAGTAATTAAGGAAGATAATTGATACAATGTTTGGTACTTTTCGGTTAGCTGGACACCAGTAATATATATACATGTATGTACTTGTACACATCATTGGCACCTGGCTAACCGAAAAGTACCCAATGTTTTATTTAACATAAAATTAAAAGTGTAATATCAGACAGGCTCTCTCCTCTTAATATTTTGGATGGGTGTAAAAAAAAAAAAAAAAAAAAAAAAAATGTAACAGTATAGTATAACAGTGTGCAACTATTTTGGATTCCAAGAAAGAAATTGCATGCTTTGAGAGTATGTTGTCACAAACACAGAAAGAAAATTTCAGACTCGGGGGAGATGAGGTTAAAAAAAGGCTTAAAACAAGTTTTAAAAAGGAAGACGTCCTTAAAGACAAATTTGTTTTTGCATGAGGGGTAAGGGACGATGCAATACTTTGAAACAAAAAAAGGTACATTTCGGTTAGCCGGGCGCCAGTGATATATATCAACATATATAAATACATAATGTATATACCTATATATGTATATACATACATATATGTATATAAATATATGTATGTATATATATGTATATGCAGACATATGTGTATATACATAGATATGTGTATATATAATACATGTATATATATCACTGGCGCCCAGCTAACCGAAATGTACCCAAACAAATTATGTGCTTTCATTAGGAAAAAAAAAACCCATTAAAAATTAATCTGGTTTGTTATTAAAAAAATATTTACAACATGAAAATATATTAAAAGCAACTGTTTATAAAAAGTTTGGGTCCTTTTCTGCTATACCAACACCATTGTCGCTAAGCATAATAATCGGCACAAAAGGAAATTCACATGAAACGAATCATTTGAAAACAAAAATAACATTGTTGGCACGAATTTAAGCACTTAAAAATAAAACGTTTGAAAATTGCAATACAAAATATGCACTTAAAATAAAAGAACAAATAAATATTACATAAGGTAATAAAATAAAACTCTATTTAAACTACAGGCTTGAAATTGTAAATGTCTCTTAGGATTGCTGTAAACATTTCATTTTTTGAATGAAGATGTTTATGAGTTTTTTTGATAAAAACTTTTTTTTTTATGTATCTAAAGTCCTAAAACAATTTTATTGCCGCTTCTACATCATCAAGTAACAGCTTAATGGTAAAATTCATTTCAGTGTCAATAATAAATGCAAGTTATAATTTAATAAATATTTTCTATTTGAAAAGTAGCAAGTTAAGATGTTTTATGAGGTTACGATTAAATAATAATAATAAAAGATTCACGTTCAATAAATAGTCCAATCAGAATGTTTGGTACAGTTTGCAATAAAAAATTCTTTACACGGTTAGGGTAGAAATAAATGGCAGATTAGCGTATATTTTGGCATGTGTTGGTATAACAGAAAAGTACCAAGTTGTGTTCCTATTACACTCTGACTCTGATAAGTGGAATTTAAAAATTAAATCAGATTACTTAGCTTTTCGGCTAAACCAAAACATTTTGGGCACTATTGCCATGACTAATTAAAAATCACATTAATGAATTAAAAAGAAATTACCTACTTTATTAAAATCTTAAAAATAAAATGAAATTTTGCAAATGGTCATTAATTAGTACATAAAATTCGAAGTTTTCTATTACTATCAAAATAAAAATATGCCAGTATCATCAGAAAATACAGAATATATATATATTAGTTAATTAAAACCAGATCTTAACATATGAGTATAATTTCACTGAAAGACACTGGAGCTGTAAAATATTACTTTCCGCTTCCTGACTGGTTTAAAATTGTCAGCAATAAAGCAAATTATAAAACAGGCAACGGAGAATTATGAAAAAAATAAAAGCTGAATTTTTATTGGTTAATTTTTTTATAAACCAAAAACTTCTGAGATTGTTCATTACGGACACATTTTACTCTGATATATATATATATAATTACAATCAACTTATTAATAGCATATTCAGGGCAGATGTAAGATCAGTAAAGAACTTTTTTTTTTTTATTCGCTTCTGTAGAATTAAGTCGCATAATAAGCAAAGCAATGCAGTTAATTTTACACAATTGCTGATGCTTTTTCTCAGCTTTCTTTATCTTGAACTTAAATCTGTCCCTGAGAATGATGAAAACTAATTTTTAACTAACTCTTGGAATAATATAGAAAAATAATCTTACCTAATTAGTAAATCTAAATATCCAAAAACCAGTGAATGACGAGACTTAGACATAGACGACGCCACGATGCAGGAAAGGGAAATGTAAACAACGCTGCGATGTGCGATGACGCTGCCAAAAAGACATAAAAATCCCTACGAGACCGCAGAAAAAAAGCTATATTTCAATAGATTTATTTTTTCAAGGTTTTTTTTTTTTTATCTTCAAAATTTCTCATACAACATTAAATAATTTTAAAAGTGGAAATTTTTCAATGCTGATTATTACAAAGCGGAAAACATTTAAAAATATATTTACAAAAATCCCCACTGGGAAAAAAAATGTGTTGGAAAAGGGAAATCTTGTTTCATCTTTCCCTGCATTACTCCCGGCTTGCCGTGTGAAAGGAGTGGGAGGGGGGGATCGGTATTTGGTATTATTGCTTATTTAAGCTAGTTAAGATTTTTTTTTTCTTTTAAATCTAAATTTTGGAGTGTTTCAAAAAATGAAAATAACTTATTTTTTGGAACTGATTTATAGATAATATACAGATAATATAAAATCACCGCCCCCCCCCCCCCCCTCCAAGAAAAAAAAGAATTTTTTTTTTTTTTTTTTTTTTTTTTTTTTTTTTTTTTCGTTTAACAGTAACTGCTTTTTGGTAAAGTGGCATTTATTTCTTTTGACAAATATTTTTTCATTGAAATTGAAATTGAAATAAATTCCCATTTATCATTAATTTTTTTAATATGTTTATATAATATGTATGTCTAAAGATTGCAATATTCATTTTCATTCTAGGTGCTCACAAAAAATATTCATTTAAAGATATTAATGCATACTTTAAAAGCAAAAACATTAACAGTTTTTATGATTTTTTTTCCATAAAAACTCTTTAAATTAAAGAAGGGTACTTTTTGTGTATTTTTTATTGCATAAAATATTTAAATGCAGCATATTTTATCGTTTCACATAAATCCAGGTTTAAAATAACGAAAATCATCTTATAAAATGTGAAGTAAAGATACTTTTTATTTCTTATAATAAAAATGTCGAGAAGATTATACTGGGCCACTGACTTTTAAACAATGATAGATTTGTATATCTTGGCCGCAAACGTACTTTCATTCGCTATTGGGCACTGAAATTGCATTAAGTTTCCCCGCCATTTGCCCGTTAACGATTTGGCGATAGACATCCGGTGTGCGGGCGCTTCAGTTAAAATACATTAATGGCTGGATACAAATTGCCGCAAACTTTTTTGGCCACAACGTTTACAACAGGTGGCCAAAAATCTCGTGTTTGCTGGGCAGTTATTTCGTTACAAAGTAAGTATTTAAGTTATGTTATAATATTAGACCCCCCCATTTCTCGAGAATTAAGAAGCGTTGTATAAAATCCATTGAACCTGAGACTAAGGGGCTTCTACCCTACAACATATAAAAAAATAATCAAAATCTGTGATTACCAAGCTTGGCACTCTCCTTGTAAGTTCAACCTACATAGATCAGACGGTAAGCGGTATGTTCGAACACGTAAAAGTGAAGCTTATCACACAGACTGCATATCGCCTACTGTACCATTCCCAGTCAGCCAAATGTTCTGGGGATGTATATCCAGCAAAGGTGTTGGATGTTTGAAACTTATTACTGGAACTGTGAATGCACCCGTTTATACCGAGATTTCAGAGGAGTGTTTAAAAACCAGTTATTAAGGATGATTTTAAAGGTGCTAGAAATTGTATTTTTCAACAGGACTCTGCCCCCTGCCACACAGCGAAATTGGTAAATACAATCTAACTTATTCATGAATTATTTTGTTGCCTAATTTACAAGTTTTAATCTCCATAACATTAAGGATATTGGAAAAGTAATTTTCACCCAGTTTCCTCCCTTTAGGCGACGGCGTATCTGAAAAAATCTGGCATTAAAGTTTTGGAATGACCTGGGAATAGTCCTGTCCCGAATCCCATTGAAAATTGTTGGCATTTAATGGGTACAAAAATTGTTGCTCAGAAGCCTGCTACTAAAATAAAATCGCTGGAAAGCATTATTAGGGTCTGGTTGCATGAAATTGGTCAAGACTACATTCAGAATTTGATATATTCTATGCCGGACCACTGCAAGGCTGTCATCGCAGCTCTTGGCGGATCTACTAAATACTGAAGTGATCCTTATGCATGTATACACATCTAAGTATATATAATATGACTGCAGTTATGTAAAATTTACATTAACTACAGAATTTTTGCATCTATTACTTTGTTACAAGTTTTTTTAAATATTGCGTTTTTCACTTTTTTCCATTTTTCCAAATAATTATGCGTAAATAATTTATAAATCCCAATAAAAATTAATTTAAATTAATCATACAACTGTATTTTATCGTAAAAATATCACCCTTCCATAATACCTGTACTTCAAAAACATTATTTGCAGCGTTTTCCATTTTTTCGCAGGTGATGCAGTTTTTTCGTCCGCCACTGTATATATCTGATCTATGTCATACGATAATGCTCGTATTTATAAATCAATTTTGATGAAACTAATTGTGTGTATTAAGCTCACCATTGTCTCGACCAAGTTCGTTGGTCAGCTTGATCCGCCATTTTGTTTCAAGATGGCGGCCATTTAAAAATTTAAAACTAAAATAAATATACAAACAAATTAAAAATTCGAATTTATTTTTTAATTAAGTGTTAGGCCTTGATACGCGGATTCCAGAGCATTTTTTGGTTTACTTCTATCTTAAAAAATGGCTGAGATAGAGGCGACAATTCTCGACCCACTAGACTTCTGTTCTAGCGTACTTCTGAGGTTCAGCAGAACTATCTGATTGGCTTGTCGTATTGTCAATCAAACGAATAAGTAACAACCCACACACGTGGTCACATTTGCTGACGGACGGAGCAAGACCACTGTTCTGTTGAAGTAGAAAAGAAAGCAGCACGTTTTTTTTTTCTTTTGCGTTTGAACTTAACGTTTTTATTTCTTTTAGGACTTTTTTTTGCACTCAATCAGTATCAGTTTGGTTTTATCATTTAATATCAATAACATCATTAATAAGTATACTTCTTATTATTTTCTAGTAATTGATACGCTGTATTTATCAAATAATTCAATTTTATCATATTGCACATTGAAAAAATGTGATATTTGAGGTATTAATACGATAAAATGAGAAAACTATATTTCAATCTGTGGTTAAAATCACATTTCAATAAATAATAGATAACAATATTTTATTTTTATTCCTGGAACTGTTTTTCAGTTTTCTGGAAAACGTAATTTTTTGAGTTGATACTCTTCAAATAAGCGTGCAATATGTTAAAAAAAAAAAAAAAAAAAAAAAAAAAAAACTTATCAGTAAATCAACCAATCTAAGGGGGCACAAAAACTTGCTAGTCGGGCCCTGATCCCAATGTAATGCTAAATGACCTCAAACTGATTTTGCCTTTGAATTACACTGTTTTGCTTTAATTTTTCTAAATTTGCTTGGGTCAAGGTAAAATTTTTATGGTACGGAGATGTATTATACTGCAATCCATGTTTGCCCTGGATGGAAAAAAAAAAGATAGTTTCAGCCCTGTATGAAAGGAAAGGCAGAAACTATACATGATATAATCCTTAATTAGCAATAAGGAAGTATTATGTAATCATAAGCATAAAATTATAGAAGCAAGTTTTGGTGTTTTTATGTTAGCCTGCACACATTTCACCAACAGCAGCTTTTATTTGTTGCATATGAAAATATTAAATTTGAAATAATGCTTTGATGTAGAAATAAAATCGTTTTGTTTGTGATATTATCCTTTTTTTGTGTGTGTATTTTAAATGAAATGAATGAAAAGTTTGTTTTAAATGAAATGAATAGAATACAAATGATGGTGATGGGAATAATATATAGCAATTTATTATCTGTGCCTGGCAAACATAAAAGTACCCAAGTTTCTTTTAAAAAGAGGTAACATTCAACATACAAAACATATATTTCAAAAGAATTTTATTTGTTATCTAAATAGAATTATTTATCAGTCATTTTCAAATTAACTACCACTTTAGGATTACTATCACACAGATAATTTGGTTTAAATTCAAAAAATGGTTGTGTTATTGATTTCTGATAAGTTAACACTCAGTAGAAAAGTGATATTATATAAGTTTCTCAAAGTTACATAAAAAAAAAGTTAATAACTTGTGATTTTAATTGATATTATTTTTTAAAAAATGATGTTTAATGTTTTTTCAAAATAATTTTGACCAAGAAAAATTTTATTCTAAGGAAGATAGTGTTAGGCCTATAGTAAAAAATATCTAATTGACAAAAGTAATTATAACTAAATTCATAATTAAATATTTAGCTAATACCCATGAGAGGTAATAAAAAATACTTACCATTTTAATAAGAACTTTTCAATAAATAAAAATTAAAGTAGTAATTTTGTTTACATTAATATTACTATTTTGCCACACTTTGTTTACACTAAATAAGGAACAATAAAGTTTTCTCTCCCTTTATTTTCAACTACAGATATAACAAGTAATATAAATTTTTTTAAGTCAATTCCTATTTTTTAATCATAAATATATAAAATAAACCCGTACAGCATTAATGTCCCACGTTATCTTTATTGAACATTATTTTATAATCATCGTTGCGGTATTTTATTTTTTGTTGGCATCACTAATTTGAGATAAATCTTTCATTTCATTTATGAAAACAATGGGAGAAATTTTTTTCTCCCATATAAAAATAAAAATTAATTAATTAAATTTAATTAATGAATTAATATTTGAAAAAACTGTATTAACATCAATTGTCATCCACTACAAGTTTTAAAAAAATTATTTGAACTTGAATGGATGAATAGAAAATATTTTATTAACGATTGAAAATTCCAACAAGATATATATAGAGAGAGTGTGAGCTAATAGTAGGAATTTAAAAAAAGTTTTGTAAAATAATTATAATAATACTCATGAGATGTATAAAAACTAAAGAGCAGACATTAATATTAAATTTTAAACTATTATATAAATATATATTAGAAGAAATTTTTGTATTCTTATATATTTAAACTAGTCTAGTTAAAAACATTTATAACTTTGTTAAATCAGGATGTTAAATTTCCGTAATTTGGTAACTACAATAATATAACACTCAATCACTTAAACACATATAAACACGTAAATTAATACATTTTATAATACATAATGTGATACATATATATGTTATGTTATACATGGAATTATGTGTTTTAAGTATAAAGTATTAAACAGGCAGTTACTTTGGAAATCTCCCATTACTAAAATAGATTGAAATTACTTTTATTCTTTGAAATTTTACATGTAAACAGGCATGTTAAATCACTGTTTAATATGTTATTAAATAATATGCAAATAATACACAGGTGGTTAGAATTATTCATTAGAAATAAATATAATGGACATAAAACTCAATGCTTACTAAACCTAAAACTGCTTTATTCAGCTCCCTGCCCTTTCTTTAACCCCTTGAAGGGCACCGGTATATTATATATACCACTTAATTTTAATCCCAAAATGCCACAATGACACCAAAATTTTATAATCAAATTTTGAATTTATATGGTACATGAGGAAAAGCTTTTACTTAATTTAAAATAAATTCGCTCGTGAATCCTGGTGTCAATCAATCATTTCAATATTTTAGCTACAAGAGTACTTTGCCCCTGAAGGGGTTAAATGTGGTAATCCATTTATAAAGTTTCACAGTCAATTTATTAAATCGAGTTCGGCTAGCAGATGTACACTTTCAAAGCAGAAGAAGAAATTACACTTCTGCTTTCAAAAGTGACACCAGCTGGCCAATTAATTCAGAAATTCAATTAAAAGAAAAGTCCGTATTTCCTTTTATACTGAATACGTCTTAGAAAAGAATCACTTCAATTCGCGAAACACATGGCAGCTATGTAACTGAAAAATAACTGCAAATGATGACTCTTATTTTAATCAACTGATAATAGTAAATGATGATTCTTCTTTTATTCAGCTTATAATATAAAATATTCCTCTTTAATAGCGCAACGAAATAATTGAAAACAGAGCTTAAATCTACTTTTTTAAATATCCATATCGTCTCAAAACAAACATGTCATTCCCCTCAGAGCGAGACTTGTAAACAAGTAGGAGGTTCTATTTCCATCCAGCGATAGCCGTGATTGGCTCAGAAGTACGCTAGAGCAGAAGTCTAGTGGATCGAGAAATGTCGCGAGATAGAGTAGTTTGAAATTCCAGGGTGGCTGACATTTTGAAACAAGACAGCACATTACAAAAAATTTCATTGTTGTAATAATTTTCCCAATCATACGCATAAAACTATATATTCATATCCGTTAGCGCCAAATTCTCGCCAAAATTGGCGACATTTGGCGAAATATCGCGCAATTGGCGACTAAATTAAGTCTTCATAAATGAAGCCAATTTGTCTATTGCTCAATAATTTTGCGAATTTCTTATTCAAATTCAGTATTAACGAATCTTTTGTAAACATTTTTTTTGCATTTCAACTTGCTGTGTTCGTGGTAACATTAGCTAAAATTTTAAAATGAAGATATAGGAAAGCTACCTTTCCTCCCGGTACAGGCCGGAAGGACTTTTTTGTATTGAAAGCTACCTAAAAGTAATACTAAAAAACAACCTTTTCAAATGTTGATTTATATATATATATATATATATATATATATATATATGTATGTATCTGACCTATGTCATACGATAACGCTCGTATTCGTAAATCAATTTCGATGAAACCAATTGTGTGTATTAAGCTCACCAATGTCTCGACCGAGTTCGTTGGCCAGCTTGGTCCGCCATTTTGTTTCAAGATGGCGGCCATTTAAAAATTTAAAACTAAAATAAATATACAAAAAAGTTAAAAATTCAAATTTATTTTTTAATTAAGTGTTAGGCCTTGATACAAGGATTCCAGAGCATTTTTTGTTTTACCTCTATCTTAAAAAAATGGCTGAGATAGAGCAGTTTGAAATTCTAGGGTATCTGACATTTTGAAACAAAACAGCACATTAACGCGATTACTCGCAAATTATTTTCCTTCATTGTTGTAATAATTTTTCTAATCATACGCATAAAACTATATATTCATATCCGTTAGCGCCAAATTCTCGCCAAAATTGCGACCAAAATAAGTCTTCATAAATGAAGCCAATTTGGCTATTGCCCAATAATTTGGCGAATTTCTTATTCAAATTCAGTACTAACGAATCTTTTGTAAACATTTTTTTTTTGCATTTTAACTTGCTGTGTTCGTGGTAAGCTAAAATTTTAAAATGAAGATATAGGAAAGCTACCTTTTCCTCCCGGTACAGGCCGGAAGGACTTTTTTGTATTGAAAGCTACCTAAAAGTAATACTAAAAAACAACCTTTTGCTTACTGAAATCGTTAAATCATGTTGAAAGAGATGAATTGTAAAATGTTTTTTGCTCTTGAATCGAATGAGACCATTGTCCAGAGTTGCCAAGTCTCCGGCTTTTTTCACACCAGTAATATTTTAGAGAAAAATGTTGTTTCTTTAAATCGCAGAATGCTCCGATTAAAGAAAACAACATTTTCTGTACTAAAATACTGGTATCCAAAAAGCCGGAGACTTGGCAAGTCTGCCATTGTCAGATTCACACGATTGGGTGGTTTTAGGTAGCTTTCAATACAAAAATGTATAAAGCTACCTATTGCAGCCGTTCGGAGGAAAGCAGTTCCGGAAAATTTCCATATATTTTCACCGATCATGACCCCCAGACCTCAAAACCACCCTCCGTTCAAATGTTGATTTATATATATAGATATATCCATATATATATATATATATATACACTGCTCAAAACTATTAAAGGATATTGCAGTTTTAGGTGGATTTTGTATCTGGGAAACTTTTTAGCTGATTGATACATGGTCGACAGACATAGTAGGTTATATGAGAATAAATGACACATGTTTGGCAGAAAAAAATGCATTTTATTGCGCATTTGTGTACAAAAGGAAAAAAACACAATTTGTGCATATGAGAAAAAAAGAATAAGAAAAGGTGTTTTCTTCAAAGAAAATCATTTTCAGTAGGGGGTATGGTTTCCACGGGAGGCCAGCAGCGTTGAACACCTTTGAGGCATGGACTCAATGAGGCTATTAATGACGAGTTGGGGTATTCTGCCCCACTCTTCCAGAAGAGCTCTTTCCAGTTCTTTGAGAGTTTGTGGGGGTTGTTGGCGGCCAGAAACTCGTCTTCCTAGAGCGTCCCAAACGTGCTCGATTGGATTCATGTCTGGAGAACACGCTGGCCATTCCATTCGAACGATTCCTTCCTCGAAAAGGAAATCCTCCACCAGGTTTGCACGATGTGGCCTGCAGTTATCGTCCATTAAAATGAAGTTATCTCCGATTGCTGCAGCGTAAGGGACTACAATAGGTCTGAGGATCTCATCCCTATATCGGAGACCAGACAGAGCTCCATCTCGAATGATGTAGAGGTCAGTGCGCCCGTCAATGGAGATGCCACCATACACCAACACTCCTCCACCGCCAAATCTGACACTTTCGTGCACGAACGCAGGATTATTCCTACTGCCACGGTCCCTCCAGATGAAAATACGCCTATTATCCGGATGCACAGAAAAACGGGACTCGTCAGAAAACAGAATATTGCTCCATTCATTTCTCCTCCAGTTGACATGCTCGGTTGCCCACTCCCTGCGGTCGCGACGATGCCTTGATGTTAATCTAACGCATACCACCGGTCGGCGAGCATACAGACCTACAGCATGGAGCCGGTTTCGGACAGTCTGAGTTGAAATCGTGGTGCCTGTAGCCGAGCTAAGGTGTTGTTGGAGAAGAGTAGCGTTCATGTTTCGGTGTCTCCGAGCTGTTAACGCTAAATACCGATCTTCATTGGGCGTTGTTGCCCGTCTACGACCTTGCCCTGGTCTTCGGCCTGCACATCCACTCTCCAAAAAACGGTTCCAGATCCTGGAAATGACACTTTGTGACACTCCAATGGCTTGCGCTACTTCGGCTTGAGTTTGGCCCCCTTCTAACCTACCAACAATTCTCCAAGCTTCTGAATCTGTCAAATGACTTCGCTGAGATATCGTACTCATCGAAACAAAGCAATCACTGAATGCCGATCATCCTTGTCTTCATTCTCTTTTATCCAGTTGAAAGTCAAATTTCATTCGCTGCCGCTGAAGCGACGTTTTTGACGTCGAACTCAAAATTTGCATACTCCACAGTTTGAAAACCAGAAAAATTTGCATTTGTGATTCTTTTCTTCTATTTTCGGCAAAAAAAATTTCGTTTATATCTTTATTTTATATAAAACTTCAAATATCCTTTAATTGTTTTGAGCAGTGTATATATATATATATCTGACCTATGTCATACGATAACGCTCGTATTTATAAATCGATTTTGATGAAACTAATTGTGTGTATTAAGGTCACCAATGTCTCGACCGAGTTCGTTGGCCAGCTTTGTCCGCCATTTTGTTTCAAGATGGCGGCCATTTAAAAATTTAAAACTAAAATAAATATACAAAAAAATTAAAAATTCAAATTTATTTTTTAATTACGTGTTGGGCCTTGATACAAGGATTCCAGAGCGTTTTTTGATTTACCTCTATCTTAAAAAATGGCTGAGATAGAGCATTTTGAAATTCTAGGGTGGCTGACATTTTGAAACAAAACAGCACATTAACGCGATTACTCGCAAATTATTTTCTTTCATTGTTGTAATAATTTTCCCAATCATACGCATAAAACTATATATTCATATACGTTAGTGCCAAAATTGGCGACATTGGCGTTAAAATTAGCAAAATTTGTGACATTTGGCGAAATATCTTCAAATTTGGCGACCAAAATAAGTCTTTATAAATGAAGCCAATTTGGCTATTGCTCAATAATTTGGCGAAATTCTTATTCAAATTCAGTATTAACGAATCTTTTGTAAACGTTTATTTGCATTTTAACTTGCTGTTTTCGTGTAACATTAGCTAAAATTTTAAAACGAAGATATACGAAAGCTACCTTTTCCTCCCGGTACAGGCCGGAAGGACTTTTTGATTTACGAAGGTTTTTCATGTATCACAATCCCGGCTTTGATAGCGTAATTGTTGAAATATGGCAAATTTGTGTGCCCATTTTTATAAGAAGAAATTATACTGCGGATAAATCAAAAATTACTAATTAAGCAACCTTTTCAGTATAAACTTCGTTCTTATACTGCATTAGACGAATGTGAGACTTAAATGAATGAGAAAAACTAAAATTAATTCCAAATAAATGGTAAATTATAATATATTTTGAAATTGTTTTTTCATTTATTTTTTTATTTACTGGGTGGCTACTAAATACTCTTACAAATATTCAGTCATTTTATTTTACAAGTATAAAATATAAAATGTAAATACACTAATATGATGAACATCAGAGACGAAAGTTTACCTGAAAATAATTTTACTCGAATCGACCGCCATCTTTATCGATTACCAAAGATAATCTCTTATGCCATTGTCCGACTGCGCACGAATCATTTTAAGAGGTAATCGGTTCCATTTACGCAATATAGAAGCTTTGAGAGAGTCCAAACTTCTGTATTGTTTGCTTTTTACTTTAGCCTCTAAAATGCCCTAGACACAACAATCTAAAGAATTTAGATCCGGTGAAGAAGGTAGCCAATCTTCTTGCATAATGAAGTTCGGGCAATTGACATAGAGCCAAACCTGTGTTGATTTAGCTCTGTGCGAAGGTGCAAAATCTCGCTGAAATATCCAATTATTTTTGGGATACAACCTGTTAACATGTGGCAATAAATGCGTATCCAATTTGTCCTGTTTGTAATATTCCGCATTATTTTTATCCCATTTATTTATGAATTTCAAAGGCAATTTTCCATTGTTTGACACTGCAGCCCAAACCATAACAGAATTCTTGTTCTGAAAGCGTTTAACAGTTCAAAGGTTTTCAGGTATATCCTTGAAGGTTGCTGAATATACGACATCATTTTTAGCGTTATAACACTGTTCAGTGCAAAATAGCTTCTCATCAGAAAACATTATTGCATCAACACTTTTCCTACCATGCCGCTTCAGCAATTTCTTGCATCTTTGTAATCTTTTTATTATTTGTCCAGCAGTCAAACCTTGAACTTTTCTTTTGCGATAAGGAGAAAACCCAGGTCTTCATTTATAATAACTTGCTTAGTTCTGCGACTCACTTTCTGTTCTGCAGCCATTTTATTTGCAGAATGTTGTGGAATTCTTCGTATATTTTCCCGAATTCTTTTGAAGCGCTCTTTTGTGCGAACTGAGCGTGGACGACTAGACCTAGGTCGATCTTTACAGCTATTAGTATCCAATAATCGATTTATAGTTCTATATATAAATGCTCTATTAAAGTTAAGGCAATGTAATTGCTTAAAGATTTTACCTGCAGAAAATCCGCGATCAAAGAGCTGTTTAATCATCATTCTTTTTTTCTTCTGTCTTTAAAATAATTATAAATATTTAAATAAATAGTTTTACCAAACGATTAAAATTAATTCTTATTTTTTGGTGTGTAACAGTATTTACTAGCCACCTTGTAAAATTTCGTATTTTTTAGAAATATTTCTTGCCATATGTGGTATGGTTTTCGTTGCAGATTAAATATGAGGATAGCCGTGAATTTAATAACTTTTGTTATCTTTAAATTAATGTCCAATAATGCTTAAAGTGATAAAAAAACATAACACAGAATATTTAAAATACCTTTTTTTAATGTAGATAACATATGTTTCATTCACAACTATCGGTGACATCTTCAGATCTTAATGATAAATACAAAAATTCTCGCATATTTGAAATAGTAAAAACATACCACGAGATCGCATGTCCAAAGTTAGCAGGTGCTTAATTTGGCCAAAACCGGGAAACGTGAAAAAATTATTATTTATTTTTATTTTTATTGCTTTTCCATTTATCGATCCTCGCGTGCCAAAGTTTAGCAAATTCAAAGGAAACGGTTTCGTTACAAATGCAATCTTTTCGCAAATATATTTCTATAGATTCACGGATAATGGATGGGAAATAATCTCTTGATTGAAAAATTATTTTACTATTATTGAAATCTATCTGCAACTGCTCCTTACTATATTGTCTGGCTAAAGCGGTGGTTCTTCTGTCATGTTTGATATCTGCCATATGTTCTTTTATTCTTGTTTTAAATTTTCTGTTTGTCATTCCTATATAGTACTGTACTGTTCCATCTGGCTTGGTGAATGGGATTTCATAAACACCGGAAAGTTGGTTAGGTTCTAGTGGGTCTGTTTTTCTACATACTATGTTTTTTAATTTTGTGGAAGGTTTTGCAATAAGACCGATATTAAATTTTCTAAGTTTATATTTGAATCTTTCAAAGAATCCTGGAAAATATTGTAAAGTTGATATTTTTGAGTATCGTTCATTAAAGGTTTTCTTCATTTTATTATTATCCATGCTTGTAATTAATTTATTGATGGTGCTTTTCCATCCATTATCCGTGAATCTATAGAAATATATTTTCGAAAAGATTGCATTTGTAACGAAACCGTTTCCTTTGAATTTGTTAAACTTTGGCACGCGAGGATCGATAAATCGAAAAGCAATAAAAATAAAAATAAATAATAATTTTTTCACGTTTCCCAGTTTTGGCCAAATTAAGCACCTGCTAACTTTGGACATGCGATCTCGTGGTATGTTTTTACTATTTTCAAATATGCGAGCATTTTTGTAAGATGTCACCGATAGTTGTGAATGAAACATATGTTATCTACATTAAAAAAAGGTATTTTAAATATTCTGTGTTATGTTTTTTTTTATCACTTTAAGCATTATTGGACATTAATTTAAAGTTAACAAGTGATTGTATTATATTATTTATAACTTTTGTTATATTGCTAAAAGGTAACATTGTGTACACTTTTTGTCCAATAACCTCCAGTTCTCGTCGAAGAAACAAAAGAAACTCCAAGACAAGCGGGAAAAATTCTACCTTACGGCAGAATATAGATTGGCCACTCACGGCTTTTATCGTTGAGATTTTTTCAGTCAAATCTAACTCGTCAAAAAAAAGTTCTTGTTAGCGTAAACCAGCTTCTCCACTTTAGAATTTAATTAGCGCTCTAAGATATTTTGAGAGGCTGGCTGAATATATTAGGTATGAACACACCAAGTTTTAAAAAGATTCGGTGACTAGAAGTAGTTTTAATAAATATAATCGTGAAAAGATGTGGCTCCAATGGGTTGAGACGTGGCGAGGTAGATGTTGTTTACAAATGTGCTGGCTTAATGACAACCTTTAAACTATTTTTAATGGTTCAAGACACTTTAACACTTAATAGATAACTTTAAAAAAGTAATCAAAAGTTGTATGATAGCAGCTTTTATGATAGATACAGCTAAGAGAAGTTGTTTAACAAATGATGAGTTAGCAATAATTGACGGGCTCTTGGAGAGTGGTGGGAGGGGGGTGAGTTATACAAAACACAAGTGCTCTACGAGACCTTTAAAATGAATCTTCACTTGCAATTGAGAGATGGGACTTTAAGAGGGATGCCCCTTTTGCGCCCCTCTGACGGTCCCTCCACGAGAGATACGTGAAAACCGAGGGAGCCAAAAGAAGCGGAGAGGAAAATACCTTTAGGTGGTTTGCAGCTAATTTTGGTGAAATTTTGGAGCTGTCCGGCCCATAGAAGCAGAGAAAAATGGGAAAAACTAAAATAATTATGAGAAATTGAAAAAATTAAATAAGAAAAATGCTCTTGATGGGAGGGGGGGAAATAAGGGGGAGAGTGGTACTAAACAAAAGTGCTTGACGAGATCAAACTTTTGATATGCTACATGATGGGGTTTGAACACCTTGAATGTCTCCCCCCCCCTTCCGGGGGGTAATTCAGATCCTATGGGAGATAAGGCCTCGGGACTCTCTTAGAAATGTCGGCCTCGACGAGTTTAATTTCGTTGGATTCTTTAGAAGAGACCTACGCCCTCTGTGGGGCTTAAAGGGGCTGAGAAAGATGCGAAAAACTAAAATTTAAAAAGAGTTGAAACAAAGAAAAATGTTTCTTAACCTTCTCACCGCCGCGACCTGATATATCCGTTCACTATGCTGTAGGTTTCGCAGCAATACAAGGTTTGTTTAAATTAATATAATTCTACAAATATAATGCATTTTTGAAACATCAAGTAATGATTGATACTCTGAAGGATTATACTTATATACGTAATTAAGTTTTTTATCTCAAGTTTCAAAATTCAGATTTTTTAAGCATAAGAAAAATACAGAGAAAACAACATTACAAATTTGCCCTTTTGCTCGGCGGTCAGGGGGTTAAGGGAAGGGGAGAGTAGGACCAGACCATAGTGCTTGACGAGATCTATCTATTGATATCTTACATGAAGGGGGTTTGAGCCCCAAAATGGTCTTGCCGGGGGGGGGGGTAACTTCGTTCCTATGGAAGATAGGGCCACGGGACCCCCTTAGAAATGGTCGCAACGACGAGTTTAACTTCGTTGAATCATTTAAATGGGGCCTGCGCACGCTGTAGAGCAATTAGGGACTGAGAAAGGAAATACAAGCGGAAGTATCGGCATAATAAAGAAAGATAATTTTATTTTTAATATCGTCAGCAACAACCATTTGTATAGCTTTTTTATAAAGGGTGTCCGCCTTTATATATATGGAGTGGCTGTTACTTTTCATAAATACAAATTTTACTGTAAACTGAAAGAATTAGCCCTGTGTGTGGCTAATAAAAATAAAAAAATACCGCAATTTCGTGTTATAGAGGCCCCCCTCAATTATGATTATGTCAAGGTCGCAGTTATGATTTCGCCAAGATCATCACAAAGCTTCTTATATATGCATGTTATATACGCATATATATATATATTACAAACACTCCTATATGTCCCATATACGGCGTTATACACATATTATTTACGTCTTATATGTCGTATAGACATCATATACACGTCATATATATACATCATATATGCATCATGTATGACTATAACTTGGCCACATACGTCAAGAAATGTTATACATACATCATATATTATTACAGCGTCATACATGTTTTATAATTTGGCGATAAATCTTGGTCGCTTGGCGATTCATCCTTGGTAAGTTTAACTTACATAATAAATAAATTTTTATAACTACAATTCTGTGTACACATATTTATGTATATATAATGAAATTTAAAGATGGTAATTTACGATTTAAAACAAAATTTAAATTGATTGAAATTGTTTCAAGCTGAAAAATAAGACCGATTCTGAACATTGTCAATTGAAGAAAAAATTATTGTTGCTAAGGAAACAACGACTTCTTCGATATGGAAATGTATAACGAATGCGTTTGTCATCGGGCTTTTCTTTTTAAAATACATTTAAAAATTACTTATATAACCAGCAAAGCCGTTTAAATTAGAAAAAATCGTTGAATGGGGGATAAAACAACAGCAAAATTTCATTCAATCGGTAGTAAATAGAGAAAAAAAACATGAATGATTCATTTAATCTGATTTAAAGAATATTTTTAATAAATATCACTGCAAACGTACACAGACAGAGTTGAAAATATTGAACGCAAAATGCAAACGATTCTGCCCTTAGAAAAATTTCTTATAGAATTATATAAAAAATATTTATAGAAAACGCATTATAGAATCCTATAGAATTATGGCCCGTTTTTCTATAAGCTTGTTTAACCAAAAGCTATAGAAATATCTGTAGAAGTTCAATAGAAATGTATGTAGGGCTTCTATAAAAATATCTATAGAAAATATATAGAACTTTTATAAAAATATGTATAGAATTTTATATAGAACCCAGGGGTCACTCTCCCAAGTACTAGCCACACTCGGTGCTGTTTGACTTCAGTGGTCGGACGAAGAACCAGTACTTTCAGCATGGTATAACCATTGACAGTTTCAAAAATCTTAATACACTATTTCAACTTTATTTCTTTTGTGATTTGCATTCCCAATCTTATATAGTTTTGTAAAAATATTCGGTTTGTCTGACGACTGCCATCTAGCCATTTGGCCGTCTGTTCATGCTGTAACGTGCGTAAATCTACTCGGATTGTCCTGAAATTTTTGTATGATATTGTCGTTTACTATAGCATATTCCCTATTTCAACTGAAGTGTGTAGCACTGATAGTTTTATTTACAGGGACAATCAAAAGTATTCTGTTACATTACAGTCAATGGAAAATAATCGTTTCAAATGCATTCTGATGATGCTACGTCATTTAAAACATGATGAATATGATCTATAATTATGAAGCTCATTGAAACATGTTTTTTGTAGAATTTGCAAAGCATTTATTATTCATTAACAGCAGAGCCGTCCTTAGGGGTGTGCGACAGGTGCGGCCGCGCAGCGCGCCTGAAAAATGTTTAATACAAAACAGTTAAATATTAATTTTTCATTTTTATGAATTATTTATTTTATAAAATTTATATGTATAGAATAGATCCTTCAGTTGTAAAATGTTTTATGACTGAAGTATTTGATGCAAGCTGTGGACGGTCGAGAAGAGAATAGATTTTAACACTTTCTAACATAGTTGAAAAGTGTTTATGAATTCGGTTTGTCTGTGCTCTAACTCAAGTAAATATACTCGGATTGTCATGAAATTGATATATGTTATTGGTGTTTACTATGGCATGTTTAGTATTGGAAATGAAGTGTGTAGCATTTACGAATGTTTTACAGGGATACTCAAAAGAATTTCGTTACATTACGGTCTATGGGGAAAAATCGGTTGCGGAGTATTTTTATGATGTTACACTATTTTAAACACGTTTAAACGGATACATACCACTGAGGTACACTACAAAGCGCTTACTGTAGAATATTGGTGTGCATAGAAAATATCGTGCATTTACAGGGACACTCAAAATAATTTAGTTGCAGTATAGTCTAAGAACAATAATTGCCGGAAGCTTGTTTTCAATTGTGGTACGCGTTTTTAAATGTAACTCTTTTTTTTTATATTAGTTGGTATATATAAATTATTTTGATCATATACAAGGCTGTTCAAAAGACTTCACAATTATTCCATTTTATTGACAGAAATTGTTGAAGGGGAATAGTTAATTGTGCTATGTATTTTCTAACCGAAGTAAATTTTAGCATACTGAGTAGTATACATCCAAATCTATAGATTATATTACAGGGCTGCACAAAAGAATTCAGATTTTTTTTTATTTTACTATTGGTAGTAATTGCTGAAATTAGGTTTTTAAATGTGTTACGCGTTTTCTAAATTGTTTAATTAGTACATGGTAGTAAAATTGCTCAGTATCACATAGTAGTAAAATTGTTCAGTATCACATAGTAGTGCTTAGTACTGCTAAGTAGGACTGGTAAATTGTATTTTCAGAATTTGTATTTTTGGAATCTTGTATTTTCAGAACTTGTATTTCAGAATTACATAGTATAATTATTGCTCAACATCACAAAGTATAATTGAGTAATGCTCAGTATAAATAGATAAACAAACCTGCTGGGCGGGGCTAGTTGAGGTTAAGCCGAAAAGTAGGCCACCCCACCCAGTTTGACCTTGACCTTGTTTAATTAGTAAACTGTGAAGTTGCTTAATGTGTTAGAAACTGTTTCATAATCTATGCTTGACGTATGATTTTTCGTTGTTGTTTCTTCTTACATTTCATTAGTCTATAATCTTACGGAGTACTTAAACATATTGTGATTTATTTTGTATTGAAATTTATTGTATTGCTAATTTCTTTTATTTAGATTATTCCTAACTTCAGCTTCGTAAAAGATTCTATTCAAGAGATAGCCATCAACGGAACTCGCTTCACATCTTTAGGCGCAAAACATCTTCAAAATTTGAAATCAGTAAAGAAACTGTTCTTCTGTAAAGATTCTATTGAAAGCATAGATCCAGATGTTTTTAAGGTAAGTAACCACTTCATTTAAAACAAGAAACTTAAACAAAATATGGTAAATAAATAATTTTTGCTTGATACCGTTACTTTGTGGAACCGGTGGAATTCCGATCGGACTACGTAAGCTCTTGCAGGAAATTTTTATAAGAGGAGCGGATTTTTTAGTCGGTGTAATACAGCCATACTCAACCTTTTTTTCTTGCGGGCCGCAAACATGTTTGGAAAGTTCGGCGGGCCGCAACACAATTATATTATAATGTAAAAAAGGGTAATTCAAATAGTAAGATTTAAAAAAAAAAGTAGTATATAACAAAGCTAATAAAGTTAATATAATCACTAGGATTGAAGGTTTGTCGAAAAAGAAATATTACCAAAACTTTTAACACCACTATTTTCAAACAATAAACTATGTGGTAGATTTTAATTTCAAATGATGTACAAATAGTGGTATAAAGCATTTTTCTGCCAATTTTTTCCACGGTAAGCGTTCAACCCTAATAAACATTATTAGTTAAATGTAATAATATAACAATGTAGCATTTCCAAGTTCTAAAGAAAAAAATAAGGTGATTTGCTTTAATAAATTAATCGTTTTTTAATACAAAAACTTTTTTTTAAAGTGTAGAAATGTAACAGTGCAAAGGTAATAAATTTGGAATAATATTGGTTTAGCGTTGAAGATTAAGAAATGTATACACCACTATAGCAGAAATAGAACTACATGTGAAAAGAACTTTTGACTAAGGAAACGGTATTTAAGATAGTTTTAAATTAGTAATTTTAAATAACAGGACAGTTTTTGTCTTCCCATGAAAATATATAAAAGAACATTGAAGGTCTTCAAAACTTTTATGTACATCTCAATTAATGTAATAAGTAGAGGTCATTGAATATGTATCTCGGGCCGCACATAAAAGGTCTCCGGGCCACATGCAGCCTGCGGGCCGCAGGTTGAGTATGGCTGGTGTAATACATCTATGACCGAAGCCAGACGTTCCAAAACAAGTCACCCGAAATTCAGCTCGCCATTTTGTAAAGATTTGCAATTGATGTTTGGTGATTTAAAATAAAATTTATGGTCTATGTCATAACAATATCTACCGTTTACTCATTTGTTATATTGATCATGAGCAATGAACTTATTCTAAGTTTATTTACGTGCATAATTTAGCCGATGTATAATTAGTAACACTGACAATTAATATTAAAATGTCTGAAATATTATGGATTTAAATGCAATCTTTTAGTGATTAAAATTAGATATAGTTGACAGTTAGTAATAAAGTGATTTTATTGATAGGGACACAAATTACATTAACTTTAAATTTCATGCTCACAATTGCTAAAATTTCAACAAGTTCTAATTTAATAGAATTTTTGCTTTTACAATAAAATCGGCTTCTCCCAGCTGAACAGACATCATTGCATGCAGTAAGTGTATTTTCCAAGTTAGCTTTACTCTAATTAGCTGCATCCTGTTCACGTATAAAAAGTCACCTAATCAACTATTTTAGCTGTTTGCATACTGAACTAAAACTATTACGGCACAATAGTTATCCATTGTGTTGTAACGAAGTCAGTAGTGCGCAAATGGATGTCAAAATGCTACATTCACTCTTCCAATTTTGATTCAGAGGATGAGTGCAGCAAAATGCCTATTTTCTTCAATAATGCTGGAAGAATGGTTATTTTTAAATTCAATTTTCTTTACAAATTACATGAAAATGCTATAATTTATACTACTTTCGATTCTTTAATTAACTGAAACTTTCAGATAGTTTCTTTAGAATAAAGGATAAGGATAGAAAAGCCTACTGATTTCATAAAAGGAGAAAATTCTTCTAATTATTGGAGAAGAAGAATAAGTTTTAAGTCTGAAACACATCAATAAGTAGTATTAATATTCGTTCTAAGTGAGTGTGTTTGTTTTATTTTTTGCAATTTGCGACATCTTCTCACGTATTTGTCACGTATTTCACCTGAAAGGACTCCACGAAACAACAACAAAAAAAACTGATAAAATCGATTGTTCAAGATTTAAAATCGATTATTTAAGATTTTCGAAAAATGCCAATTTATAGTGGTTCATAGTCAATATGAATTAGAACGGAATTTGTCAGGAGATGTTCCTCAGATGCCCCTCATTGGGTGTGAATTTGGTTGTATCATTGCTAAAATCTACCTATTTTCCCCTTTATTGTAATGCAAACCAGTATTTTGGATCCATGTAAAACGGCTTCTAATTTATTTTCATTATTTTTAACAAAAAATAATTCACAGACCGCTATGCGTTGCTTGCTTACATTGGCAAAAAAGTCTAACTACTTTTTGTGTTTATGATATAAAAAATAATATTTATGGGTACAGTCGTCCCCGCTTAAACGAATATTGACGGTTCCGACAAGTTGTATTCGATTAAGCGGGATATTCGAATATCCGGGGAAACATATACATCACATTAATCTATTGCGCTATTGTAGAATAACACATATGTAACAAAATAAGATGGAAATAACATTAAAAATATAAAAAAACAAAAATATATAGCATAAAAGACATGTTATTACATACCTATGGATTTTTAATATTCCAAAAAAAATTAAATTTATGTACATTATTACTTTGGCCTAAAGAAAGCTGTGATAGTTGACTGCTTTTTCACGGAAGTCGAACATTTCTGTATTTCTTTTTCTAATTTATAAAGTATATTATAGTCACCTCCACAAGCCTCAAAGTGTCGGCGAATTACAGCATAGGATGTATTTACTTCTTTCAGAGAAGGTGGTGGCTGGATTGTCTCATCATCACTCTCATTATCTTTTTCTTTCGAGGAAATATGGTCATTTCTTCATCGTCTTCTGTCGTCTCATTTTCATCCAATTCAATAAATTGCACAAGCTCCGTCTGAGTAAATTTTAGCTGTCCGAAATCTCCTGTCTCGAATTCCTCGAAATCCTGAATTCTACTGTCCACAAAATCATAAATTATGGTTTCATCATCTTGTATTTCACTTTCGAAATTTTCCAATTTTCCAAATTTCGCTTTTCTGAAGCAATTTTCAATGACTTTTACAGGCACACTGTCCCATGCTTTTTTAGAAAAGTGCATGGCTGTTAAAAGATTTATTTTCTTGTGAATGCCAGCAAAGGATTCGATATCATCCAAATGATGCAAAAGATCTTTGATTATTTGTCTTCGGTAAAGGGCTTTGAATGATCTAATTATGCCTTGATCTAAGGGCTGAATTTTGCATGTTGTATTGGGAGGCAGAAATTGTAGTTTAATATTAGTGAGGCGTGCAGAACTGTCATCGATTTTATGACTGCTTACATTATCCAAAAATAACATAATTTTTCTGTTTCGTTTTTTGAAATCCATATCTAGTTTCATCAGCCAGTTTTTAAAAATTTGTCCTGTCATCCATGCGTTTCGAGAATGAGTATAGTTCACGGGATAATTTTTGACGTTCTTTAGACACCTTGGACCTTTACTTTGCCCTATCATTAGAGGCTGAAGTTTTTCTGTTCCGGTTTGATTTACGCACAATAATAAAGTGACCCGATCTTTGTTCTTTTTTAATCCAGCAACCTTTTCTTTTTTCTCAGCTAAAGTGCCTGTCGGTAAAGCTCTATAAAAGAGTACAGTCTCGTCGCAATTAAAGATGTCATCTGGACTGTATTTTTCAAGGATAGGCTCCAGAGTTCCTTTACACCAGGTGTCAATGCATGAAGCATCAACTGATCCTGCTTCACCATGTCCAGTTTTAAAAGTTAAATTATTTCTTTGTTGCCACCTATAAAGCCAACCTTTGGATGTACAAAAATTTTCACCGTTTTCAACAGTCTTCGCTATTGACTCAGCTTTTTCCATGATCATAGGCCCATTGATCATTGCACCTTTTGCTCTTTTACTGGAAAACCACTCCAGTACAGCCTGATCAACACTGTCAAAATTTGATTTACGTTTTCTCTTTCTGTCTAAATTTCCATTTCTCCTCCACTCTTCTTCAATCTTTTCAGCATTTCTTTTAATATTAGAAACTTGCGTTTGAGAAATTTGAAATTCTTTTGCAATTTCAATTTGTGTTTTTTTATTTTTTAGTGAATCTAACACTTTTATTTTATTGCATAAACTCAAATCCTTTCGTTTTGTATTCTTCGTACTTACTAGTCAATTATTAGAGAAAGAATACGTCCCAGAATGTAAGCATATGTTCACAGAACCATTCACAGACATGAAGTTCGAACTAAACCTGTTCGGGTAAGCCACCAGCCACCTCTCTTCTAATCAGTTCTCAGAAATATATTGCAACAGCTTAGTGTCAGAAGAGAACTGACCATTTCCAGTTCCAGGAAAGGAAAGGGGGACCACCATGTCTTTATCCAAAGTATGCCGAAGAGGGAAAAATGAACACGTATTTTTTGTTGGAAAAGAATAATTTTATTTTTAGAAAGGGAAATCTAATATTTTTCGGTAAAGTACGCATTTTCAGTAAGAAAGATTGTTCAGACTTTATTCGAATAACCGGGGTCGGCAAGTAAAAAATATTTGATAAAGTGGGGAAATTTAACATTATTCCTATAAGACTGATTTTGGTTCTAGCGAATTTTATTCGTATAAGCGGGGTATTCGATTATCCGTTACCCGATTAAGTGGGGACGACTCTAAATTGGTCTCTGTCTTTAAATCTCATGCCTGTTACATGTTACATACTGAGATTTCCTCAATATTAAGTACCTTCCATTACAAAATGTATGAAGCTATTTACTGCGCGCCGTTCGGAGGGAAACAATTCCGGAAAATTTTGGTATATTTTCACCGATCATGACGTCCCCCTCTCCCTCCAGTCCCCAAAACCATTCTCCGTCCACGTGTTGATTTACATATATGAATAGAAGTAATCTCGTATTTTATAGACTGAGCGTCGCTCAATAGTTTTTTTAGCATTCATACTGTATTTGAGTAAAGGCAAAATTTTAATATTTATTTCTGCACTAGCTGTTACCCGTGACTTCGATCACGCAACATTAAAAGAAGAACAAATACCTTCATTAAACAAAATATTTCACTCCCGATAATTAAAAACGTTAATAATTAACTAACTATTTATCACATTTCATAGGAGACAATATGGTATCCTTTTTTGTTATAGGGACCTTGCCATAACTGAGTCTTAAAAAAGTGAAATTTTGTGCCAAATAATCGCGAAAATAAAATTGCAACCAATGCAAAAAAGGAGAGCCAAATAAAATCGTGGAAATAGACGAACTGGGTAAAAACAAATATCAATTTTACCTGATAAACAATTTTAATTTTCACGCTTTTGTGAAACATTTTAACAGCCATCATTCAAAAAACATTAGTATATGCTTTTTCTTTAAATTTAATTCTGCCTCCTTGGTTTAATGTATAGCTGAAACAAATCTTGTTTTCTAAATGACAGTATGTTGACAAGCAATTTTTGTTCTCTGGAATAAATTTATTCATGAAGTCTGAATATGTGAAAATATGTTTTTATTATTCCGATAATTTACTGAAATCAAGATTTTGTTTTCACCATTTATTCAAAGTGAAAATAAATTCTGTTTTTCAGTTTTAATGAGAGAATGGTGTAAAAAATATAATGATCTGTTTTATTTCCCCCTTTTTTATACGCAAATGTGGAGTAATTTACTTTCCGTTTTTAGAGAAACTTCGTTAAAATTTCCCAAAAAAAAAAAAAAAAAAAAAAAAAAAAACTTGGCATCTAATTTATTTTTTTAAATTCTGAGAGTTTGTGTGACATCCTCGGATCAATGATAACCGGTATTAAGTAAATTGCGTTGCGTTCGATAGTCTAGGAGTAGTTGGGAAATTCAAACACACGGTCAGATTTTAATATAATAGATTCGTGTTCCTTTTCCTTTTTTTAAAACTATGATGTGATTTTTAGCAGAAAACTCTAATCTGTATATAACGGATACTCATGCTTAATAATCAGTATAGATAAAAAGCTTTAAATTTTTCGTTATAAATATGGCGTGAAACTCATCTACTTTCTATACTTACTGATCCTTGTATTATTAACGTAAGGAATTGATTCACACTCATTTTAAAACATATTGGAAAATTCCCGTTTTATTTCAAATATAACGTCTCTTTTTCCCCAGAGAAATCTCTTTTTAATGACATGATTCTTGTTCATTTTCTTTTCCAGGCAATTAATTTCAATACTGGCATAGGGAAAATTATGTTACAACGAAATAATATTAAATCTTTAGGTTTTATCAACAAAAATGGAAATATTAACATTCGTAATTTTTTTTGGGGTAATCGAGTTGTTTCTTTTAGTTTTAAGAATGAAAATGTAACTATTTCTCGCTATCCATGACATCATTTTTGACATGGATGACATGCGGAGCATATTTTGACATGCGGAGCATATTATTGACATTTTCTAACCATTTTCTTTTGAAACTTCTTTTTACTTTTTTATAATTTAAATAAAAAGTACGGTATAGTTATATTAGCCGTGTGCAGACGGTAAAACGCCAAGTATTATTACCATACAAAAGAAAAAAGTAAAGAAAAAAACCCAAGATCATTTTATTTCACCAATCAAAGCATTACCGCTTTATTTTCGATGTGTGACGTCCTTACGTGATAAGTTTTTTAAGATATTATATCGCAATGTTAAAATAATGGCTAGTTGTTATTAGCTAACGTTAAAAGATTAGCAAAAAAAAAAAAAGGATTGGCGAGATTTAAAAAAAAATTTGGCGATCACTGGTACCCAGCTAACATAAAAATACCGAATAATGTTCAATTCCAAATTCCCGAAGCAAACAAAAAAGTTAAACAAAAGCCCGGGAACTGGCATTATTGAGATTTTATCTAATCAAAATATCAGGTGATTTTTTTCTTATCCAGTATCTTATAAATCGCCAAGTATTGTTTGATCTTTAACAATGACGAATGTATTTTAGAAAATATCACTTGGCGATCAATGCAATAAATTTTAAGGTTTTGTCGCCAAAGGCAACGCCAATTTCGAAAATGTGCAATATCTCACGAATTGTTGGAGTTAGAATATTTTTATTTCGTACCATTCGATTCAGCATGCAAAAATACATTGAAATATGTTATCATTTGACAAATAAATATAAAACCCGATTTTTAAGAAATTTTGTTATTGTTTGTTCCCATTTTAACCCCTTTAGGGATGGAATTTTAGGAAAACTTTCTTATTGCGTCTATACATCCGAAGAAGTATTTTCCCCGCAAATTTCGTGTTTGTAGTTTCAGCAGTTTGGACTGTGCGTTAATGATCTCCCAAGTCAGGACTGACTTCCTTTTACATAATATAGAATTTTATATACAGATAAAATTAACCATTATTATTACCTATCAGGCTTTGCTCGCTACGCTGGTCGGTTTCTCCAAAAAAAAACTTGAATCAAACTAAATATATCGGTGAATTTGATTGTGTGTTTTAAAGAAACATGAACTTTTACCTTCATGTCCTTCCGCATTGGTGTAAAACGATACGAAAGCCATTATGCTGTTATATTTTCTAAAGTGTTACACGAAATTTAGGCTGTTAAAGACCAACGCGTTTATTTAATCATTTACAGTATGATTTTCTAAAGAACGATATAACGATATGCAATATACTAAAACTATCCCTGGAAAATTAACAATGCAAGTTCCATATAAATCCATTCAGCAGAATCTTTAAAAAAGTCTAATGTTTCATAATTGGGTTCAACTGATTATAGAAATGCCCCCCACCCTAACTAACAGTGCAAGTTCCAGCATAACCCATTCAGCAGAATTGAAGGTATAAGCGGCAGGATCGAAAATCCCTTTGCATTAATACATATACAATAGACAGATAAATGTATCTTTCATAATCATCTTCACCTGATAATAGAACTCTCAGTGATTTTGTAGAAAGTATAAGCTGGTATACGCCGTCAACCTTCTGGAATTTTTAAGTCTAAATTCTGCACACCGTCCGTAGCTATAATATATACTCTCTAGTATATATCCTCTGTCTATAGAGTATATGCACTGTTTTTTTTTTTTAAGTACACCACTGACAACTTTCTCCCATAGCTCCATAACTAAACAATGTAGAAAATCAATTCCTGAAATATTATCACACTGCGAAACTCCCATCAAAATCAGTTCAGTAGAACTTTAAAAAAGGTAATCTTTCATCATCGGGTTCACCTAATTTTATCTATAACTTCCTCCCGTGGCTCTATAAATAAGCAATGTAGAACAATGTACTTTATTTTAAAACCTTTCTAAAACAAATTACCTTACTAACAGTGAAATCATATAAAAATCTGTTCGGCAGAACCTGAGTTTTAACAATAGCAATATTAGTAAAATAAGCTTCTTTATTACATAAGTAGGGGTGCTTATGAAACAATGTTTCAAATATTTTATTTAAAAAAAATTCCCCCCAGTGAATTACGTTATTATTTCCGATGCAAACTCCAAACAAACAATCCGTAAACAAAATGGAAATCAGTTTGACATTACCGGCCTATTCCCCACGGCAAGAAAGAAAATTTCCTGAACCTATGAAGTATCATACAAATAGCATATCCCTACGTGAATCTCATATACAGTCAATAAAAGAACATATTAAATAAGGCACACATCCCCCCCCCTGTGATAATGCAACCGAATGAGCTCCTATGCGCATGAGCATTGCTTCTCCCCAAACGCACCGTCGAAATTCGACGTTAAAAAAAGTTTTAAAATGTTTTGAACAAAATTTTTAAAATGTCTTCTTTAATCATTGTTCGTTTTAAATCCATATCTTCTGAAACGCATCTATCGTTTTAAGCTAATCAATTTTTATGTAAAGATGAAGGATTTTTTTTTACAATAATAAATCAATCTACAGAAAAAGAAAATTTTTAATGTTTTCAAGTGTAATTTATTTGTATATGGTTTCTTCATTCCTTTACATAATCAGGATGATTATTCCTTTTCCATAATTAAGAGAAATGATGTAAATAAATAATTATCCAAGATTATTTTTGATTCTGTTTTCATTAATATATTGTAAATTTTATTGTTAAAAGTTACTGATAAATGATACTTTAGTAAATGGGGCTTTTCTTAATTATTATTATTATTATTATTATTATTATTATTCTTTTTTGAGATTTAATGGCAACATTCTTCCGTTTGTTTATTGGGCGCTACAGTTTGGCGAATTATTTGAGGTACTTTTCGGTTAGCAGGGCGCCAATGAAGTATATATATATATATATATATATATATATATGTATATATAGTATATACATACATATATACAAATATATATAATGTATATAGTTTTGTTTTTCTAGTATTGAATTTATGTGGTTTATAGATTTTGGTTGGCTTTTGTGATAATGATTCTGCAAGTAATTTTCCATTGGAGTTTGTTATAATGTGTGTATATATATATATATATATATATATATATATATATATACTTTATTGGCGCCGGCTAACCGAAAAGTACCTAATTTGCATATAGTTTTTTTTTCTTAATCGGACGACGGGATAATGCACGGAATTTCGACGGGATAATGAATATTTTTTATGGTACCAGAATATTTTTCTGTATTTTATAGTTATATTAAGAAATACATATTTTTATGATTTGCTGAATCACTTAGTTGTTTACTTTTTCATGCATTATATTATTGAAGGTTGTTAGTTCTCTTATTCGTTTAAATATACCCTATTTATATAAAAATAGCGTGTGTTCTCTGTGGTGTTTCGCATAAACGTTGCAAAATTCAGGTTATTAGATTTTATCCAACTTTGCTGTCATAACAGCTGATGAAGCAGCCATTTTCGGCGATTTTTTTTGTTACCTGTAAAATGTTTGTTTTTACTATTGCCCTATATACCCTATGTTGCCCGAACTAAGAAAAAATTGAGTACTTTTCCATTATACGGACACCATTGTCGCCAAGCATATATTTACATGTATGGCATGGTGTCGGTATAACGGAAAAGAACCAAAATTTGCGATCGGTCAAATAATTGAATTTCGTAAAACATTAATTTTTCTGGTACTTTTCTATTATCCGGTCGACCACTTTTCATAACAAAAAATTATCGCCAAACTGTAAAATTAAACGCCAAAAATACAGTCCGATTTACTTGTATTTACTTGCAGCGCCCCCTAGCAAAGATAAGGGAGAAACGTTAGTTGAGTAAAAGCAAGCACAAGAAGTTGACGTGTTTTTCGGTAAGTATTAATTTCTGTTTTGTTTCTGAAAGGTGTTTTGTGGGAAAGGTAATCGAGTTGTGTATAGTAATTAAACTTAACAGTTGGCAAATAATTTAAATTCGAACTCAAGTTAGATTAAATGTCTATGTTTTTCTGCGCATATGCAGATACAGACTATATAGTTGATATGCACCAGTTGGTTACAAGGATAAACAGTTAGATTATAGTCTCTCAATAGTTAAAATTAAAAAGTTCATTTTGATTTACTTAAAGATTTTTAAACTTTTTGTAAACTTTAAATTTTTTAAAACTATATATTTTTTTAACTTTAAAAACTTTTAGTAAACTTTATTTTTATTAAAAATAACTTATTCAACCCTCTGTTATTAAGTGAACCTAACATATCAAATTTATTCACTTTAAACATAAATCCTAAGTTTATCAATAAGTCAATTTAACCTTTCGAAAAATATAATTAATTAAAAAACTATGCATCGTGTTGTACTCATTTTGTAGTACTTTAAGCAGTAAACCCTTCAATTAAATTAAAAATTCAGATGATTTCCTTTATCGAATATCTTAAATCGTCTATAAATACTGAAATATCATGGCTTGCTCAGTTAAACCTACCCTAAATTATAAAACCGAAAAATAATTTTTGTTGTGGGGCTCGAATTCAAGTTAAAACTTTTAATTATCTCTTAATTCTATTACCCACCGATAGAGGGCGATACAAAAAACTATTATTTCATTTTAAAAGGTTCACATCTAAATTCTACTTAAACTCTAAGTCATTTCAAATTTTAACTCGTGACTTTTAAAACATTTGATTGTTTTACACAATAATGTAATCGTTTGCTTTTTGAATGCTAATTAAGTTTATTTTTTTTTAAGTGTATCATTAAGAAATAACTTGAATATTAAATCAATTTAACCTTAAAAAAGAAACACAATATATTCAATCAGTTGTTATCAGTGCCTTTGTGATGTAATTACCTACGCATTCAGCTGTTAAGTGAAAGGATAATAATTCGATTCCATTCAAATACGACTTTTCATTTTATTTTTCTATGTTCTTTTTCTTATGTAGGGGGAAATTTCAAAAAGTAGCCAAAGTTGTAGTTTATATTTCTCAAATATCTTAAATCTCAACTAAACTTCGTGCTTAAAAACCTACCCTAAACTATGATTTTATGACTTGACCAATAAATATGTTATCAGTGACGTCATGTGTGGGAGAAAAACCCATCTATAATTCCTATGTCATTCCTATGTGTATGTTGTAACATCATGTCTTATCTTGTGAGTGATTAAAAGTAACACATTTTCAATCAATTCTCATGTAGTTTAAGTAACATATAAGTTTTATATTTAGCATGTGTGTTAGATTAATAAATTTCACTATTAAATTCCACTAAGTCGAATTTTTAAAGGTATACATCTATTCACTGCTTTGAAAATGACATGTTGATTTTTCAATTTCAAATGTTTAACAGACTTAAAAAAAAAAAAAAAAATGTGTCAGTCTAACAAATTTCACAAAGTCCAATGTTTAAGTTTCCTTTTTAAAATGTGTCAATCCAACAAATTTCACTAACTAGAAATTTTAAAGTTTTTAAAATGTGTCCATCTAACAAATTTCGCTAACTCAAATTTTTAAAGTTTTTAAATGTTTAAGTTTTATTCTTAAAATGTGATACATTTTCAAAGTTTTGAAATATAGCAAGCTGGTGGCGATATAGGTCAAGTAAAGATGAGTCACTCATGCAAGCTGATAACAAGTTTAGGCAGGAAAACCGGTTTGCATTAGTCATTTTTATACTCTTCCTTATCATGTTAATCGGAAGTGATCTCATAGTTATGATAAGACAAACCACGTGATGTTAACAACAAAGTGTTATTTGCAATAAAATTGAATTCTATTTCCTTAAAACAATTGTAATGGAAAGGATATCGAGACTATCTTGAAAAAATTTTAGGTAAGTCCAGTTTTAATTATAACTCTCTTATCTCATGTTAAAATCTTTTTTTAAATTAACTCTTTGTCTAAGTCATTCAAAATACACAACATCAGTTTTAACAGTGTAGGTTAAAGAAAACACTTTTTTCGCAATCAAACTATTTTATTCATCATATAAAATAACACACATTAAATAAGATGTATACAATTCTAATTTCAAAATTTTTGTAATGACCAATAAAACACTCTTTCAGTGAAATCTTAAAATCAGTTAAACAACTTGAAAAAGGCATTCTCAACATATACATGCGCGTTTCGATCTGTTAATTCCACTTTACATATTTTGCATATCATTTTGTCTTTTAATTCACTATAAGTTCGAACTAATCTATAAGCTTCACTATCAGTTCGAATAACAAATCTTTTAAACAAGGTGATTTTGTAATGTTAGGTAAAACTTTATGAAAAGTAACACAATGTTGTAAAAAATCCGATTCACAATTAAATATTTCACAACACTTTGTACATGAATGTTGATTTCCTAAGTTGTGAGTTTCCAATTGAAACAAGATTTGGAGAGTTATCCTTGACGCCCAGCTAACATAAAAGTACGTATTTTATTTTATTTATTTACACACATATTCAAATTTATTATAAAACACCAGGTTGCCATACAAAGCAAAAATTGTCATTTAGGCGCCAAAAAATAACCCAGGTGCGTCTGCGATATCTGTAGTGATTTAATCAAAATTATTTTGGTTGCACCGCATATTGCAAAATTAATTAAATCCATGATTATTGTTTCTTTCTCAGATTAAAAATAAGATAATTGGTACTTCTCTATTATCCCGTCGACCACTTTTCATAACAAAAAACTATCGCCAAACTGTAACGCCAAATAAACGGGAGAACGTTGCCATTGGAATAAATAAATAAATAAATAAAATACATGAATTTAAGGACACAATTGTTATTTTAATTAATGAAATAACTAATAAATCAGTAAAACATAATGAAAAATAGACGCAAATCTCGAATTAAAAACCACTTGATGACGTAACAAACACGTATAATGCTTCTGACATCAAGTAAATCGGACTGTATTTTTGGCGTTTAATTTTACAGTTTGGCGATAATTTTTTGTTATGAAAAGTGGTCGACCGGATAATAGAAAAGTACCAGAAAATTTAATGTTTAACGAAATTCAATTATTTGACCGATCGCAAATTTTGGTTCTTTTCCGTTATACCGACACCATGCCATACATGTAAATATATGCTTGGCGACAATGGTGTCCGTATAATGGAAAAGTATTCAATTTTTTCTTAGTTCGGGCAACATAGGGTATATAGGGCAATAGTAAAAACAAACATTTTACAGGTAACAAAAAAAATTGCCGAAAATGGCTGCTTCATCAGCTGTTATGACAGCAAAGTTGGATAAAATCTAATAACCTGAATTTTACAACGTTTATGCGAAACACCACAGAGAACACACGCTATTTTTATATAAATAGGGTATATTTAAACGAATAAGAGAACTAACAACTTTCAATAATATAATGCATGAAAAAGTAAACAACTAAGTGATTCAGCAAATCATAAAAATATGTATTTCTTAATATAACTATAAAATACAGAAAAATATTCTGGTACCATAAAAAATATTCATTATCCCGTCGAAATTCCGTGCATTATCCCGTCGTCCGATTAAGAAAAAAAAACTATATGCAAATTAGGTACTTTTCGGTTAGCCGGCGCCAATAAAGTATATATATATATATATATATATATATATATATATATATATACACACATTATAACAAACTCCAATGGAAAATTACTTGCAGAATCATTATCACAAAAGCCAACCAAAATCTATAAACCACATAAATTCAATACTAGAAAAACAAAACTATATACATTATATATATTTGTATATATGTATGTATATACTATATATACATATATATATATATATATATATACTTCATTGGCGCCCTGCTAACCGAAAAGTACCTCAAATAATTCGCCAAACTGTAGCGCCCAATAAACAAACGGAAGAATGTTGCCATTAAATCTCAAAAAAGAATAATAATAATAATAATAATAATAATAATAATAATTAAGAAAAGCCCCATTTACTAAAGTATCATTTATCAGTAACTTTTAACAATAAAATTTACAATATATTAATGAAAACAGAATCAAAAATAATCTTGGATAATTATTTATTAACATCATTTCTCTTAATTACGGAAAAGGAATAATCATCCTGATTATGTAAAGGAATGAAGAAACCATATACAAATAAATTACACTTGAAAACATTAAAAATTTTCTTTTTCTGTAGATTGATTTATTATTGTAAAAAAAAATCCTTCATCTTTACATAAAAATTGATTAGCTTAAAACGATAGATGCGTTTCAGAAGATATGGATTTAAAACGAACAATGATAAAAGAAGACATTTTAAAAATTTTGATCAAAACATTTTAAAACTTTTTTAACGTCGAATTTCGACGGTGCGTTTGGGGAGAAGCAATGCACATGCGCATAGGAGCTCATTCGGTTGCATTATCACAGGTGGGGGGGGGGGAATGTGTGCCTTATTTAATATGTTCTTTTATTGACTGAATATAAGATTCACGTAGGGATATGCTATTTGTATGATACTTCATAGGTTCAGGAAATTTTCTTTCTTGCCGTGGGGAATAGGCCGGTAATGTCAAACTGATTTCCATTTTGTTTACGGATTGTTTGTTTGGAGTTTGCATCGGAAATAATAACGTAATTCACTGGGGGAAATTTTTTTTAAATAAAATATTTGAAAGATTGTTTCATAAGCACCCCTACTTATGTAATAAAGAAGCTTATTTTACTAATATTGCTATTGTAATTTTTTCCGTCAAGTTTTGACGGGTACCATCTAGTTATGTATTACTTCTTTATTTGTTTTCAGTCTTCAGCCATGTTTCTCTTTTTCTTTGGGTTTATTCATACGATTTCGGGCTAATTTTTCGCAATCGGTTACCTCGCCAATTGGCGTATTAGCCACAATGTTGAAAGCATCATTTATGTTTGAAGCGAAATCTCCATGATGAATCCTGTTACAGAAAATCATATCATCATCTACTATGAGTATAAACCGCATATTCACATTTTAATCAGGTAATGTTTTTTGAAAGGTTTTAGCGTATAGCTATTCTACGTTGCTTTGTTATAGAGTTAAAGAAGAAAGCTCTAAAATTATGTGAACCCGATTATTAAAGATTACTTAAAAAAATTCTACTGAACGAATGTTAATGGAAGTGATTGACCCTATAACATATCATTCTATGTTGCTTAGTGATAGAGCTAATGGGAAAGTGATTGGGAAAGGTGAATGCAATTATGAAAGATATATCTACTATGTATTTAAAATGCAAATTCGTATTTCATTCCGACCGTTTATAATTTGAGTTCTGCTGTACGGACTTTGGTGCGATTTACACTGTTAGCAAGGATGAGATTTCTCCGCTTTTTTGCATACCAGTATAATGTTAGAGAAAACGTTGTTCTTTTAAATTGCAGAATGTTCCGATTAAATAAAAAAGCATTTTCTGTAAGATTATACTGGTATGCCAAAAAGCGGAGAAATCTCATCCCTGACTGTTAGTTAGGCAATTTTGTGGGGATGGTTGGTACTTCTCTGGAGCAACGTTTACGTCTGCGTTGTGTTTTCTGAAGCGAAAGCTTGACAACGAATCCGATTACAAAAATCATATCATATTCATCTATAATATTTATAAAACGCAAATTCTTATTCCATTCCGATCGGTTAAAACTCAGGTTCTGCCGAACAGATTTTTATATGATTTCACTGTTAGTAAGGTAATTTGTTTTAGAAAGGTTTTAAAATAAAGTAATTGTTCTACATTGCTTATTTATAGAGCCACGGGAGGAAGTAATAGATAAAATTAGGTGAACCCGATGATGAAAGATTACCTTTTTTAAAGTTCTACTGAACTGATTTTGATGGGAGTTTCGCAGTGTGATAATATTTCAGGAATTGATTTTCTACATTGTTTAGTTATGGAGCTATGGGAGAAAGTTGTCAGTGGTGTACTTAAAAAAAAAAAAAAAACAGTGCATATACTCTATAGACAGAGGATATATACTAGAGAGTATATATTATAGCTACGGACGGTGTGCAGAATTTAGACTTAAAAATTCCAGAAGGTTGACGGCGTATACCAGCTTATACTTTCTACAAAATCACTGAGAGTTCTATTATCAGGTGAAGATGATTATGAAAGATACATTTATCTGTCTACTGTATATGTATTAATGCAAAGGGATTTTCGATCCTGCCGCTTATACCTTCAATTCTGCTGAATGGGTTATGCTGGAACTTGCACTGTTAGTTAGGGTGGGGGGCATTTCTATAATCAGTTGAACCCAATTATGAAACATTAGACTTTTTTAAAGATTCTGCTGAATGGATTTCTATGGAACTTGCATTGTTAATTTTCCAGGGATAGTTTTAGTATATTGCATATCGTTATATCGTTCTTTAGAAAATCATACTGTAAATGATTAAATAAACGCGTTGGTCTTTAACAGCCTAAATTTCGTGTAACACTTTAGAAAATATAACAGCATAATGGCTTTCGTATCGTTTTACACCAATGCGGAAGGACATGAAGGTAAAAGTTCATGTTTCTTTAAAACACACAATCAAATTCACCGATATGTTTAGTTTGATTCAAGTTTTTTTTTGGAGAAACCGACCAGCGTAGCGAGCAAAGCCTGATAGGTAATAATAATGGTTAATTTTATCTGTATATAAAATTCTATATTATGTAAAAGGAAGTCAGTCCTGACTTGGGAGATCATTAACGCACAGTCCAAACTGCTGAAACTACAAACACGAAATTTGCGGGGAAAATACTTCTTCGGATGTATAGACGCAATAAGAAAGTTTTCCTAAAATTCCATCCCTAAAGGGGTTAAAATCGGAACAAACAATAACAAAATTTCTTAAAAATCGGGTTTTATATTTATTTGTCAAATGATAACATATTTCAATGTATTTTTGCATGCTGAATCGAATGGTACGAAATAAAAATATTCTAACTCCAACAATTCGTGAGATATTGCACATTTTCGAATTTGGCGTTGCCTTTGGCGACAAAACCTTAAAATTTATTGCATTGATCGCCAAGTGATATTTTCTAAAATACATTCGTCATTGTTAAAGATCAAACAATACTTGGTGATTTATAAAATACTGGATAAGAAAAAAATCACCTGATATTTTGATTAGATGAAATCTCAATAATGCCAGTTCCCGGGCTTTTGTTTAACTTTTTTGTTTGCTTCGGGAATTTGGAATTGAATATTATTCGGTATTTTTATGTTAGCTGGGTACCAGTGATCGCCAAATTATTTTTTAATCTCGCCAATCCTTTTTTTTTTTTTTTTGCTAATCTTTTCGTAGCGTTCTGGGTTACCTTTTAACGTTAGCTAATAACAACTAGCCATTATTTTAACATTGCGATATAATATCTTAAAAAACTTATTTAAAATAACTAAAATATAATCATAATAAAATACATAAACACAAACATATCAATACAAATAAAATGTCACGCAAAATGCTTCAATTCAAATGATGCCAATTGAAACCAGATTTGGTGAGTTTTTACTGGCGCCCAACAATATAAAAGTACCAATTATTCTTACGGATATTTATGTAATTGTGATTTTTAAATAAAATATGCTTGCTGAAGTAAAGTTTCGAGGCTCTGTACGGTTTCGATATTGCACATTTTCTATAATTTGGTGATGCCTTTAGCGCCAACTCATCAATATTTCTAACATTACAAGTTATAATTTCTAAAAACGCATCCATTACTATATCTTCTTTATTACCGCCACTGCAACATATCCAGGAAGTCTCATCCTATCACTTCAAGGCACGGCACGAGGTGCAGGGTAACTGAGATCCGAGATCAACAGGCTTATTCCTGGAATAATCAATATGAGGATCATAATTAAAGCCAGACAAATACTTAGTAGTCCAAGGCAATAAATTGATATGGGATATCTTTTTATATTTTCCTGTAGCTGTCTGACCAAAAGCGTACATTGTTGGATAAATGCAATTCACCGGTATATTTAGTTTGATTCAAAATTCGTTTGGAGAAACCGACTAGCGTAGCGGGCGAAGCTTGCTAGTGTTTGTATATATCTGTAAATAAATATGAATGTTAATTAATTAGGAGCCTTCTAATTTACATTACCTTGTATGTGTTTTGTTTATTTAGGTTTTCAACCTTTGAATTTTAGCTAGGGGCAAGAATGATTTTCTCATAAAGGGTGGAAAATGGTTTCTTCGAAATCACACAACACGATGTCATTTTGAACTTCTAAATTTAATCTTTAAGTTTTTCAGTTGTTACATTTTATTACATTAAAATTATTCTATTAGCCAACCCCAGAGATATCTTTTGGGTACGTCAATTTAAGTCTTAATTTTAATCTACTTGTCCCTGCAAAAGTGTTATGATGGAATAAGCAGCAATTTGAAGGGAAACTGAAGCATACGATTAATAAATAATAATTGTGTGTGAGCCAAGAATATTTCTCTTCAACAGTTACTATTATCGAAGGACACGAATATTCTATGATGCTGTCATATGTCGTGTCTACGTTGTAGTAGATGAATTATTGGTGACATATTTCAACTAAAAGTACTAAAAGTACTTTTTTTAAGTATGGAATATTCTCAAGCACTTCAAAAATCAGCAACAAGATGGTCTTGTGTTGATTCATTGATGAAAATCATGTAATTGTTTTGCCGTAATAAAGAAAAGTTCATTTCTGCAAATCAAAATGTAACTTCAAATTATTTAATTGTCTATAAATAATTTTTTTAATGAATCATATTTTTATTACTTGTCAACATGTATACTACTCTTGAAGAACAATTACATGGTCGCCTTGAAAACAAAAACTTCATGCCCGAGAGCCGTATAAAAGTCGTTACTTTACCCTTCTCCTTCATTATGTTACAAAATAGTAAAAGTAATTTGTAAAAGTTGCATGCAATGTACTTTTTTTCCATTTCATGGTACGAAATGTATTTTGCATTGTTTCGCATTTTTCAGCAGAAATATTCATAATTTTATATCGTACTTATGACAGTCAAAATCTCCTCCAATACGTGCAAAGACTGTATATACACTAAAATAAGCATATGTTAAAAACTGGCAGGAAATATCGACTGAAAAAGAGTAAACAAAAAGAGAATGCACCAGAAAGCGGAAAATAAATGAATTCGTAAAACATATTGAAAACTGAAAACCATAGAATTTTTTATATCTTGTTTTAGAATGTTGCGACCATTTCTTTATTCAAATAATAGAGGAGGTATTATTCCAGTTTTTAAAAAAATAAGTCACTAAGAATACTGCATTTTTTATCTACATTTCTATAACTAAGAGCACAGCTAAATTAAATCCTACAATATTAGATTCTATCTCTTATTTGACCGCCCATATCCTTAAAAACCCCTATTATGATCAATTACAATTATTTCTTATTTTTTTTATATAAGCAACACTATATAACAATAATAAATTATTCATTGGAACGACTTACTGTTAATGTATTAATTACTTTTGTAGGGTACAGATAATGTTGAGTACCTTGATCTCTCTTATAATCGACTAACGTCTATTCCACCGAAACTGCTGGACCCAATGAAGAAACTTTATTCATTTACTGCCTGTCATAATAACTTGCTGCATGTAGATAATCTCTTTTCTGTTACGAATCCAAACGTAAGTTCCCATTTTATATTTTTAATTGACTTTCCTACAACTGTATAATTTATATTGAGATTGGATGAAAGAAAAATAGAAGTAATCATACGAATCATATTTTGATTTTGATTTTGATATGCGAACAACAACGATAACTATTAAACGGTTTAAGAGATGAAGACGTTTGAGGTGGTTGAGAAGATAATGAACAACACAGTTCTAATAGAACGGCATTCAATTTCAATGTACACTTTTGTTTTATTAGCTTCAACATTTCTTCGTAATCTACAGGGTGTTTCACAGGGGACCCCTAACTTTAAAAATCAATAACCCGGAAGCGGTGATAGATATAAACATGAGACCAGTGGTATATTTATTATAAAAATCGTAAGACATAAATCATGCATAAATCTCAAAATTTAGTTAAAAATAGCGCCGATAGATGGCGCTGCGATAAATAGGCGCATCGCATAAAAAGTTATTCTATATGTACACCTTTTACACAACAGACATGTCGCAAACGCAGAATGAAATTGTCAGTGACTCTCTGTGTACTGTGTCACCGGAAATCGACACACAAGCTTGACAAATAGCCTCTTCGAGCTCGCCGATCAGATTTCAATGACGAAATCTTGAATGGCTACTCTTGCTATGCTTCTGAACTCACTTTAGAAGGAATCTTAACGCTCTCAGCGCCATCTATCGGTGCTATTTTTAACTAAATTTTGAGATTTATGTATAAGATTCTTACGATTTTTTTTAATAAACATACCACTGTTTTCATGTTTCTATCTATCACCGTTTCTGGGTTATTGATTTTTAAAGTCAGGGGTCCTTTGTGAAACACTCTGCATCAGCAAAAATAACGTCCACCTTTGTATTTACAAATTTGATCCTCTTTTCTTAGTAATAAAATTCTATTGATTTAATGCATTTTTAATACGCTGAGCAATGAATAATACTCTAACGGATTACATTCATATTTATAATTAAGTTTTTTATATTCAATATTGAAAAATTAGTTTTTCAGCATTTAAAACAAAATGCAGAGAAAAAACATTACAGATTTGCTCTTTTGCAAGACTGTCAGAGGGTTAATGAAGACTGGTTTACAATAACTGTTACAGTTTAGAAGAGGGGTCGATCCCCATTTTTCACAACATTTCTGTGGAAGGAATGAGTATTCCCAAAATCCAAACTTTTCCCTTTTTTTTTTTTTTTTAAAGTTCAACATTACTTGAGATATACATGATTTGAGATATACATATGATTTTCATGCAAATCATATTCTTCAACTAACTTTACAAGATCGGTTAAATTTTCCCATTTATCTATGTAATATTATTTATAATAAGGAGAGCATTTTTTCTTCAACTGTTCATCTCTGATTAGTTCATGTAAGTTTTCGAATGTATCAACATAAAACTCCTTGATCCAACCTTCAAAATAACTTCTAATTTCAAAGTATAAAATATTCCACATACTTTCTGGTCCTTTTTTATGAATCTGAAAAGTATTCCGTTATTTCCGCTGTTATTTTAAACCATTTTAAGAATATGTTGCAAATATATAGACAGTAGTGAAGCACTTCTTTTGGCCCTCAAATAGCAATCATGTATTTTTTTTAATTGTTTTACTAAGATGAATTAAATCATTCTGAACTAGTTTACTTTACATTAAATTTCGTATTATTTAATTTGGTATATCTCTGATTAAGTAGATGACCTGCATATCCGTAGAGACTTTTTATCGTTTCTTTTGCCTTTCAAGGGAACAGTTTGCCTTTTCTACAATATTTTTTTCCCAAATAATATAACAAGTCGGATGTGTCAATCCCAAAACTTTCTTCTATCTCAAACAGGTTTCGCATACTCTAAAAAGAATCAGCACCAATTTATATCAAGATCTAACTGAAACTCAAGTTTTATTAAATTCCGTGCATTATTTCTTGAGATATGACTATCACTAAAATCGTGTAAATGCTGCAAAATGCTGCATAACAGCGCCACCTGCCGGACTATTATTACCAAAAACTAATCAGCACCACTTTATATCAGAGACTAACTGAATATAAAGTTTTATTAAACTCCGAGCATTAGTTCTTGAGATAGAGCTATTGCGGAAATCGCGAAAATTGCTGCATATCAGCGCCAACTGTTGGGCGATTTTTACCAAAAACTAATCAGCACTAATTTATATCAGGGTCTAACTGAATATAAAGTTTTATTAAATTCCGAGCATTAGTTCTTGAGGTAGAGCGCCCACAAAATTTTTGTCTCATACAGACAGACATTTTCTAAAAACAGTCAAATAGTGTTCAGGACCTTCTAGAACGTATAAATCCGTCGAAAACCGGAAGTCGAAAATTTTCATGAATCCAATACTTTCTTCTTGTAAAGATAGAAGAAAGTAATAAAATCACCTGTTAACTTTAAATTAAAGTATAATTATTGCTTAAAGTGATAAAAAACATAACACGAAAGGTTTAAAAATATCTTTCAATATAGATGTATTATGAGCTCAAACGGCGACTTCTTCATATCAAAATGATAAATAAAACCTTCTCGCAAAGTTTTTTAAAATGATAAACTTAAATCACGAGATCACATGTCCAATGTAAGCAGGTGCTTAAATTGGTCAAACTGGAAAACGTGAAATATATTATTATTTTTATTATTTCTTTTTTAATTTGTAAAGCAATTAATTTAATTTTGAAAATTAAAAAAGCAATAAAAATTTTCCCGTTTTTCCAGTTTGACCAATTTAAGCAACTTCTTACATTGGACATGTGATCTCGTGATTTATGTTTAACATTTTCAAACACTTTGCCAGAATATTTTATTTATCATCTTGATCTGAAGATGTCGCCGTTTGAGCGCATGAAACATATGTCATCTATATTAGAATGTATTTTTAAACCTTTTGTGTTATGTTTCTTATCACTTTAAGCAATAACAAGTAATATAAAAAAGAAAAAAAAATTAAGTCAATTCCTACTTTTTTAATCATAAATATATAAAATAAACCCGTGCAGCATTAATGTCCCACGTTATCTTTATTGAACATTATTTTATAATCATCGTTGCGGTATTTTATTTTTTGTTGGCATCACTTATTTCAGATAAATCTTTCATTTCATTTATGAAAACAATGGGAGAAATTTTTTCTCTCATATAAAAATTAAAATTAATTAAATTTAATTAATGAATTAATATTTGAAAAAACTCTATTAACATCAATTGCCATCTAGTACAAGTTTAAAAAAATTTATTTGAACTTGAATGGATGAATAGAAAATATTTTATTAACGATTGAAAATTCCAACAAGATATATATAGAGAGAGTGTGAGCTAATAGTACGAATTTAATTACACTTTAATTTAAAATACTAGGGGGGGGCTCGGCCCCCTGCTCGCTACGCTCACCAACCCCCCGCGTAATCGTGCCCTAGCCAAGCACTCTTAGTGCTGAGTTTGTTTTAATAAATCAAAATGACCTTTCCCGAATTCGAAACCTAGCTAGATGGATTTCTCGTGCTCGAATTAGTATAGACAACACGTTTCGTGTAAATCGTTTGAGTATTTTTCCATTTATAACAAAAAACATTTTCAGCACTGAGTTTATTTTACCCTGTAAAAACGAATTTTCTTGTGTTCGGAACCTAGCTAGATCTTTTTCTCGTGCTCGATTTAGTATAGGGGGCAAGTCTCGTGAAAATCTTCCCAGTCGTTTACTATATCATTCATAATCGAGAAAATCCCTTGCTCGTTTAATATATATGAATAATCGGGAAAATCCCTTGCTCGTTTAATATATATGAATAATCGGGAAAATCCCTTGCTCGTTTAATATATATGAATTTGGCGACAGTAATTTGATCGACAGGATAACTAACAAGTACCAATTGTATATATAGTGTTACGAATATTGTAAATAGTTAGTGTTTGTGCTTAAAAATAATGTAAATAGTTCAATTAAGCTCTATTCATAAGCTAATATTAATTTTTGTTGCATTGCAATATCTCAATTTGTTGATTTTTTGCAAGCGAGTAAAAGCTATTGGATTTCAATGGGAGTCTATGGAAATTTGGCGAAATACTGGAAATAACGCCAAGTTGGCGCCACTTTTGGCAGCTAATTTTGGCCGCCAAATTTGGCGATATATTGCAAGGTGGCAACAAACTTGGCGACAGACCTGGGTCCCTTCCCCTTGGTAACCCCTAATAGCGCCCATCCTATCTAAATTCTCTACTTTCATGTTAATTCCCCCAAAGAAAAATCAGAAAGCTCTGACCAATCAGATACGTTTCGCGGTATATATGCAGATTTTCATTGGTCCATTTCCAAACCATTATTTTTTTTATATATAGAAGGATTTTTTTTTTAATATGCTTTAAATGGTGAACTCACTGCATTTCAATGTCCAACTAAAAGTTCATTTTGAGAAAAAAAATTAGCTGCATTTTTAATTAAAATTAATTTTTTTTAATTGAATTTTTTTAAAACCTTACTATTAGTTTTAAATATTAATATTTTTGCCCAATTTGTTTTAACGATTTTTGAATATGTAAGCACAAGACTGCGCATGAACTTTTAGATGCATCTAATAATACATTTAATATGTATATTTCTTTTACTGATATACATAGTGTAAAACGATGAAATCTAACACATTTTCATACACTTTTATTTAAAAAAAATAATAATAATAACTCTGACTCTGAAGGCTAATTCCATGCGTAGATTTATCACATATAGAATAAAGAACATGTATAAAAAAGTTTAAATCTCTATCTGAAATACAAAAAAAAAAAAAAAGGCCTTAACATTTTTAAAACATGAAAGTGAAGAAAATATGAACATGAAGAAAAATCCATTGAAAGTTTTTATTTGTGTAAAAGTACCCCTTAAACATCAATCCTGTACACATCACTCATACAGTATTGTAAATTGTATAAATGTAAGTATATGTATAACGTTTCATGTACATATCATTCATAAAAAAAAAAAAAATATATGATCGTAAAAAACAAATATATGTAAATGAAAGAAAATGATGGAGAAAAGCTTTATTTTAGTTTAAAATGTACTTTTGAAAGCAAATTTAAATAAATTAAATGTGAAACACTATGTGTCACATCAATTAAAACATAAAATTTTTCATAAATATTATATATATTATTTAAATACAAAAAAATTGTAGTTCTTTTTATGTCTTCAAAACAATTTTAAAATATGAAAAACAGAAATAATCATTGCTGTTGTAAACAAACTGATTAGTTGTGTGTTGTGAATTAAAAACCAATGAGGGAAAAATCCAATGTCAACTAATCTGACAAAAATCAGGGAATTTTAACAGATAGCATATACATCAGAAACACAGTGAATGACAAACAGATGAATCGCGCGTCAGCTGGGAATGTAAACAAGAGATTTAAAGGACTGTTTCTGGGTAATTGCAGCGGATGTATTAACAAAATTTACAATATCTCGCGAAATAATTGCCGTATGGGTAAAAATGAGGTGTCAAAATATTCACAATTAAACAGGCTTTCCTTTAATATCTAAAAAATAAAATCGATTTTTTGATCAATTTTGAGGTAAACTGTCCCTTTAAATAAAATTAGATACAAAGTTATCTTTTTCTGCATTAAAATCCAGTAAAGCTTTTCTCAAATCAACTCGCTGGATAATTTTTTATTTTTACCGCTTTTACAAGACATTTGAAAACATACTTGATTCTGATTCAGATAATTCTACTGATAACAGATTTCATTGTAATAAAGACTAGATAATAATGATCTCGAATTTGCAGGAGTCGTCCGATGTATTAAACGCCCTGGCCCACAATGGGGACCATGAGGCTCCTCAGTTACTCAATCAATCTAATTTATTCACACATTTGAGGTTGTCTGCGGGATATGTTGAAACTTTACTTTTCAGGTTAAAAGAAAAAACTTCTTAGCTCCTAAAGCAACTATTACCATGCATATGTTACGGCCAAAGCCCGAAATCGGCCAATTCGCGAAGTGGCCGGCCAGTTCGCGAATTGGCCCACATCTTTTTAAATTGATTGGCCCATTCGGGAATTGGGCCGGTCAATTCACGAAATGGCCAGAGGCTGTCGGCCAGTTCGCGAATTGGCCAGATGCCGTCGGCCAGTTCCCGAAATAGCTATGGGTAGTTGGGCAGTTTAAATGTAAGTGCTTGACAAGTTCGGTATTGAAAATGAATTATGTAGAGTTTATAATTCATGTACAGGAGTACTCAAAAGTAATATTTGACTTATTGGTATATGGGGAAAATCAATTGTGGCATGCCTTAATGGTATTACACTACTACAAACATAATAAAATGATATGATTTTCTGAAGTGCACTAACACATGCTTCTGTAGAGTAAGGAGCACAAATAATTTATCGTTGATTTACAGGGTCACACAAAACAATTCTATTACAAAATGGTGTACGGGAGAAAGTTTGCAACGTATTTTAATTATGCTTCATTATTTGAAATATGCTGAAAATATGAATGAAAATATGCTAGAAAAACATTTCTGATTTTTACTACAAGATTTTTTTTCTGTAAAATTAATGTGTTATCGTTCATTTAAAGGGACACATAATTGGTTTCGAATACAGTACTGTATCGGAAGTATTATCTATTAGGGATGAGGGCTGAAAGTGCGTTTTCAGATATGCGTTTCTGAGTTTTCTGAGTTACTAAATTTTTGCATGCTACGTGGTGTGTATCCTCTTTAATAAAAAGGTACGTGTTGCTGACGACTCGGATTTTCGCTAATCGTTGCCACAGAATTATCTCGGAAAATGAAACATTTGAAATTACTGAAAAAATTAATTGCTCGAAAAGTATTTGTCAGAAAATTGTTGTACAAACTGCGTTAGAAAGGTAAAAAATTGTATTTTTCTTGATATAAATTTCAAATCGAATGATTATGCCGTTTTTCAAATATTGAATTTCAAAAATTACCAAATTTCACAATAGAGTTTATTGAGTGAAAACTTCACACGTGAAAAAATAATAATAACAGCAATGGATCAGCACGAGTCACAAATTATAGTAACCGTATTATTCTATTAAAATATAAAAGTTTATTATGATGTCACCAGTGCATTATTTTTATTTAATTCTCGACAAATACTAGATGCGCCATTTCTTTTTAGTTGTGAATAATATAGGTTAATTCACGTTATTAAAAAATGTAGCTATAAAACATATAAATCAATGGAAAGTGGTAGGTAATAAATTGTAAACGTAATAATAAACTGGATTAAAAAAACATAACTTACTGAAATAAGTATCCGTTTTTATTATTGTTGTTATTTTAGGATATTCCAGGTAAAGGTACAGATTACTTTAAAATACAAGGTTAAATTCACCGATATATTTCGCTTGATTCAAGGTTCTTTTGGAGAAACCGACCAGCGCAGCGGGCGTAGTCTGCTAGTATAATTATATTAATCCTCTACAGGGCTAAAAAAATAATTCTTAAGCTTTAATATTGTGATTTTAAAAAGGTACATTAAGTGTCCTTTTTAATTTCAATTATGCATTTTCAAGCACAAATATAGTATTTAGACCAGAGGGCCCGTGCGAAGATTTCGCACTGAAATCTAATATTTTTTAGGTACTTCTCTGTTATCCCGTCGACCACTTTTCATAACAAAAAACTACCGCCAAACTGTAAGATTAAACGCCAAAAATGCAATCCCATTTACTTGATGTCAGAATCATTATGCGTGTTTGTTACGTCATCTAGTGGTTATACATTCGACATTTACGTGTATTTTTCAATATGTTTTACGGATTTAGTAGTTATTTTATTAATTAAAATAACAATTGTGTCCTTAAATTCTTATATTTTATTTATTTATTTATTTTTTTTTTTGATATTCCAATGGCAACGTTCTCCCGTTTATTTGGCGATAGTTTTTTGCTATGAAAAGTGGTCAGTAGAGAGAAAATGGGGATCCGACCCCAGGAGGTGGAGTGTGGAGTGTGGAGGGAGGAGGGCTCCTCCTCCCGAAGTGCTCTCCTCCTCCTGAAGTGTCCACCTCCTCTCGAAGTGCCCTCCTCCTCTCAAAGTGCCCTCCTCAACCACTTAAGATAAGGGGATTAATGATAATTAATTTTAATTAGGGAACTTGGAAATTTTTCAAAGCAATTTTTTTTTTTCGGAGAATTTTCTACTAGAATACGAGGTGTGTTTCAAGGGATTTATTTTAGCGAATTAGAAATTTAATTAATTTTAATTGTGAGACTTAGAAAATTTTTGAAGCATTTTTTTTTTCAACGAGAGTAGGGTATTCCAAATATATGTTAGAGTATATTTGAGGTGAATTTTAAAAGTCAATAGTGGTTTAATTAAAAATGGTCATTCATTAATTTTAATTGGGGAACTTAGAATTTTTTTGAAGCATTTTTTTTTTTTTTTTTTAACTAGAGTAGTCCATTTGATATACATGTTAGAGTATATTTGAGGGTGAATGAATAATTAAAAATATTCATTAATTTTAATTGGAGAACTTAAGAATTTTTTGTGATTTTTAGCTTTAAAAATTGGCAAAAAATAGAATTTTTAGTTTTAAAAGTCGCCAAATGTTGGATTTTCAACTGAAAGTAATCTAAGATATAAACTCTCAACTGAAATGAATTTTGCCTCAAGGTGTGAGCTTTTGGCTAGAAGTGACCTAGAGTCAAAACTTCCTGGTCCCAGGAATCACTACGGGGGTAACAGTAAAAAATACAGGGTCCCGCATGAATTATACAGTACTAAATTTAACAGCTCGCCCCCTCCCCCTCCCCCTGCCCCCCCTCCCTTTTTTTACCCAGAGGAGCCCTTCGATAGCCTAACAATACACACTTCAAAAAATACAGAGTGCTACAAAACGAAGAATTTTAACGTATATATAAAATAAACAAGAATGAAAAATCATGCGTAGCGACATAATTCATGAATCACTTTCCAACATCATTGAAATGTTATGTGAACAAAATATAATTTTACCAGCTAGTGCGTAGTTAATTAAAATAGTGAACAGATCCCCTTTTTAATAAAAAGAACCCTTCACAAAAATCCAATTATGCATAAGGACCCTTCCTAAAATCAGATAATTTACACTTTACCCTGTTTTTTTCAATTCAAGTTAGGCTAAAAGTACAGCTTACACATCGATAGGTTCAAAATATTAGATTCTACAGGAATACATTTATTTAGGTTAGCATGCAAAAATAGTTAAAAGTTATAGGGAAGCCTTCGAATGGAATGATTATACGTTTTGGGAACCCTTCAAAAGAAACTGGAAACAGTTATAGATATTGAATCCTTCACAAAAAATTGGACAGACCCCCTTTTTAATAAAAAGGGCCCCTTCACAAAAAATCCAATGAATTCAAATTATGCATAAATATTAGAACCCTTCATACATTTAGTTCATCTATCCCCCTTTTTTTTCTCCTTCGAAGTGTGAACTCGCATTAGACTAAAGGGCCCCTTCAGAAAATAAATGAGATACCTATTCGAAAACCTATTAAAAAAAAAACAACCCTTCACAAAAAAAATTGTAGGAGTCCCCTATTTGAATATAAAGTCTACTTCTCAAAAATTGAAATGTATGTTAGAAGAATCTTATGATATAAGAAAATAATTAATATTTTTTTAAAACTGGGCCCTCCTCCGCCCGCTATATATATTTTTATATAGCGCCCCAGTATTTTTGCAGCAAGCTCTTTTTTTTTTTTTTTTTTCAAGAGTATATGAAAACTATTATTCTTATACGAAAAATTCACACTTAGGCGAAAAAAATGCAACTTATGAAGAAAAAATATATTTTTTTAACTGGGCCCTCCACGCCCACTATATTTCTTATAGCGCCCCAGTTTTTGTGAAGAATTTAGCACCAAGATCTTTTTTAATTCAATGTTTCATATATGAAAACTATTATTCTCATATGAAAATTTCGCACGTAGGCGAAATAAATGTAACTTATGAAGTAAATAATAGTTATTATTTTTTACTAAAATCATTCAGAATTAATATCTAATTTTTAATTATTAATTATCTAATTTTTTATATGTGAAAATTAAATTCTCTAACCTTTCCATGCTACACAAGTCTAGGCAGGCTTTCTTATCGCTATTGTCATCGGAGGTAAACCCTAATACTGAGTCACTGATAACAGATTGATACACACTAATAACTTTTCTCAAATCCAAAACAGGCTACTTTCTGACACATTTTTTAATTTCATTTATGATCGCAAATGCATGATATTGGCAGATTTCCTTTTTCAGAAACTATGTAATCGAAACATTTTTTCATTTTTTTTAGTAAAGTCAAAGGATTTTTCAAAAAATACTCTTAAAGTCACCGTTTTGAACCGAATTCTCTAAGCGGCAAAACAGAAAAGTGCGAAAAACATCTCATCACGTAACACGAATCGCTTATAACTCGATAAATAATTTACTTTTGCACTATAATATTGTTACCGTTATTAAAGTTTCTACATAGATTTTACTGATAGCATTGATTTTACTCACACAAACCTACGCATACTTTTTATACTTTTAGTTATTTTTATATGCACACTTTGAGGTATATATAATTTTTCGCTTAACAGAGAACATAGGGATTTTTCAAATATATGTCACATGGCTCAATCTTGTGAGACTCAAAATGATATATTCCTAGAATATAAGTTCTATTTAAGAGTTAAATTATGTGCACTGCAAAAAATAATGTGCTTAATTTTTTTTTTTTTAATTCTTCAAAAGATATGAATAAAGCACATGTTTTACACTGAATACATTATTTAGCATAGTATGCAAATAAAATCTAGGAACTTTTCGAATAAACGTTACTAACATATTCTAACATATAAGAAATAATCGCATCACTCAGATTTTTTTTTTTTTTTTTTACTAGTGAATCAATAACACTTTTTTTAATTAGAATTCGAAATAATATGATAGGAATGAAATATTTGTTTAAAATTTTGTGAGAAATCTATACGGTTTAGTTTTAGATCGACACTAACTTACATATTAATTAGTAAAACAAATTCAATTTTATGCTTACGAATACAGAAATTTTTATAATACTGCTTGAAAAAGATTTTTAAGTAAACTATATTTCTGTTTATTGAAACTTTGCACTAATATTTTCTCAAGAATTTATACTAACTGAAACAGTGACAATTAAAAAATAATAATTACTTATGCAAGAAATTATGTATTTGGAGGTTTGCCTTTTTCATTCAATATGTAATCTTATAGCATTGATTGCGTATGTTATGAAAAGAAAACATATGCAAATAATTTTACTTAAAATAAATACTTTAAGATTGGAATTTACATTTAACTTACCCTATAATACATATGCAAAAATTTTAATTAACATAAATAGTTTACACCAATGTGATTATAACAGCACGAAAATAAATTCATGAATAATAATAAGTACAAACTATGTCACTATAATGTGGTCATATTTTAAACTGTAATAGGTTAACAGTTATATTATATGGCATAAAGATTTACATATGAATATATCATTTTACTCCGATATAAAATAAGCAATTTTAAAATAAAACATACATTATTAAAAACACAATTTAAAATAAAACATAATTATTAATAAAACATATATTATTAGGCTACAGCGTGACCATAAATTAAAAGAGGTTCCAGTTTTCCATACATACATATTTGCAGAATTATAAAAAAAAAAAAAATCACATTACCTCTTATTTTATATTCAGAAAACGGTAGAGGATTCATTCCCCATCGAACTAACTTGATATATGCCTTAGAGAGATACAGATACTTATGCTTATCGCATGACTAATAAGTGTATCACCCCTTATTCACAAGTAGAATTTCGTGTAAAGTTCTTCTCAAATGCATACAGACCCCTTTCTGACACATTTTAAAATTTATTTTTGTTCGCAAATGCATGAACCAAATATATATATATATATATATATATATATATATATATATATATATATATATACTAAAATCTGTAAAGTTTTAAAATGCTTCAATGATTATTCAATGAAAAATACTAACTATGAAATATTAATTAAGATATATGCTAATGTTCGAACTTAAAAAATTTTTGGGATAAGAGATAGGTTTTAATTAAATAGGTTAATGAATCTAATTCGATACAAGTCTCGTTAAAACAGAGATTATAGTTAAAATACACATTAATTAAACAGCATTACACTGTATTACACAATGCGCTACCTCACATATATTATCACAGAAATACCTTCGATAAAATTTAGACTAACAATACACACATAAAAAATATATACAGAGTACCCAGAAAATGATAGGAATGAATGAAAAATTTTAACGTAAATTATAAAATAGGATCTACAATAAGTGACAATAAATAAATATGAAGGAAAAATCATGAGTCATGGTATACTTTATGAAACACTTTCCAATGCTATGGGACTATCGTTATGAATTTGAAATAAGTGAATTAGATTTAATAATTTATAGTGGAAATGTATTTAAAAAAAATTAGTAGCTTCGCCTACTTTTAAATCATTCAAGACATATGATGAAGATTAAACCGCTGTAGAACGACTAAAAACTAGCATTTTAATGAACCGACCCATCTATGTTGGATTTTCTATTTTAGAATTATCTAAATTAGTTATGTATGATTTTCATTACAATTTTATAAAGGAAACATACAAAGATCGTACTGTTTTACTCTTTACGGATATAGATTCCTTAACTTATCATATTGAAACCAATAATATTTATAAGGATATGGAGCACCATCATGATTTTTTCGACTTTTCTGAATACTCGAAATCCCATCGTCTAAACCGTACAAGTTTCGAACCCACAAACATATAATCAGACTTGTCATTTTATAACCACGACGCTAACCACAGGGCTAAGTGAGCCCCTCTCTTATTTTATAGTCACCATGCTAACAATTGAGCTTAGTGAGCCCCCAGGCTAATTTATACACACCACACTAACTACTGGGCTTAGTGAGCCCCCGCTTATTTTATAGCCACCACGCTAACCACACGGCTAAGTGAGGCCCCGCTTATTTTATAGTCACTATACTAAGTATTAGGCTGAGTGAGCCCCAGGCTATTTTATACCCACCACGCCAACTACTGGGCTGAGTGAGCCCCAGGCTATTTTATACCCACCACGCTTACTGGGCTTAGTGTGCCCCCGCTTATTTTATAGCTACCACGATAACCACAAGGCTAAGTGAGCCCCCGCTTATTATATAGTCAACATGCTAACTACTGGGCTGATTAAGCCCCAGGTATTTTATACCCATCACGCAAACTACTGGACTGAGTGAGCCCCAGGTTATTTAGTCGCATGAATATGATTTCCAAGGTATATGTCCTAACTTGATTTAGAGCATTGCCTATGGTAAGATAAAGCTGGGAAGTAAATTGTAAACTATGTACATTTCCCTCGAAAACTCACTTGTATTTTATAAAATATCTGCAGAAATCAGCATAGTTTATTAAAATTATATATATTCTCATTAATTTATGAATCTACTAACTTATAATATCTATATGGCAACTTGTATTATTAGTAATCCCACTTAAAAATTTCTTTTGTAGATTTAATATGATAAACACTAACATGAGACTGACTAAACCTTTACCATTTTCATTTCAACTTAGTTTTGGGAAATTTATCTACACAACTTTAAATTTTACTGTTTAGTAAGTCTATTATTTCAAAGTATTATTTTTTAGTTCTAATATTCAAAACATATTCATATCGTTTTACATAGTAGGTATCAAATTATTTTAAAGTCATATTAAAAATATATATACAAATACTATTCTTACCTAACACGCCAGCTAGCTAAGCACCCAACCGTCTCACACCAAGACTCTGAGAAAAGTGAATGCTTGTTCAGGGCCTTATCAGCTAATATAATCACTGATAAGATTTGATCACGTGACATGTGACGTCACTGATTAAGTGATATCACGTGACCATGTGGTATCATTCAATACGTCACCAGTGACGTCAGAGATCACGTGACTAGGTCATAAAAGAACCAATTGCTAATTGCAATTAACAATTTACCTTTAATTGATTTGTATAATATATGTATAGTAAAATTAATACATAATTTATCTATATATTATTTCGTAATACATAGTACATGTACTATGTTTTACGAAATAATAGATAAATCATGTATTAATTTATCTTTAAAAATCTTTTAAAAATCTTTTTCAAGCAGTATTATTAAAATTTCTGTATTCGTAAGCATAAAATTGAATTTGTTTTACTAATTAATATGTAAGGTAGTGTCGATCTAAAACTAAACCGTATAGATTTCTCACAAAATTTTAAACAAATATTTCATTCCTATCATATTATTTTGAATTCTAATTAAAAAAAGTGTTATTGATTCACTAGTAAAAAAAAAAAAAAAAAAAAAAAAAAAAAAATCTGAGTCATGCGATTATTTCTTATATGTTAGAATATGTTAGTGACGTTCATTCGAAAAGTTCCTAGATTTTATTTGCATGCTATGCTAAATAATGTATTCAGTGTAAAACATGTGCTTTATTCATATCTTTTGAATAATTAAAAAAAAAAAATTAAGCACATTATTTTTTGCAGTGCACATAATTTAACTCTTAAATAGAACTTATATTCTAGGAATATATCATTTTGAGTCTCACAAGATTGAGCCATGTGACATATATTTGAAAAATCCCTATGTTCTCTGTTAAGCGAAAAATTATATATACCTCAAAGTGTGCATATAAAAATAACTAAAAGTATAAAAAGTATGCGTAGGTTTGTGTGAGTAAAATCAATGCTATCAGTAAAATCTATGTAGAAACTTTAATAATGGTAACAATATTATAGTGCAAAAGTAAATTATTTATCGAGTTATAAGCGATTCGTGTTACGTGATGAAATGTTTTTCGCACTTTTCTGTTTTGCCGCTTAGAGAATTCGGTTCAAAACGGTGACTTTAAGAGTATTTTTTGAAAAATCCTTTGACTTTACTAAAAAAAATGAAAAAATGTTTCGATTACATAGTTTCTGAAAAAGGAAATCTGCCAATATCATGCATTTGCGATCATAAATGAAATTAAAAAATGTGTCAGAAAGTAGCCTGTTTTGGATTTGAGAAAAGTTATTAGTGTGTATCAATCTGTTATCAGTGACTCAGTATTAGGGTTTACCTCCGATGACAATAGCGATAAGAAAGCCTGCCTAGACTTGTGTAGCATGGAAAGGTTAGAGAATTTAATTTTCACATATAAAAAATTAGATAATTAATAATTAAAAATTAGATATTAATTCTGAATGATTTTAGTAAAAAATAATAACTATTATTTACTTCATAAGTTGCATTTATTTCGCCTACGTGCAAATTTTTCATATGAGAGTAATAGTTTTCATATATGAAACATTGAATTAAAAAAGATCTTGCTGCTAAATTCTTCACAAAAACTGGGGCGCTATAAGAAATATAGCGGGCGTGGAGGGACTAGTTAAAAAAATATATTTTTTTCTTCATAAGTTGCATTTTTTTTCGCCTAAGTGTGAATTTTTCGTATAAGAATAATAGTTTTCATATACTCTTGAAAAAAAAAAAAAAAAAGAGCTTGCTGCAAAAATACTGGGGCGCTATATAAAAATATATATAGCGGGCGGAGGAGGGCCCAGTTTTAAAAAAATATTAATTATTTTCTTATATCATAATTTTAGATTTAATTTAAATCATTTTCTTCTAACATACATTTCAATTTTTGAGAAGTAGACTTTATATTCAAACAGGGGACTCCTACAATTTTTTTTTGTGAAGGGTTCTTTTTATTTGAATAGGTTTTCGAATAGGTATCTCATTTATTTTATGAAGGATTATTTAATAGGTATCTCATTTATTTTATGAAGGGGCCCTTTAGTCTAATGCGAGTTCACACTTCGAAGGGGAAAAAAAGGGGGTTAGATGAACTGAATGTATGAAGGGTTCTAGTATTTATGCATAATTTGAATTCATTGGATTTTTTGTAAAGGGGCCCTTTTTATTAAAAAGGGGATCTGTACAATTTTTTGTGAAGGGTTCAATATCTATAGCTGTTTCCAGTTTCTTTTGAAGGGTTCCCAAAACGTATAATCATTCCATTCGAAGGCTTCCCTATAACTTTAAACTATTTTTGCATGCTAACCTAAATAAATGTATTCCTGTAGAACCTATTATTTTGAACCTGTCGATGTGTAAGCTGTACTTTTAGCCTAACTTGAATTGAAAAAAACAGGGTAAAGTGTAAATTATCTGATTTTAGGAAGGGTCCTTATGCATAATTGGATTTTTGTGAAGGGTTCATTTTTATTAAAAAGGGGATCTGTTCACTATTTTAATTAACTACGCACTAGCTGGTAAAATTATATTTTGTTCACATAACATTTCAATGATGTTGGAAAGTGATTCATGAATTATGTCGCTACGCATGATTTTTCATTCTTGTTTATTTTATATATACGTTAAAATTCTTCGTTTTGTAGCACTCTGTATTTTTTGAAGTGTGTATTGTTAGGCTATCGAAGGGCTCCTCTGGGTAAAAAAAGGGAGGGGGAGGGGGAGGGGGAGGGGGAGGGGGCGAGCTGTTAAATTTAGTACTGTATAATTCATACGGGACCCTGTATTTTTTACTATAACCCCCGTGGTGATTCCTGGGACCAGGAAGTTTTGACTCTAGGTCACTTCTAGCCAAAAGCTTACACCTTAAGGCAAAATTCATTTCAGTTGAGAGTTTATATCTTAGATTACTTTCAGTTGAAAATCCTACATTTGGCGACTTTTAAAACTAAAAATTCTATTTTTTGCCAATTTTTAAAACTAAAAATCACAAAAAATTCTTAAGTTCTCCAATTAAAATTAATGAATATTTTTAATTATTCATTCACCCTCAAATATACTCTAACATGTACCGGGTGATTATAATTAAAGTTACGATTTCAAAAATCGATAATTTTAAAACTACTGGTCAGAATGACTTGATATTTTAGCAGAACAATCGTGAGGCAGTGGAATTTTGTTTGGCGAAGGAAAAAAATAGTTCCAAATTTTGCCGATAGATGGCGTTGTCAGGGTAATGTCAGGGGAAAGACCAAAAATGTATTCTTGAACCCTTTCCGGCGCGGAGTAAATTTGTTTGCAAAATGATGAAATAATAGACTGACACCGGAATTTACAAACGAATCCATTAGTAAAAAGAAACTTGCTTATTTTTCTGGTTCTTAATGAAAGGAAAATTTTAATTAAATACCGGGTGATTATAATTAAAGTTACGATTTCAAAAATCTATAATTTTAATTAAAACTACTGGTCAGATTGACTTGATATTTTAGCAGAACAATCGGGAGGCAATGGAATTTTGTTTGGCGAAGGAAAAAAAAAGTTTCAAAATGTGCCCATAGATGGCGCTGTCTGGGTTCACATTGTCTGAAGATATGCAAATTACTAATACGTGACATGCGCACCGCAGACATAGCAACCATAAAAATGCAGAGCAGCAGCTCTTTGCCTGAATGCTTCATCATGACTCTGACTATGAAGGATCGCGCTCTGCTCTTGAAGCTTTTTTATAAGAACGATGACTGTGCACTTACAGCTATTAGGAAGTTTCGGACATTAAAATCCATAAAAAAAGGTCCAATAACAACAAATGGTCTGCAAAAAATGATTGCTAAATTCGAAGAGACCGGTTCATTTGACGTTAAACGGGGTAGAGGAAGGAAACCAGTTTCAGCTGCGGCAGTGGATGATGTGGCTACAGCATTACAGGAACATACTGACAGTGATGCTGGAATCAGCAGTGCAAGGGGGATTGGCCGAATGCTGGATATGCCGAACAGCACGGTGCGTAAAGTCCTACGGAACGTCTTACGCTGTTATCCGTACAAGATAACTCATGTGCAGGAGTTGCTACCTGCTGACCTGGAAGCACGTCAATCTTTTGCACTACAATTTCTTGCCCCGATGGAAGTGGACAACGGATGGCCATGGAACATTCTGTGGTCTGACGAAGCCCACTTTCATTTGCAAGGTTCTGTAAATACGCAAAATTGCAGGATATGGGCGACCGAGAATCCGTCCCAGCTACAGCCATTACCTCTTCAGTCTGAAAAGATCACTGTGTGGTGCGGAATAACGGCAGCGTTTATCGTCGGTCCATTTTTCTTCGAGGAGATCACACCTGCGGGTCCCGTTACCTGCACAGTTACTGGCAAGCGATATGAAGCACTTTTGCGTAACCATGTTCTTCCGGCACTTCAACAGCGTCAGTGTGTGGATCGCATAATATTCATGCAAGATGGCGCTCCTCCGCACATTGCTACTACTGTGAAGCAGCTACTGAGTGATAATTTCGGAGATGATAGGATCATAAGCCGCCATTTTCCAACAACGTGGCCGCCACGTTCCCCCGACTTAAACCCGTGTGATTTCTGGCTTTAGGGGTACTTGAAGAATGTTGTTTATAGCGGGCGGATTCAGAATCTAGCCGACTTGAAGGCAAGCATCACACAACACACCCATTGCATTAGTACAGATACCCTCCGATCTGTTGTGGAGCATGCCGTTTTGCGCTTCCAATTAGTAGCGGAACAAGGCGGAGGGCATATTGAGCAACTTATGCCTTAATAATCAGTAAGGTGTTTGTTCCATGAAGCTCTTTTTTTTTTTTCATTTTTTGTCATTATCGCTGTCGTCGCTGTAAACACGTAGTCTTGTCTTTCCGCTAATAAATTTTTAGTAAATCTCTGAACTCTATTTTTTTTCCTTTTGGCAACATCATTCCTATGTTTAACCCTTTAACGGGCGGTGGTCACAAAAAAGGACACCCAATTTTAATTCTAAAATTGACAAACGGCACCAAGAATATTTAATTAAAATTTTCCTTTCATTAAGAACCAGAAAATAAGCAAGTTTCTTTTTACTAATGGATTCGTTTGTAAATTCCGGTGTCAGTCTATTATTTCATCATTTTGCAAACAAATTTACACCGCGCCGGAAAGGGTTCAAGAATACATTTTTGGTCTTTCCCCTGACATTACCCTGACAACGCCATCTATCGGCACAATTTGGAACTATTTTTTTTCCTTCGCCAAACAAAATTCCATTGCCTCACGATTGTTCTGCTAAAATATCAAGTCATTCTGACCAGTAGTTTTAAAATTATCGATTTTTGAAATCGTAACTTTAATTATAATCACCCGGTATATCAAATTGACTACTCTAGTTAAAAAAAAAAAAAATGCTTCAAAAAAAATTCTAAGTTCCCCAATTAAAATTAATGAATGACCATTTTTAATTAAACCACTATTGACTTTTAAAATTCACCTCAAATATACTCTAACATATATTTGGAATACCCTACTCTCGTTGAAAAAAAAAATGCTTCAAAAATTTTCTAAGTCTCGCAATTAAAATTAATTAAATTTCTGATTCGCTAAAATAAATCCCTTGAAACACACCTCGTATTCTAGTAGAAAATTCTCCGCGAAAAAAAAAAAAAAAATTGCTTTGAAAAATTTCTAAGTTCCCTAATTAAAATTAATTATCATTAATCCCCTTATCTTAAGTCGTTGAGGAGGGCACTTTGAGAGGAGGAGGGCACTTCGAGAGGAGGTGGACACTTCGGGAGGAGGAGAGCACTTCGGGAGGAGGAAGAGGAGGAGAGCACTTCGGGAGGAGGAGCCCTCCTCCCTCCTCACTCCACACTCCACCTCCTGGGGTCGGATCCCCATTTTCTCTCTACTGTGGTCGACGAGATAATAGAGAAGTATAATTTTTTTTTCAATATGTAATAGTTATTAGATGCAGGTTTAAACTTCTAAAGAAAAAGCAAGAATAAAAATATCTGCAAACAACATTTAGTTGTTAGTCAAGCCAGAATATCATCTAATTTATTCCATCAAAGTTAGACTAAAAACTGATCCAAGATTGCTAAAGGCACGCGCGAGAAAAAAAATTAACAATCGTATTTTGACTGCATTAGAGGATGACGTCATCCGCTTCGGGTAAAACATGGGACTTAGAAATATAAATCTAAACATTTCAATTTCAATTTCGCTTTTTAATCATAAGTATAAAATAAACCCGTGCGGTGTTTTTTATAATAATTGCTGAGCATCATATAATGTGGTATTTTATTTTTTTGGCAACAATAATTTTAGGAAAACCTTTCATTTCTTTTATGAAAACAATGCCGATTTAATTTTTAGTTTTCAGCAAATTTTAATCAAAAACATGTTTTAACGAATTGTTAAGTGGGTTATGTCAGAAGCCGGTTCAAAAACCTTTCATATGGTATCTCATTCGTTGTTCTGCGTTTCATATTTTCTTAGAAAAAGGGATGTTGACAGAAGAAATAATATACATGATTACTAAGAGAAGTTTCTAGAATATAAATTAAATCATATACAAGGACATGCAAAGAACTTGATACTTGGCTGCCTATGCAAAGTAATTCCTGGAAGTGTGATTACAGTAGTTGTATGTGTACTTTTGCCTAAATTAAAATGTAGCTTAATATTTGGCGTGTATAAAAACCTGTAGGTAATATACTGGTCTTTACAAAATAATTCAAGTACATTTCTGCCCATTGGTAGAATTTTCTGAAGGTGTATTTTCAACTGTGTTATGCGTTTTCTAACTACACTAAATTTTATATTACTATATAGAATATATAGAAATCAATACATCATATACAGGGTTTCGCAAAATAATTAGAGTTTTTCTCTGGCTATGCACAGTAGTGGCTGAAATCTGGCTTTCAAATGTGTTATGCGTTTTCTAAAATGTTTACTTGAGTATCTTTTTTTTCCTTATTAAACGGTTTTGTTAAAATATTCTATAATTGTTGCAAAGTATTTCATAATCTATGCTTGATGCATATGATTTTTCTTTCTTGTATCATCATTGATGACATTTTATTTTAACGATAAAAAATAAAATATTAATTTTCAAAAAGAGTGTTTGTCAAGGGCATTAAAATTGAACTAACATCATATATCAAAAGAAAACATTCATTTAAAAACATGAAACTGCAGCATTTTACTATGGTTGTGTCAAAATGAAATTATTTTCAGATTTTAGGTCTCTGAAATTAGGTACCAAAATTTCAATGGAAGAAATAACTTTCACCTGTGATAATGACGTCATTTAAAAAAAATATTCGACTGAAAATATATTTCTTTATTCAGAAAATGGCAATATTTGACTAGGATTGTGTCGAAATGACAAAATTTACATTGGTATATTCCTCTGATATTGACATCAGATCCAAAGGTTTTACAATATGTTTCTATCAGAAAAAATGGAACCATTTTTAATAGAAAACATGGATTTTCTTCCATAAATTGATGGTTGCCATATGAACGATTTCTGGGCTCGAAGAGTAGAGACCCGTTACAGAGAGGTTTCTCGTTACAGTGATTGCCGTATTAAAGATTAAAGGTCTAGGAGAGCACAAAACCATATTTTAATGATAGCTGTGTAACGGTTAAGAGGATAACTTCACTCGCGCTCAAACACCCGCTAGCTAATATTAATCCTATAGGGAAATTTTTTTTAATATCTCGTTTGAATTGCCTTGGATAGCTGATATTGATCTCAACGCAGGTCATTTGTTTTACTTTTTTGATTTTGTTTACAGGGTTTTTTTTTTTATTATGAGGCTACTATCCCGTTTGGAACCGTTTTCGAAAGTGAAAGTATCTTAATAAAAATAATCTGTAAACAAAATCGAAAGAGCAAAAAACGACCTGCATAGTTATCGACCTCAGCTATCCAATGCAAAAGAAACTTAATTAAAACTATTGACATATAACAGAGACATTTAAAAAAAAATCTCCCATAGGATTAATATTCGCGAGCGGGTGTTCTTCCGTGATTGAAGTAGCCTCTTATTGGTCACGAAGCATAAAAAGTCCCATTAAATTAAGGGACCCCGTTATACTGATCACAATTTAAAAGGTTAATAGACGCGAAGTCCACAATACCCATTATATAAAAGGTGTCGGTTATAATTATTATTTTAACGGTTTATGAGCGCAACGTGCAGAGAGGCTCATTTTTCAAGACACCATGTTACAGTCACTGCCGTATTAACAAATGAGTGCGAATTGCACAAGGTCCCGTTTTGTAAGCGACTCCGTTACAGTGATTACCTTATTAAAGATACATGTGCATGAAGTGACCAATATGATAAATACAAATACTCTTGCGCTAGGATGATTATGCGACGTTTAAAAAGCGACGTAAATAGCAGAATAAACAATGTAAATTTAGGCTTCAAATATTTCAAGACTTCATAAGAAAACTTTTTTTAGTAGGGAGAAAAGAAGAAGGAAATGTTGCAAGGCCAACGCATATAATCAAAATTAAATGTGATTGTGCTTTTCTTTATGTTGGTTTTATGTATTAGATATTCATCATGAAACTAATTTTACATGTACAAAACACTGGATATATTTATTTATTAACATGGGAGTCCGCAGAACAATATCAAGAAGGGGCAAGATTTTCGAACAGATGTAATTCTTATCTAATTTTTACTTTCTTCTATCTGTAATAGAAAAAAATATTGTAATAAAAAAAAAATCCAACTTTAGGTTTCCGACGGATTTACACGTTTTAAGGGTCGGAGTTTCCGAAAAACAAGTTTATACAAAATGTCTAATTTTTTGTTTCGAAAATATACATAATTTAAAAAAATACGATTTCTGAAGTATTAAGATGTATGAGATAGAAGAATGTTTTGTGATTGGCACAACCAACAAGTTTTCTTCTGTCAAATAGAGAATATAAACACGAAATAAAAAAAATGTATTATTTTTTTTATTAATAGAATTCTACGTCCAAAACAATTTTTAAGTACATCAGCATAAATACAGAAATATAACAACACATATTAAAAATGAAGAATTGAAACAGTTTACTATTTTTCCTAATCAGGGGGGGGGTGGGGTTTGCCCCCTATATCCTCCGTTTAAGATAATTTTTATACACATGAACATAAAAAAAACTAAAGACTGTCTTCAATGGGGAGCTAAGTGGACTTTGACCCCGTGACGAAACTTATTAATTGCTTCTCTTTATAAGTAATTAATTATTTTACATTTGGAATAAAAAACATTGAAGAATACATTGAAGAATTACATTAAAGAATAAATTTTACTACTGCTTCCAAAATCACAAGAGAAACGAAATCATAAATTTGAAAATCCAGCAAGTGGCAATTGCTCTTCGCTGACCCCTCTCTCTCTCTTCCCCCCCCCCCCCCGTTTTTCGAACTTTAAAACGAATAATAATGTTTTGAAATTCTTCCTTACAAATACTTTGGCTTAAATAATAGAAAAACTTATATTTTTAAACTAGTTTTTCGCAACAAATAATAATTTTAGACAAAGAATATTTTTTATATGAATCATAAGAAATTGTATTCCAAAAAAATATAGAATACCCTTTTACAATATTTATATAAAATACTATACTAATACGAAGAATACAATAATCACAATGAATCCTGAGTCACAGAGGCAGAAAATTAATTCTACAACAGATTAGACTATAATCGTCACACTGTTTTCGCTGTATCAAAATAAGTCACAGAAGCGGGAAATTCTTCATCAGAGAACATCTGTCATAAATTTCTAAAAAGTATAATGGTCACAGCATGGAACTTCCTTTCCTATCACGTGTCACGTGTGCACGTGAGTGTCACCTATCGGACAGCCTTGGATCCCCATTTCGTATATTGGCCAAGGATTCCTGGCCACTTCGCGAATTGGCCGGCCAAAACCCGAAATGCATTGTTCATTTCATGTACTTCGGGCTTTGGCCAGGAATCTCGGCCAATTCGTGAACTGGCCGGCCACTTCGCGAATTGGCCGAACTTCTGGTTTTGGCCGTAACACATATAATCAGAGAAAAATGTTTGTCTCTCACTTATTAAGCGATAGTGATTAGCAGACTTGCAAAGTCTCCGGCTTTTTGGATACCAGTAATTTAGTACAGAAAATGATGTTTTATTTAATCGGAGCATTTTGCGATTTAAAAGAACAACGTTTTCTCTAAAAAATTACTGGGGTGCAAAAAGCCGGAGACTTGGCAACTCTGGTGATTAGGTTTACTGAAAGGATATTAATAGATTGATCCGCAAGTTTGGCGTTAAGTATAAAGCCCAGGAATGGAGACTTTTTTTTTTACTATTACTAAAAAAAGTCTTAAGAGCATACGCTAGTCACGCGAAGAAACGCTCAAGCTAATGTTAAATCTATGGGAAGGTTCTTGCAGGATTTCTCGCTCGCATTTTAATATTTTTAAAGGATTTTTTTAGCATAGGATAGCTGAGGTCGATCTCTAACGTTGTTAGTTGTTACTTTTTTTATTTTGGTTACAGTTTTTTTTTTAAAGCGGACATTTTCAATTTTGAAACCGGTTCTGAAAGTGAAAGTACCCTTATATAAAAAAAAACTGGAACCAAAATCGAAAAAGTAAAAACTAAAAACGTTAGAGATCAACATCAGCTATCTTAATGCAAAAAAAAAAAAAAAAAAAAAAAAAAAAAAAAAAATCATTTAAAAATATTAAAATGCGAGCGAGAAATCGCGCAAGAACCTTCCCATAGACTTAACAGCTTGCGCGTTTTTTCGCATGACTAATGTAGGCTCTTAAGTGTTTTTTTTTTTTTTTTTTTTTTTTCATAACAGGAACAAACGTGGTTCTGTACCATGTTTCTCATTTACTAATGCCAATGGAAAATATGATTGTCTATTATTAATCGATATTTAATCAATCGTTAAAATCAAATTCACTACATAGCTGAAAACAAAACAATGCACCTTTAGTAGCAAAAGAAAAGGCAGTACAAAATCTTTTACAAAGACCAAAAATTTTGTATTCACTTACTACCAGAAATTTTAAAATAAAAATAATTATGATTTGAAAATTCTGATTTTAATTAGAATTATGTTAGAAGCCAGAAAAAAATGAAAAATGTGTTTTGTGCCTGAATGATTCATTCGAATAATCAAAATAATCGTTATGCCCATCACTAACGCAGATTGTAAAAAAAGTGTAGGGATACAGAAAACAATTGAGGTCATAAAAATGTCAAAAGTCCTTCCCGGCCGGTACCAGGTGGAAAAGGCAGTTTTCCTATCTATCTATCTATATTTTAAAGGACAAATTTGTTCGTGCATAACGCTGACGTCATTTTGCGAGTGGCAATACTTGACGATGAAATTTTCTTTTTGCTATTTTTGCTACTGCATTTTTAAACATTGCACATTTTTATTTTTTATACCGTTATATAGGTGAAAAAATCTACTTTCAAATGCAATTTGTTTGAAAACTGTATCTTAATTGACTGATTTATTATGGCTTTTAAAATAAAATTTGAATTTTTACTTTAAATTTGTAATTTACACTTTTTTCGGCCTCAGTGGTCGTCGTTTTTTTTTTCTCTTGGCGACCTCATATTATCGTTGGTTAAAGAATTGTATTGGCTATTATTAGTTAGAAAATAATACAGATACCTCGAAAAGTAAAAGAAAAAAACCTGTTACTGAGTTTATACTAAATACAAAAGGAATAAAATAATAATAAACGTTTTAATGAGCAATAATTTTATAAATTGAAATTATTTAAATAAAATCAAATTAAGAAATTAAATTAAATTAAGAAATTATTTAATTTAAACACTAAAAGAATGTTTGTGATACTTAAAAAAATTTTAATGTAAAAATTGTGTTTCAAACAAGTTTCACTTCCTGTTTTAAATTTAAATTCTAAAGATTTGTGTTACTGGTGCGCCAGGAGGCACTGAAAAACGTTTTTACTTAATGCAGTTTTAAAAAAGGTGACATCATATAATATGGTTGCATTAACTGTTGCATCTTTTGGAATTGCAGCTTTGTTATTAAATCAAAGTAAAACAGCACATTCAAGATTCAAAATACCGCAGAATTTGAACGAAACATCTATCTGTGCCATTAGTAAACAGTCTGACCTTGCTGAATTAATAGCAGAAACGAAATTAATCATCTGGAAAGAAGCAGCCATGCACTGAGTAAATTAATATTTGAATGTATAGACCGTACGCTTAAAGACATAAAAAAACAATGATTCGCCATTTGGTGGAATAGTAGTTGTATTTCCTGGCAACTTTACACAAATTTTGCCTGTCGTGAAGCATGGGAATAGAGCTGATATTTTTTGAAAATTTCTAATATTTGGAGAAATGTTAAACATGTACATCAATTATCATAATTAACTTGCGAGTGAATCAAATTCAAAATATGAACTTTTCTGATTATTTAATTCAGATTGGAGAGGGTCAGTATGTCGACTTTACTGAATTCATTATTCAACCAAATAGCTTAAAAAGCCTCAATAAATATGTATATCCAATGATGGAAATACAGAATTATAATTTCGCAAAAAGATGAATAACCCCTTTCAACGAAGAAGTTGAAATAAATAACAACTTGATAACTGAACAATTTTCTGGACAACAGAAAATTTATTACAGAGCTGATTCTGTTGTAAATGAAAATCAAGCAATACCATATCTAATTTAATATTTGAACAATTTAAAACCAAGTGGTATTCACTCACATGCTTTACGACTTAAAATCGAGTTCCAATTTTGCTGTTTGTGAAACCTTAATAACCTTAATCCCTCATTGGGACTAGCGACTCTGCTCCCTATGGAGATATCTGTGTGGCGTGCAATCCAAGCTAATTTAGTAATTAGCTAGGTATTGCTAGGTAATATTTAGGTATTGCTAATATTTAGGTATTGCTAATTTGGCGAAGAATAAGAAATGTTAGCATATCTAAAACAGTTTACTGATTTTTTTTCTTCCACTTCTTCTATGAGGTATAGTAAACAATCCTCAAAATTTATCATTGGCTCCTGACAACTCCCCTCCCCGAAAAAAAAAAAAAAATCTGCCAATTTTATTAATGAGCCTTCAAATTGTGGTAGACACATGAATTTTGTAGGCTGGTACATTCTAAAAAGTCCTTCTGGCCTGTACCGGGAGGAAAAGGTAGCTTTCCTATATCTTCGTTTTAAAATTTTAACTAATGGTACACGAAAACAGCAAGTTAAAATGCAAAGAAACGGTTACAAAAGATTCGTTAATACTGAATTTGAATAAGAAATTCGCCAAATTATTGAGCAATAGCCAAATTGGCTTCATTTATGAAAACTTATTTTGGTCGCCAAATTTGGCGACATTTCGCCAAATGTCACCAATTTTGGCGAGAATTTGGCTCTAACGGATATGAATATATAGTTTTATGCGTATGATTGGGAAAATTATTACAACAATGAAAGAAAATAATTTGCGAGTAATCGCGTTAATGTGCTGTTTTGTTTCAAAATGTCAGCCACACTAGAATTTCAAACTGCTCTATCTCAGCCATTTTTTAAGATAGAGGTAAACCAAAAAATGCTCTGGAATCCTTATATCAAGGCCTAACACGTAATTAAAAAATAAATTTGAATTTTTAACTTTTTTGTATATTTATTTTAGTTTTAAATTTTTAAATGGCCGCCATCTTGAAACAAAATGGCGGACCAAGCTGGCCAACTAATTCAGTCGAGACATTGGTGAGCTTAATACACACAATTAGTTTCATCAAAATTGATTTATAAATACGAGCGTTATCGTATGACATAGGTCAGATATATATATATATATATATATATATATATTATATATATATATATAATATATATATATATATATATATATATATATATATATGTAATAATTAGGCTGGTGAGACTATTGAAGAGTCTTTTGTAAAAACTATACTATTTTAATCTCTGGAGTAAAACACAGTTATATATACAGACTAATTACAGGTTATATACAGGGTTAAGGGGAATAGGGAATGATTCTGCCGCAGTTACCGGCATTTAACGTGTCTTTCCGTCATCAGACCGGAGCTAGGCCGTCGTGCCTAAAGCCAACCGGACAAGTCAAACGCAAAAGCAGATCTCCCGATAATCTTAATATTCCGTTCCCAGGCCAGAGAGGCGAAATCCTTAGTCATCATCTTTATTGTGTATCGTTGTTGCTGACCTAATGAGTTTGCGTGGGAACTCGGCCGCTCCTCTTCTAGCTGCGGTCGACATGTTATGAGAACTGCAAACCCACATGCATCCCATTCACACACACACACATATATATATATATATATATATATATATATATATATATATATATATATATATATATATATATATATATATATATATATATATATATATATATATATATATGTGGATATATATATATATATATATATATATATATATATATAGGATATATATATATATATATATATATATATATATATCAACATTTGAACGGAGGGTGGTTTCGGGGTCTGGGGGTCATGATCGGTGAAAATATATCGAAATTTTCCGGAACTGCTTTCCTCCGAACGGCTGCAATAGATAGCTTTATGCTTTTTTGTATTGAAAGCTACCTAATAGTAGTCATTCTTAGGTACTCCTTTCTTAAAAAAATCGTGTGAAGATCCCCCCCCTTTCTCACCCTGCGACAAAAAAATAATACTTTCGTTTGAGCCTTCAAATAGTCATAGATAAATTTTGAACACAGGCAGAACCTGAATAGTGATGATGCTTAAATACTCTGATTTTGGAAATTTCAACGAGTGGGGACTGTCCCTCCCCCTCCTGATAAAAATATAGAAATTTTTATTACTTGTTTTCAAAGTGTGGTACACACATAAATTTTGTAAGCATGTACATCCGGAATATTAATCATACTTACTTTTTTATCGAAAAATTCAAGAGAAGATGGTCTAACCCACCCTCACCCCTCCCGACAAAAATTTTCACATTTTTGATTATGTGCTTTCAAATTGTCATACACACATGAATTTTGTGTCATACACACAGACATCCTGAATATTAATCATACTTAAATACTCTTTTATAGAAAAATTCAAGAGAAGATGGTCTAACCCCCACACCCACCCCATCCCTCGACCAAAATAATTATATTTTTATTTTAGCCTTCAAATAGTTATAGACACTAGAAATTTTGAACGCAGACAGAACCTGAATAGTGATGATGCTTAAATTCTCCGTTTTTAGAAATTTCAACACGTGGGACTTCAATAGTGTTGCCCCCCTCCCCCTCGCTGAGAAAAAAGTAACATTTGTTAGCCTTCAATTTCATTTTTCCAAATCAACTAAAACGAGAAATTTCATTAAATAAAAAGTATATATTAGTTAAAATAATTATTAATATTAATTAATAAATTTAAGAAATTATCAAATATTTTTCAAATTATATTTCTTTGATTTGAAAAAACCGGAAGGCTGACAGCTATATTTAAACAATTTGAAAAGCGCATAAAAAATATTTAAGACATTTACTATTGTTCATATATTTTCATGGAAAGACAAATTTTGAGCTATTTTCTCAATTTTAAAATTATTTCATTTGCTTTTACGAAATTTCTTCTTACATATAGTTCCTATTAGCGTTACAGTGGTTTATATGTTATTTAAATCTTCACCACTAATATATATTATTTGAAATTAAATATTAACTATATATATTTTACATTTTAAAATTATAGTAAGTTCTGCATCAAGCAAAAGCCTCATTTATTTAAACTTCCGGTTTTCTTTTATCTTTATAATCTGGAAATTATTCATTATTATATTATTACGTTTTATAATTATTATATAGGTATTATGTCTGGAAGTCGATGATTTCATTCGGGTGAATTTTCCTTATATATATATATATATATATATATATATATATATATATATATATATATATATATATATATATATATATATATATATTTATTTATTTATTTATTTATTTAACGCGAGCACAATGTGAGCATGAAATTTTCGCTGATATTATCTGCCATCATCGACCAAAACAAACTTTTGCTAGTGTTTCGTCTTTTAAATGCAGCAACCTCAAATAATTAACGCCAATTTTAGAGCCAAGGCATAGCAAAAAAGGTCCATAGGCAGCAGAGCTATACTGAGACTCTATTCTCGTTGGGTCTTTGGAATGAACGGTGTTGGGGATCTCTAGTATCTTTTAAAACCTATTACCTTTTACTAATTTGGACCTATGCATGATTACCAAAAATTTTAAATGAATCCTGTCAACATATATATTTATTAAATTTATTCCTATACTTTAATAAATTTTAGAAAAGAAGGCAAATGAAATAAATTAAACAAGAACACCTTAAGAAATTAATGTTAAATGAATTCTAAATCTTAAATTCATAATATTACCAGAATTAATCATACTAAGAAATTTGACAAGATTCTAAATTTGCATAGCATCCAAATCCCCAACAACTAGTACTGTGAATTTGATTATTAATATGGTAAATAATTACTGAAAAATTTCACAAACATAAGAATTTGAAATAATTGAAAATTTTGAAATAAAGGATCCTGAAATCTTTCTTTTAGAGAAAGCATAAAAGAGGGGGGGGGGTGATAATTAATGACATAAATTAAACAAAAATATTAATTGATAGATATTAGAGATACCATATTTAGTTGCGAATTCATCAGTACTAGGACAGTGATCGTATAATGAAGATTCTTCTTAAGTGACCATCAGTAAATAATTAAATGTTTTGAGTGAGGTAATTCATCAGATATAAAAAAATCATTAAAATATCTCAAAAATGCACCTTTTTCCAGCCTCACTAGATTTTAAATCAAAATATTAAATTTACTTCAAGTATAAATATATACATGTATAATTATGTATTCATCTAAAGAAAAAAAGAAAAGGTCTCATTTAATTAATAAAAAACTTAAATGTTTTAATTTCAACACTTAGTTATGAACAAGTGTACTTCCATTAAGTTCTGCGTTTAATATAATATTGAGAATCTCAAAATTCATGAAACAAAATTAAGAGAACAAAACAAAATTAGATTTTAAAGTTAAGAAAAGAGTAAGTTACTTTGCTTCCTATATTATAAAAATTAAAAATCAATAAACTTTGATTTCCATACTCTGATATGAATTTTATGATTAAGATACAATATTGTTTACTTCATTTAATTTAAGCTTTCACCAGCATTAAAAATTAAATCAATAAAAAAAATTAGTAAAAGGATTATTAATATGTATCTTCAAATTGATAACTTAATCAACACAAAGTATTCCTTATTGATACTTTTTTTTCCAATTAATAAAAAAAACTGAAAAGAAGATCTTTGACATGGTTAAGAAAAAAAAAAAAAGAAAAAGAAACCTAAGTATGTTAACTTCAAGATTAAATTTATTCACACAAATATATATATAAACCATAGATATATATATATTTTTTGGATGGTAGTAAAAAAAATCAATTTGTGGATTGTAGGTAAGATCCAATCCACGATTATTTCATCAATCTCAGACAGTTTGAAAAAAAAAAAAAAACATAGGCATTACAAGAGGCCTAAAGAATTGAAAACAATTTTGTTATTTCAATGTAAGGGTTGTTGGGATATAATATATACATATAGACATGAAATTATAGATAATCTCAATCAAAACAAAAGGTACTCACATTCTTGACATAAGCAATACTAGTTGTCCTTTTTATGATTTCACAAATTCAAATTGACTAGACGAGGGTCTTTCCTATGGTAATGTCAGAAATTTTTCCTTGTGTAGGATTTATACGCATATAGTTCTCACTAATATACATAGGTGATAATATCGTAATATTCGAGAACTACTGTAATTCCTTCCATTCCGACTACGAATCACTTCTTCGATGGCATCGAAAGGAGTTTGTTGGTTAGAATCCTCCTAATTCTAAAAAGCTTTACTCGGTTTCCTCTACTAACGAGCCTTGTTTATGCTCGCATTCCTGCATAGACTGCAATTCGTTAGCTCACAGGCTTCACCAATTACCAGTAACTGATCCCTCGATCATTTTTACTCTTGCTTCTGAAGTTGCGTTTCGAATTTCATTTATTCGCGACCAAAAGGAAAGGAAATGGGAGGGGGTTTTCTTCACCCTAGTCTTTGCAGTTTGATTATTGAGCATACTAATCCTATCCAGAGCCCATTTTTCCACTTATTCAATATTGTTGGTTAAAAGCCTGCCGGAGCAAGCTGTTTTGTTGACTTTCTTCTTTACTCTCCAGCAACATTCTGCCACAAAAATTATTTTTTCTAACTCTGGTCAGCAGCGTCGGGAGGGAGGGGGCACCTCCGCTCCTGACCCACGTATCGCTGTCCTCGTCGTTAACCCATACTGCCTCTTTCAGCTATGTATCATACTCCTGTAGCAACACGGTAAGGGGGGAGAATCCACCCACACGCATATTGGATAGGACCACATTTTGGGGTCCATTAAAGAACCCTACTTTTTCTTCGAATTTTTGTTTGTCAGCGGTTTTCAAACGAACTCAGCTGCTGCCCTATCTTCCACCTGCTTAAAGCTCTTAAAAATTGGACTACTTGTTTTCTGCTATGCTGTTGTTATTCTCGCAAAAATGCTCTCCAATCCATTTTACGACCAATTTTCCCAGGTCATAAAACTGCATTCTACACAAACGAAATGTTGTTTTCAACTATTCCCACGAAATTCCAAAAAGGGTGTGTGTGGGGTCCATTTTTATTTATAAAGAAAGCTAGTGATATATGCTGAGCGTGAGAAATTCTGGGGTGTGGGAATCTTTCTTTCTAACAATCTCCTGTGTGGTTTAAAAAGCATAAACAAGGGAATGACAGAGGTGCTTTCCCTTAAAAGAAAAGCAAAATTCTCTAGGTATTCTCTTTACGTTTAGAAAAACAAAGATATTTAAATTTAGAAAATAAGAATTTTAAATAATATTGTTTAGAATGTATATAAAAAAAGAGGTTTAATTAAATAATAAAATGTAGGTGGGTTTATAAAAAAGAAATGTCTTAAGATACCAATGAAAATTTAAATTGCAAAACTTAAAATAAAAAACCATAACAACGGATTGGTTGTAAAGGCTCTAAACAATTGCTCAGTAGAAACTAAAATTATAACAGGAACTCATACAGTCAATCGAGTTTACATGCCAAGAATAACTTTGATGCCTTCAGAATCTGAATTCCCTTTAATTTTTAACAGAAGATAATTCCTCATCAAGCCATCTTTGGTGATGACAATAAATAAATCTCAGGAGCAAATGTTTGAACATTTTGGCATCTATTTGCCCAAACCAGTTTTTACACAAGAAAATTAGGGGAAGGTGGCTTAAAATGATCCTAGTGGACAAAACGATCCACATATGTTTTCTTCCACAGAGGTCGCGCTATGTACGTGATAACACATAAAGTAGTTGAGCCAAGTGAAGAAGAAGCAATGGCAGTATTCAAGCGATTGCGGAATTACGCATCTGAATAGAATTCTTTGAAAAATTTAGTTTTATAATATCTGTTATAAAATAAGCACTAACTTTGATATTTATTTAGATGTACAGTCTTTCATGTACAGAAATATGACTTGGTTTACTTAATGGAGTATGTTTTCAGATGTGAATTACACTTGCTAAATTTGTTATGTTTCTCGGCGTCATCAAGTTTTTTTACCTAAAATGGGCGGCCATGTTGCCGGGTAAAATGAACAATTCCCCCCAAATCTTTCTCTTTGAGTCCCCGCGATATCCTACCGTTTCCAAAGAAACGGAATCAAGCAGTTTGAGAAAAAGAAAATCAATGGGAAGTGTCATTTTAACGAACAGTCCTTATAACAATCAACTGAGCTTGGAAACAAAAAATAGAGAACAGAAAGAGATGGATAAAACAGGCTGCAGCTAAGAAAATCCAATTAAAAAATGCTAAATCTAAAACGAGATATCCAGAATAAGCAAAGAAGAGAGTATGAAGTTAAAGCAAAGAAGTATTCCCATAAAGAAGAAAATAGAGCCTAAAAACTAATATTTGGAAGATAGTGAAACAGATTCAGAAGATGAACACAAGTGTATTTATTACGATGAACTATTTTCCTGCAACAGGTGAAGGTTGGTACCAGTGTCACAAGTGTCGTAAGTGGACCCGTGATGCATGCGCAGGGATAGGTGAAAATGAGGATGATGTGTATCTTTTCGATATGTGCTCAAATACTCCAAGTTTTCGGATGGGGCGGAATTTATTTTCATAAATTAAATTATGTATGCTATTTGATTATACAACTTATTTTATTTCATTACGTATTGCCATAATTACTTTTATATCCTTTATTTTGCCGATAAAAAACAATTTACAATTATTTTTAAATGAAGGATCATTTTGCCCTTTAGGTGAGGGTAAAATGATCCTTTGAACACTTTTTAAAAAATCTATTTTTTTCATCACTCAATTTGGGTTTAAAATATTATTAAAATTCGTTTATAATGCAAAATTTAGTGTAAAATATACTAGCAAAGGGACAATGTTTTATTTAAACAGTTATGTCCTTTTACACAAGTTTTTCCCTTAAGGGGATGATTTTAGGCCACCTTCCCCTATACGTTGCATTATCCAGAGTAACATCTCAAACATTAAAAATTGTCGTATAACAAATGATTCGAATCAGAATAATGCTATGTACAATGAAGTGTTGATATGTAAATGCATTAACGTAAGCCGGGCCAACTTTTTTCCCTAACCATCTTTGGTTACTCATAATGTTCAATAATGCTTCAAAATCGTCTTAATTCATTAGTCTTGAACTCTAGTTTAAGAATATGTGGTAACATGTTAACTTAAAGCATTTCTATTTTTTGCGCATAAAACCGCATTAGCAAAGTTACCTGGGAAACGGGGCAACTTTGCCAACTGTCTAAATACCAGCAAAATTCAACACAGGGAAATTGAATTTCATAATTCAAATAATGTATTTAGATCATGACATATACATTTCAATAAAAAATAAAAGAAATAGTAGAACAGTTAGAAAAAAATCGAGCATACTTCTCAGAAAACGAAAGTTTTCTATGTAAGGAGGTTGAATAATATACTCAAATTGGCTGCGTTGACGGACGCCTTATACGGAACAAAAGGAAAATGGAAACTCTGCCAATTGTCTTTCGTTCTAAGATATGACACCTCACCATAATTTTTGCCCCTACCAATAAACTTAACCTCTCCAAACATAAAGATCCTATTGAGTTATCTAACTCTTTGGGTATCTATAGTATTAATTGTTAGTACGGTCTCCCCTATATTTTGGTCAAACCAAACGTAGCTTAAACTTTCGTATTAAAGAACTTCAATCATATATTCAAAAACAAGAAAACAATAAATCCTCAATTGCAAAACATTACTGGGAGATAAATCCTACTTTTGATTTTATTTCGGCTAAAATAATTTCTAAACCTACTTCTACACATGAACTAACTTTCTTGAAGCATTTCATATATATAAAAATCTTGGTAATATTGTTAATTGTAAATTCGCTATTTCCCTATTATCTGATTGTGGGAAAAACTACATGAAAACCTCTTTTTCTTAGTTTTTTAAGCTTTTTCTATTTTTTTAGTCCCATTCCCCATGCTCTTTTCCTATTGTCTGTTTGCCCGAATTCTCCTGTTTTCCTATGGTCAATATACCTTTCACTTGAATCCGCTACCTTTGCTGTTTTCCTGTTGGCTGTTGCCCGGAGTCACCTGTTTTTCTATTGGTCAATAGACCTTTCGCTTGAATTCGCACCTCTCTTATACAGGGTGGGGCAAATAAAAGTGGCCCGGAGAACAGAGTTCCATGTTACAAAGAAACACAGCAAAGAAAGGAAATACTAGTTTGCTAACCTGCCTATAGCAAACGTTGAAAATAAACACCATTCATCTCTTGGCACTTTTGGGCCCTGGTCAGCAAGTTGCGGAAAGCAGATCGAAGCTGGACTTGTGGAATTGCTGCAATCTCATCAGAAATGTTATGCTGCAGTTCTTGAAGACTATGAGGGTTGTTGCGATACACCTGAGACTTGAGGGTTCCTCACAAAAATTAATCACACACTGACAGATCAGGTGACCTGGGTGGCCAGCTAGGGTGGAGACCAGACTGACCCCTGCTAACAACTCTGTAGGACCACTAGCCACCCTGATCTTCCCCTTTGCACTGATCACACTTACACTGACACAGCCCGCACTAAGATCTGAACTGGTTTCGATCATGTGCTGCGCGTACACGTGGTGTGCGCGTCAATCATTCACGTCGAATCATATCTACTCGTCCGGGTCACTTTTATTTACCCCACCCTGTATATCTGAGCAAATTGCCGCCATTCTTTGCACTGACGGTATGCTAAATGCTACCGAAATTAGTATGCATTGGAATTGAAATTTCTAGAGCTATTAACGTTGCTCTTTTTTGCATTTATATTATATTGTACCATGTACTTTCTCAATAATTGAGGTCATATTTAGAATAAGTACTCTAACATGAATAAAATTAGTGCAAAAATTTAAAAAAAAATTTCACAAACGTAAATTTTGTAGACATGTGGGATTTAAACGGAACATGCAGGTTTTCTGCGTCATTCAAAACACACATAACTTCTTATAAAATGTTAAGGCTGTTATCATTTCGAAGTTCTAAAAAACTGACAACGAAAGTTAAAGTTTGAACAGAGTTTTAGGTGATATGTTACACAGTGAATGTTTAGTCATGAGGGTATTTTAGGGACCAACAACAAAATAAATATAAAAATAATTTTCTAATAAAATTTTCGAGTCACCACAGGAGGGAAAGAATCTAATTTTGACATTTTGATCCAAAATCCAAATATAAACCATTAATAAAAAGAAGATTGTTTGTCTGGCTGCCTATCATCAGTCTATCGCGATGACGACAAGAACAACAGCTAAAGACATTGACAAAAAAAAAAAAAAAAACTAAGCGGCGTGGGGGTGGGGCTACAATAACGTGAAACTATTTTATAATAAATTTAACTCGTTACTACTTGAATTTAAATTAAAATTTTGAAGGGTATTTAACTTGTTTTTAGTGTTTACAATCGCCTTCTACCGCTTATGTCTTCACGTCTAAATATAGCAGAAGTACAAACGTTATTACATCGATAGAGCAAAATTATTTTAAATACATTCAATTGCAAATAACTAATTTAGTTCTTATTTGAATAATTTAATGGTATACCTTATTAATGAAAAGTGTTAATTGATAAAAACATTATAAGTTCTCTTGGGAAAAAAAAGGGATTTAAATTTTATTGCATTTCTTATTTCAGATTATTCGTTTGGATTTCAACAATATAACCACTGGCAACAGAATTGTGCATTTCGATCATTTATCGGCACTTCTAACAGTAGGGTACTCTGAACAGAATCCTGATCAAATTAATACTGAGTTCGAATTTGTGGATTTGAGTTACAATTTAATTAAAATAGCACCCAAATATCTTTGTTCAACTGAAGGGGATGCTTTTATATTTAATGGTATGTATGTCTGAAATTTCATCTCAAATGCATTTTTTAATATTTTCCAACACAGTTGAAAAGTGTTTCTAAATGCGGTTTGTCAGTCTGCCGTCTGCCATCTGTATGTGCTCTAACTCGCGGTAATATACTCAAGTTGCCATGCAATTGATATGAATGATATTTATGTTTACTATGGTTTGTTCAGTATTGAAAATGAAGTGTGTAGCATTACTAGTTCATTGATAGGAATAATTAAAAGAATTCCGTTACATTACGGTCTATGAGGAAAAATTGTTTGCGGTGTATTTTAATGATGTTAGACTATCTCAAATATATTTAAAGTGATATATTTATTACTGAGACACACTGCATGATGTTTATTATAGAATAGGGTGAGAATAGCATTCATCGTGCATTTACAGGAACACTCAAACTAATATCGTTACATTGCGGTGTATGGAGAAAAAATCGTTTTCACTGTACTGTAATAATGTTACACTGTTTCAAGCATATTGAAATCGGTGAACTACAAGATGAATATAGTGATGAAAGAATATAGTGTGCATAGCATTCATAGTTCTTTTAAAGTAGGCATGCCAAACTAATTTACCGCCACGGTCCAAAGTCAGCATTTACACATAGACGCGCGTTACATAAAAACAAATTAAATAATATTATTACCATTATATAGAACAAAATTAAACACAATTTAAATCAAACCCATGTTTAAGAAATAGTCCCGTAAAATTCCAATGTTATTATTATTCATAGTTTATAATATTTTATTTTTCGAAAACATACTCAACATTACTTTTTACTAATCAAATTTACAAATTTAATTAAATTTTGTAATTTGTATTTATTTTAAAAATTGATTGTATACGCTGGACTGTTAATCTTAATCTAGCAAAAGCATAGCTGTAAATCTTATGGACTTTTTTTTTTCAAGTAAAAGATAAAAATATTTTGAAACAAAAAATATATTTAATAAAATGTGTCTTTTATCTATGTACCACTTATTTGATTTCATTTATTAAATTCATTTTCTGGTTCAAATTATGTTTATTTGATTTTAGAAATGACAAAAGGTTGGCAGCTGCGTAAAGATGTTGCACCAAGGTGCCCTCCCGAACATAGCTAAAATATGCTTAATTGCACGCACTATACTTCAAAATATCGGTTGATATTAAATACAGTAGAACCTCCATAAGTTGACCACTCAAGGGACTGTAACTAAGTGGTCAACATACGGAGGTGGTCAACTTAGGAAATTTTTAGAAAATATTTAGTACAATATTAGAAAAAAATTATTAAACTTTTTTAACATTTTTTAAGGAAAAATTTAGAAAAAAATTAGCACTTACTCATTTTTATTTTTACTGAAGGTACAGCATATTTTTACAATTTTTGAAAGAATAATTCAATTTTTGTTTGAGTCCTCTTTTTATTCATTAGGTAACTGAAAAAAGCACTTTCACAGTTTACAAGTTCATTAAGCATGCTTGGGCATTTATTATTTTTTTTTTTTTGCAGCGAAATCTTTAAGTTACTCCATCATGCGCTTTACATAGTCTTCCTTCAGAGTTGGGTACTTTTCAGTTTCGTCGTCACTTGGATCATCATCCTCTTCGCCGCCCATTTCTTGTACCTTAAAGCATAGCTGCCAAATTTTACGCTTTTTTCCTACCACTAAAATTTTATAGTACATTTAAACTTATTAAATCGCCGAAATCATGTAATTCAATAAGGCAAAAATTTCTATTAATTTTTAGTGGTAGCAAAATAGCGCAAAAATTGGCAGCTATACCTTAGAGTCCTCGCTGTGCTTAGTTGCAGAGAGTATCTCATTGAAGATTGCCTCTGGTTCTGTTTCAACACATATTACTAACTCATAGTCCATGGTAACATAATCTTCAAAATCAACTCCATTAAAAACTGATAAGGGAGATAGAGGAGGCTCATCCTCTTGCACTGATGTTGTAGCTGTAACAAATCCAACTTTCTTGAAACAGTTCTTAATCATGGTTTGCGTGACTTTATTCCAAGCAGAATTAATCCAATGAACAGCATTCAAAGCATTTACTGACGCAGCTGTTGACGATGCCAATGCAGAAGGACCACAGGTTTGTGCTTTCGTGATCACCCATTCCAGAAGTTGAGCTCTGTAGTGCACTTTAAAGGACTGAATAATGCCTTGATCTAAAGGTTGGGTTTTCGAAGTTGTGTTTGGAGGCAAAAATTTAGCTTAACATTTGTGAGATTATTCACTTTCGGATGGCTGGGGCAATTGTCCACGGTAAGTAGAATACACCGTTTTTTTTTCCCTCATTTCTGCGTCAATTCCTCTAACTCACTCTTCGAACAAAGCACTGGTTATCCAAGCGGATCTATTCGTTCTTCAAAAAACAGAAAGGTCTTCAGGTTTTACATTTTTAAATGCACGAGGTTTTGCAGATTTGCCGATCACCGTAGGCTTCAATTTTCCCCAGTCATACTAGCACATAGAACAACATTAAAACACTGTTTTGAAAGTTTTCCTCTTTTGCAAGTGTTACCCTTCATTACTAGACTTCTATCAGGCATTGCTTTAAAGAAGAGACCGCACTCATCAGCATTAAAGATGTCCTCATCTTTAAAACCTTTAGCAAACGCTGGGAATTTTTCGATAAACTTTTCCACAACTTCAGCTGAAACCTCATTCGATTCCCCACACAAAACTTTTTGAGAAATCTTGTATCGTAGTTTGAATTTTTCAAGCCAACCTGCTGACGCTTGGAAGTCCTCTATTTCGAATTCTTTTGCAAATTTATTTGCTACCTCCTGAAGCATAGGTCCCAATATTCTTACATTGATTGATCTCATCTCTTTAAACCAACGAAACATGGCTTCGTTCACAGCGTCGAGACATTTTTCTGCGTTTTCTTTGGAGTCCCCTGTTTTCGGAAGTATATTTTTTCAGATATTCTTCCTTGCGTTTTAAAATGTTGCTCACAGTTGTCTTAATCACACCAAATTTTTCCGCTGTCTTTCTTTGGCTGCTGCTTTCCAGAAAATTAAGAAGATCCACTTTCTCCTTTAATTTAAGTTCTTTAAGAGCTTTTCTTTGCTCATTTTTAATGAAAATTCACAAATAAACGATCGGTCCCGTCACGACGCGACATCCAGAAAAAAAGAACGGAATGCGTTTCACATGTGAGCGATACACGTTGTTTTTCAATTCTGTGTATAGCTACACGCCTACACCGCTACGCACATCCCCCACTCCCCTGACATTTTTTGACAGATTCCAGGAATTCTGGCATTTCCCTCCCATTGTATCATACTGGAAGTCACAAGGGGGATGAGTGTTGCTCATATAAGCCAAATGACTGATACATAAAATCCTGGAAACCAGATGGAGAACAAACGGAGGAAAAAGCAAATTCAAGAAAACATCAATGGTCAAGTTACAGAGAGTAAAACCTACTAAAAAGTGGTCAACATGCAACTTACGGAGGCGGTCAACATAGAGAGGTGGTCAACTTTGGAGGTTATACTGTATTTGCAGAAATTTGGAGAATCCATATCCATCTCCAGACTCCATTTTCGCCCTAATATAGATCGTAACGTTTTTTATTAACTGCAATAATAAACACCAAATAACAATTTCTGCACAATCATTAGAGGCGAAGTAAACGCACTGTTCAAAAAAATTATGTGAGCGTAAACAAGCAAAGAAGAAACCAGAACCGTGCGAGACAGCCATACATGCGTGTAAAATGGAGATTACACGTGTATCAAAGCGCAGTACAAAAGAAAAGACCCAAACAATTTGTAAGGGAGCTTTAATTCTTTTAAACGATGAAAAGAACATGAAAACGTGGTTTAGGGCAACAATTTCGTTACATGTAAATGACAAAAAAAGTATTGTTTAGTAATGATACAAAATGTTTAATACGGCGTGTGGTCCCCTCGAACAGCTAAGACTGCTGCACACCTGTTTTCTATGGATGCGATGAGGTTTTCGATAAGACTTTGAGGAATACTGTTCCACTCTTCAAGAATTGCAATCTCCAAGTCCCAGACAATAAAAGAAAACCTTGGTCTCACTGCAATGCGTCGTCCGAGTGTGTCCCAAACATGCTCGATCGGATTCAGGTCAGGAAAGCATGCTGGCCATTCCATACGCTATATTGTTTCAGCTCCAACCATGTTCTCCATCAGACGAGCTGTATGCGGTCCGGCACTATCGTGTATGAAAACAAAGGAATCACCATGGGTGAAGCGTAAGGTACGACATGAGGTTTCAGTATCTCGTCTGCATATCTTTGGGCCGCGAAAGTGCCATTCCAAATTATATGCAAATCCGTACGTCGTCCACCTATGTTGATTGCACCCAATACCAGCAACCCACCTTGTCTGTAATATGATCTTTCACGAACGAATGTGAGGTTATTTCGAGTGTCCCTTTCCCTCCCTACCAAAACACGTCGAGTGTCACACTCCATATTGAATAGGGACTCGTCTGTAAACAGCATTTGACTCCATTCCGTTGCCTTCAATCTTGATGTCCAGCAGCCCATCTTCTTCGAGCCGCACGGTGGCTTGAGGTCAACGGAATACAGACCATTGGCCTATGTGCATAAAGCCCACCCTGATGAAGCATATTTCGCTGGACACCTTACATCGTGTTGCCAAGAGCTACTGTCTTTGCAGATGAGTAGCATTCCCTTTTCTGACTCGACGAGCTGTTAACAGGATATATTGGTCATCAGTTGCTGTGGTAGCACGTGGTCGACCTTGCTCTGGTCGACGTCTAACATTTCCTGTTTCCTGGAATCAATTCTTTCTTGTAACTCCAACAGCGTCTTTTAACTCCAACACTTCATTTCGTTGTGTTCGCCCTGATTCAAGTCTCTCGCTAATACGCCAAGTCATGGATTCTGGTAAATCACGTTGTTGTGGCATTTTCAAATCGCCTTTTCTCAAAACAAAAGCTGAGCAATTGAGTTTTACAACTAAGACAGTAAAACAGACATTTCTGTAAAATTCCGATTTTTGCTCTTATGTCTTTTTTTTGTTTTGTTTTTGACGTCATGAACTTTAATTTGAATATTAAGTTTTATTTTTCTGTTTTCCGTTATGCTTTAAATTATGGATGTTTTAATTTAAGTTACTTATGTAGTTTAAGTTACTTAAGTATTTGTATAATTTCGTTAAAACCATGTGTTCCCCTAATTGTTTTGAGCAGTGTAGATTAAACTGATTTTCATATTTCTTGAAATTCAAAAACCTCTTTTTGAATTCATTTTTAGTACATTCTAAAAATTTACACTCCAATGTTTTTTGTAATAATACCTGATAATATTTAAATTGAAATACATTTTTTAAAATTGTTTTATCAAAGTAATAAATTGTATTTGAAAACACTACTACTATCAAATAACTTAATAGCATTAAGAAAGTTGTCTTGAAGTTCATTTTTACTCGAGTGCTTCATTGAGTTTTCAAATGATAACGCAAACTACATTGGTGTTCTTTTAATAATCTTCATTCATAATTTGTCGATTTAAAATGAAAATGGTAATCTTGTTTAGCAGTTTGAAATTAACAGTTTAAAATTTATTATGGAACACCGCAAAATTTCTGTTATATGAATGTAAATCTGTTTGTTTTCACTATCCATATTTCCGAGATATTTTCTACATCGGCGATGATTAAGCATGTACGTACGAATATAATATAATTTTATAAGCACCATACGTATTTAAACAGATATCCGGCTATATATTAAAAAAATCTAGCAATGGTGCTTATGCTTTTAGTATTTCCCAATTTTTTTAACTACTCTGGACATATTTTTTTCCATTTCGTAATGAATGATTTCGACGCGAGGGATATTATTTAGTGTAATAAAGACAATAATTCTTAATTTTATAAAGTCAATCTTCAATAGGTTGGTGAAAACACACTCTTTTTAGTTTAAGAAGTATCAGTTTCAATTCTGACAGTTTATCTTTCCGATGTTTAAGCAGCTTTTTCTTTTCAGTTTTCTTTATACTTTGCCCTGTAGCACCTCTTAATGTTACATTCTTTCCTAACTCCAACAGTGTCTACATATCAAACATAAAATTTCAGTTTTCGTTTGAATTGAATGGTATTGTACATCAACTTTTAAAAAATTCTGCGATGTTCATCTTCATTTAATATTATTTATTCATATTGGTTTAACATATGTTTTTTTCTATATAAAACCTGAAATATTGTTGAATATGTCAACAAAATGTTTATACATCAATAAACTAGTCGGATGTGCCAATCCCAAAACTGTCTTCTATCTCACACAGGTTGTTTCACATACACTAAAAAGAATCAGCAACCAATTTTTATCAAGGTCTAACTGAATCTAGAGTTTTATTGAATTCCGTACATTAGTTCTTGACATATGACTATTGCTAAAATCGTGTAAATCTTGCAAAATGCAGGATAGCAGCACCACCTGTTGGGACATTCAGACCAAAACCTAATCAACAATAACTTATGACAACGTCTAACTGAATCTGAAGTTTGATGAAAATCCGTGCATTAGTTCTTGAGGTATAGTTATCGTGATAATAATGAAAAAAGTAGCATAGCAGCGTCACCTGTTGGGCTATTTGCACCAAAACGTGATCCAGCATCTATTTATGTCAAGGTCTAATATAATCTGAAATTTGATGAAATTCCGTGCATTAGTTCTTGAGATATAGCTATCGTAAAAATAATGAAAAAAGTGGTATAGCAGCGCCACCTGTTGGTATATCTACACCAAAATGTAATTAGCGTCTATTTATGTAAAGTTCTAACTGAATCTGACATTTGATGAAAATAACTGCATTAGTTCTTGAAATAGAGCTATTGCAGAAATCACAAAAAATTCAGCATAGCAGCGCCACCTGTCGGGCGATTTTCACCAAAAACTAATCAGCACCAATTTATATTAGGGACTAACTGAATATAAAGTTTTATTAAATTTCGCGCATTAGTTCTTGAGATAGAGCGCCCACAAATTTTTTTGTCACTTACAGACAGACAGACAGACAGAGTCACAGACAGACATTTTCTAAAAACAGTTAAATTGTGTTCAGGACCTTCTGAAACGTATAAATCCATCGAAAATTGGAAGTCGAAAATTTTCATGAATCCAATACTTTCTTCTTGTAAAGATAGAAATAAAGATAGAAATTGAAAGAAAATAAAGAAAAATTACGCAGAATTCATTAACAATGACACACTTACTAACCTAAGTAATGAAAATAATTAAAGTGCTTGAATCCAAAATTCATATGTTCGAATAAAGCCCAAGTAAAGAACTTGCATGACATATTCAGGGTTATTGTCGGCGGGCCAGGTGTTTGACATGCCTGTTTTACAGGGACACACAAAATAATTCGGTTACAGTTAAGAATTTTTGGAAGTGCGTTTTTAGTTGTGGTAACCATTTTTGAATTTAACTAATTTTTTGCATATTACTGGGTGTATAAAAATTCTAAAGATGCTATACAGCGCTGCACAAAAGATCTCGGGTACATTTCTGTTTATTGGCGGAATTTCCTGTAGGTTAATTTAGAACTGTGCTATTCGTTTCCCAAGTGAAGTAAATTGCAGAATACTATGTAATATATATACAAATCTATAAATCCTATACAGGACTGCACAAAATAATTCAGATGCTCTTTCGACTGTTGACGGTAATTCCTGACATTGGGATTTCAAAAGTGTCATGCGTTTTCAAAATTGTTTATTTAGTCATAATCTTTCATCCTACTAATCGGGAAAGTTTTTTATAGTATTCTGAATGTGTTGGAAAGTGTTTTGTAATCTATGCTTGACACATAATTTTTCGTTTTTGTTAATATTTTGTTATATGAGATGGAAGCAACGTAATAAAATTAAAACTATGTAATATATAGAAAAGAAAGAAAGAGAGAAATACAGAGAGAGCTGTCTATTCTTATGTAGCCTAATCGTGCGAAATAAATTCGGGTGCACTGAGTTTTGTACTTTTGTTCTATTGAGAAAGTCAATACCAGATATATCATACATAGCTCGGTAATTTTTTTTCTACGTTCATAAACTATTCAAAAAATTTATTATTTATTTATTTAAGCGTTTTATTTCGAAATAAAAATGTCATTTCTAGTTTCTAAAAGTAATAATGACAAATGCTAACAATTCATTTATTGAGCTTTTTCAACACTTTCCAACAAGTTGAAATTTGTTTAGGAATTCGGTTTGTCTGGCCGTCCGTCCGTTGCTCTAATGCTCGTAAATATACTCAGATTACTCTGTAATTTTAATATGATATTGACATTTACTACACCCAGAGAAAAGTTTTGTTGAATCAACAAAAATTTAGTTGGCACAATAAAACTTTCCGTTTAAATATGGGTCAATGGAAAATTTGTTTGAATCAACAAGAAAAATATTGTTGATTTTTTTTTTGCAATTCCAGTAAAAAATTTTGTATCGTCAGCAAAAAGATGTTCTGTTAATTCAAGTAAAAATGTTTCAATTTTACTTGAATTAACAAAATTATTTTGTTGAAAGTTTTCTCAAAATAAATATAATTATCTGTTACTTTAAGAGTTCTTTTCAGTTTCGGCAACAAAAACGTTTGTTTAAAGAACAATTGTTTTGTGTAATTTTAAGAATTTTTTTTTGTTTTAACAACAAAAGGTTTTTGTTGCATAAACAATTATAATATTTACTTTAAAATAATTTTTTGTATTAGAACCAATCTAAACTTAACTAGTTTTTTTAGGTAATTTTTAATTCATTTTCAGCAGTGAATTACGCCTGCAATCCTTGAATAACAACAAGTGAATTTTTATCCTGCTTTTTTTCAAGCGTAAATCTACAGTTTGAACAAAGCCCCCAGCTGGGAATCGAAACCGGGTCTTCAGAATAACGATCTGAGACTCTAACCACTGAGCCAGAAAGAACGACGGCCAAACTCGAAATTTCTCACTCTTATATATGTCAGACCGACTGCAAACGCAGCACAAGATGGAATGTCATCATGAGCTGTGAGCATACAAATTTTTGCGGCAAACATGAGACGAAAATACAAAGCCCAGCATACGGCAACATATAGTTAATTTTTAATTCATTTTCAGCAGTGAATTACGCCTGTAAAAAGCAGGAAAAAAATTCACTGGTTATTATTCAAGGATCACAGGCATAATTCACTGCAGAAAATTAATTAAAATTTAACTGTGTTGCCGTATGCTGGGGCTTCAGAGCGCTATTCTGAGGACCCGGGTACGATTCCCGGCTTGGGACATTTTCCACACTATCGGTTTACGCTTGAAAAAAGGCAGGATAAAAATTCACTGGTTATTATTTAAGAATTACAGGCGTAAATCATTGCTGAAAATTATTTAAAAATTAATCCGTGCATTAGTTCTTGAGATTTAGTTACAGTGAAAATCATGAAAGAAATAACGGAGCAGTGCCACCTGTTGGGCTATTCACACCAAAACGTAATCAGCTTCTATTTATGTCAAGGTCTAACTCAATCTGCATTTTGATGTAAATCAGTGCATTAGTTCTTGAGAAATCGCGAATCTATTTGAGAAATCGCGAAAATTGCAACATAGCAGCGCCACCTGTTGCGCGATTTATGCCAAAAACTAATCAGCACCAATTTATATCAGGAAGTAACTGAATATAAAGTTTAATTAAATTCCGTGCATTAGTTCTTGAAATAGAGCGCCCTCAAAATTTTTGTCACATACAGACAGAGTCATAGACAGTCATTTTCTGAAAACAGTCAAATCGTGTTCAGGACCTTCTAAAATCTGTCGAAAACCAGAAGTTAAAAATTTTTATGATTCCAATACTTTCTTCTTGTAAAGATAGAAGAAAGTAATAAATAGTCCGTCCCAATTATGATGAAGATCATATACATATTTTCATTATTATTCAAAATTTATAGTTCTCTTATATTTCCTAAAGATTAATTAAATTTTTATCTAAACCCTTTCTATTTTAAAGATTAAATGAAATTATATTTCATCAAATGTATTAGAGTTTATTTCTTTCATTTTATGTCTGGTTTTTATTTAACCTCAAAAACGCATCTTCTTTTGCTACATATAAATGCAGCTGCAAATTATGCAATATGTACGTTAGATATTTCATTATCCTTCGACTTTGTCTGGAAAACTTAATGATAAATATAAAATCATTTTACATGTGCCTCTTTTGTCTATGCTTAACAGTAACTTCCTTGTTTCATGTAAATGCAGTCTTTAAATAAGTCACAACGGTCAAAATTCTATTTAGCTTGCAAATGATTCATGTAAAAAAAAAACCACAGATGCCCTATTCTCTCAAAACATTCTTTGGGTTGCCTGTCTAATTTATGAAAATGGCCATAAGGCACCTTGCATTGCAAACCTTTCATTCCTCCCCCCCTTCTAAATTAATATGCCAGAAGCCTAACCGCTGTAAATTCTTTCTGGCGAAGACTGTTCGATACACATGTATATTCGTGCCAAAAACAATGTGTTGGCACGCAAAATGTACTCCAAAATTTCAGCAGATCATATCTGACTCTCGTGCTGAAAACAACTTAAGCGTTGCTAAAGACGGGGGCCACCTCTCAAGTATCTCATATCTCTAAGAAATAAATAACTTTTTTCCATGGATTATTTCTCGTCTTCAATGTGTCCCAGCGTAACATTTTTCAGGAGGAGAACGCTGCGGTGTTGCCTAAACAACGCATTTCATATTTACAAATACGGCCCTTTCAACGATTTTCCAAGATAGCCTGAACTCAACCAAAAATACGTTTTCACCCAGTCAACAATACCACGTACTATAATGGTGCAAGACATCAAAATGTTAATATGAGGAGAGAGGTGGCCTTCCAAAATCGATCGTTTGGCTAAAATCCAGAGAGAGACTCTATTTTACTCTGTATAACATAAAAAAAATCTGCTCCAGATTTTCACGAAATTAGAACTTTGTCCCGGACCGCTTTTCCAGAATTGTAGTGACTTGTTCCTGGATTATAAACTCAAATAAAAATGGCCTGGGATGTTTTTTAAATTAATATTTCACCTTTCATCGGATAACGGCTTCATGATGCCCGCGAACCCAGTCTTAAACCCTTTTACGGAACGGACTCACTGTTACTGAATTATCTCTTACAGAATGATGAAAAACGTAACGTGAAGTTTGGACTGCATAAAGTTGACTTTTTAACCATTCCGTACCCTGCATGAGTACAGGATAACTTAAAAAAATCATAAAAATAAATGCATTATGTGCTACTCATCATGCCTCCTGTACCTGACTTTGGATTATAACGTGTGCCACTCAGCAAATACACTGTGCGTGATTTCATATTTAGCATACCAGTGCTAATCGTACACCGCTGTGAGAATTCAATTACTACCAAGACGCGTGCATCTACCCGCTGTATTATTCAAATAAATAGATGTGAAGCGATAAATATCTCCGAGAATAAGAACTATCTCTCCATACAAAGTGAAACTACGTTCTCAGATTTTTTGCCTGTAAAGCATTTTACAAGATTCGATTTTTGACTCATCTCGTCTCCTTTGTGCGCTTAGGACTCTATCCAGACGTTTCTTCATGTTCATATAAAAAAAAAAGAAAAACAATAATTCGAAACTGAACCAGATGGAACTTCAAAGATGATATTTGGGGCGCGTCCAGTACTGTCACCGGTACGTAACCGGTAAGTTCGGTTAGTTACCGAAGCGTTCAGTGCTGCTAACCGGTACGCAACCAGCGTCGTTCAGTGGAAGTAACCGAAGTGACCGGTAAGGGACCGAACTAACCGAAGAAAAAATCTCGGTTAGTTGGGTCACGTGATCGGTTACATTGAAAATTTACGATGATGTGATACAGATGTAGTTACGATGATGTAATACAGATGGCGCTACAAGTAAATAATACCATTTTCGTTCAGTAGATCTGTCGACCGGTTAGGAACCGGTCACTTACCGCCCCGGTAAGTAACCGGTCACATTGGTCACTTTGGTTAGGTCTACTGGACGCGCTCTTGAGCATATTCCGAGAGATTAATTCAGCGGATAGTTCAAGGATTGCGCATAGTCAATTACTGTCTTTTTTATCATTTTGCTAGCGCTTGTGTTTTTAATACATCATTCGTCGCAAGATCTCAGTAGATAATATTACTGTGTTTTTGGTGTTATAAAGGTGCACGATTTTTTTTTTTTTTTTTACAATTTCCTATATTTATTAACACAGTGAAGTTAAAATAAAAGGGGGAAAAATCTCTTATGGTGGTATATTAACCATAGTAAAGATATTTTTGGGTAAGTACTAAGGTTATAGTGATGTTGTATTGAATATATTTACCTTAAGATACACAAGAGCAACAAATCAGTCAAATAGTGTATTTTTAATTAAATATTTACTGTATTTGTTACTATTAGTTTTAATTGGTAAACATGATTTTCCTATAGATGTGATACTTAAAACTTGGAAAATGTTTTTGCATTTTATTTATGCTATTTGGAGATATTTTTAGTACCGCTTTAATATTAATACAGTAAATCTCATCTAGAAGTATTTATAGAATTAAACATATATATTTTGGCTAGATAATTTAATTAACGTGGATATGTATAATATTTTATTTCTGCTCATATTGATATCTAAAAGAAGATTTTGCCTTGCTACTGGACAAATGAACAAAAAGGCAAATGAAATAAAATTAAGATTTTGCATAATAGGTTCAGAAATATTATTTTTTCAGTCATTTACTGTATGCAGATTATACTCATGTTTAACAACTGATAAAGTTGATATTTTTGAATATATACTATATTAACATTTTATATTTGAATTTTTATTCACAACATATAAATATTTTAACGTAAGTAAAGTGTATATTTTTAATGTTGGTCACGAGAGGATGGTTATGAAGAAATTAATGACTAGATAATAGTATTGTTTTGATGGTTTTTTATTGCAGTCATTTGCATTCTTTAAGTGCTTTATTCAGTTGTTTTTGCGTAGAAATATTTAAAATTTTAATTTGCTGAATTTTTACTTCTGGTGGAGTGATAACATATTTCTGCTTTTATTGGTCAGGTTTATATTTTTACGGAACAAAATTCATAATGTTTGAGTTTTTTTTAAATAAATTATCATTCCTGTTCCTAGCTCCCTACAATTTCACATAGAAAATACATTTCAATTCGATATATTTCTATTGATGTACGATATAATTTGGTTATATTTTTCTCTTAAATTTTTTTTAATTAAGGGAGGTAATTTTACAGTAAGATATAGAGTTTTTCGTGAGTGTATGGTTACTTCTGTTGTGGGACTATTTTCTAGAGATGGCCCTATGACTGAATGTTATGTTTCATGTCTGAGGTGAGTAAGATGGCCACTTACTCTTCTCGGATATGCAATGTGTTTACTTACACTCATGTTAAAATAATAATAAAAATAATATTGCCATAATTACTTATGTTTAAGGTCTTTACTTTTACTTTCCTGTATTTTCAATGTGGCGGTAATTTAAAGTGTTTATTTCTAGTTATATGTTAATGGTAAATATTTTAATATCACTTTTAATTGCATTAAGATATATATGCATTTTGAGGCTAAGGTGCGTTTAAAAGCTTTGTGCCAAAATTTTCCATTAAAAAAAAAAAAAAAAAAAAAAAAAATTCTTTATTCAGATCCTTGATTAAAATCTCATATTCAAAATTTAATTTTCCCAATGTTATTAGATAATATGATATGGTCTGATATAAATTTTATTTACTTTTTGTGTGCATAAAAAAAAGGAATGCAAAAAAATAAATAAATAAATAAACGTTGAGTATGTTTATGGTTTAAACATTTCAAATATATGCTCAATTATACTCTAATTGTGTCCCCTTTTTCCTCAATTAATATTCAAAAGTACAATAACATGGTGACTGAACATCAGTTAATCATGAAAATAAAATTTTAACTAGTATATGTGCATTTATATGTTTTGTTATATATTACATTTTGCTTAAATTTTAAAGATTTTGTTGCTTTTTGAACAAAATGAATGCAATGCATATGGACACCTAATTTTTCTGCGATACTGTCATATGTCCATTCAAACTTTTATAGATATGCCATATTCACTCTTATCTTCGTTCTTTAAAAAAAATAAAAAAAAATCTTGTACTTCAGTTATATTTTTAGGTCTTCTCATAGACAGCATTTAAAATTTTAATGTCTTGTTACCGTCCGTTTATATTTTACAAACGTTTGTTTAAAATTTGGTTCAAGATTTCAAACATACTCTTAATATATCATGCATTCTTATAATTCTTGATTAAAAGAGATTATACTTCTACTTCATCGAATAATTCTAAATTCCACTTTTAATTTCTATGTTTCATTTTTAATTGCATGTATGTGTTTTGTTAATTGATTTCTGAAGAATTAGTCAATGATTGTTTTCATATTGGATTATACTGAGCGATCATTGAATATGGTTTGGTGTGAAATATTTATTACATTTTTAAAATTTTGATATCACATATTGTCATTTTTACCTTATTGTTTAAAGTTTTATTCTAATTTTACAATTCAGTTTCTTTTCCGTTTTTCACATCGCATATTGTATGACATTTCACTACGTCGTTTAGACTCATTTTATTCTTATACCTACAGTTACTCATTTCCTTCTATATTTTTTGAAATGTCAACATTTTTACACGCCTTAGTTTATTTGGTCGTGATATTTGGTACTATTTTCGTACTCAGTCGTATTCTTCCAGAATTTTTCAACTATTTCTTTCAACAAGAGGTATTTTGTGAGTATTCGCTGATATTTGAATTACACAGTTGTACAAGGGTTATTTACATTTTTTTTTTTCATTTCAAGTACTAGTGGATATTTGCGCGATCCTTCTTTTCGTACATTCTTGCACGCAGACTTGTACTACATAGCCGTACAATGTTTTCTTCTAGTACAAAGATTTTACAAAGTTTTTCCCCTATGAGTTCTACATGTCAGATTGTTATGTTCACACACATTTATTTAATTTTTTTTCCTTTTCCTATATAAACTTTTCTTTTCAACTGCAGGTTTGCTACAGGTTTGCATACATTGTTCTGTATAAAATGTTGACTTATTTTTCCCCTCGTTTATATATCAATTCACATTTTAACAGTATTTTTTTGCACATTTTTTTCATTTTTTTCCACACTTGTTTTGGAATTTCTTTTACATATTTATGGTGTATAAAGTTCAATGACAAATTGTTGTTTTCTTCGATTCTGTATTTGCACACATTTCCAGTTGGTTCATTGTGTCTGGCATCTTTTTGTAAGCCAGAGTTTTTATTTTCTTCTTCTTCATTTTACACACATACACATTTTGTCGTACTCAAAATTGCTAGGCACAAATGGTTATTTTGGGTACACTCTACATACCGTTGAATCTTTATTGCAATTTTCGTATTTTAAAAAAAAATTCTTGCATTTTATCATACTTAAATTTACTCTACCAACTAATATTTTTAGAGAATTGACTTTTCCTGCTCATTTTCTTCGACGTGTAACAAGACTATTTAATTTTCTATTTGTTCATGACATATATTTTTGCAATATATTAAAAAAAATAATTAATTATTACAATATTAATTGTCCTGTTATTGTTAATTTTTCCTTTTAGGTCACATTTCATGTACTTTTTCTTATTTATATCATTATAACATAATTGTTGTGTTAAATCGCAGGGTTTCAAAAGAAAAATTTTATATACCTACAGATTTAACATGCACCTATCAACTCACTTGTTTCATTGTCGATATGTTGGTAAATATTTTTCATATCAATCTTCACAATATTTTCTTTTAACGTATTTTCAGGTATTCCAAGCCCATTCTTATAATTTCGGTCTTCGAATATAATAAAATATTAATATTTATGTAAAATTTTTCTGTTTGTCAGGTTCATGAATGCCCCTTAATCATGGTACAGGTGTATTTATGCATATTTGGTTTGTAGAATTGTAGTATTTTTTTTGTTTTTATGTGACATGGCTGGACCATTTTTATGTTTTATGCTGCAGTGCTACAAGACATATATAATTGACAAATTTTAAATTTTTTCTTGCACAGTACTTCTAATTTAAATTTAACAATTTGATTTAAAAAAATTTTCAGAGTTTATTTTTGGATTGGTAAGTAATTATTTGGTATATGTGATTTTCATGAAGTACTCCATATTTTACACACACAAATGCTTTTTGCAAGCTTTTCATATGCAAAGGTTGTAAAGATTCCTTCATATGGTCGACGATAAGTCTTGCATACATCTATTTTTCTTCTTTTACACATGTACTTTATTGTATCACAAAAAAAAAACTAATACACTTACCTTTTCACTTCTTTTTGGCATTTTTAATTTAAATAATATTCTTCAAATTTTATTGTTAAAAAGTATGTAATTTTTTTTAATTTTCCATATTTACAATTGTCACTTTTGCTCACTTTAATAGGATTTTTTTAAGGTTAGGTGTATAGTTATAACATGTACAACAAATTCATTGGGTATACAATTTTATACCTCAAGATATTTCAGATTAACATATCTAATTAAATATCTAATTATTTATGACTATTCTTTTATTTTAAAAGTATTAACAGAGTTACTCTTTTTCAATCAAACACAATCAAAGTTTGTATTTTAATTTTAAAGCTTTCATGGCAATTGACAGTATCCAGTAAAAATTGAATAGTTTTTCAATATCAAAATACAGTGTCCATTTTTCTCCAGTTGAATGTAAATATTGGTGTGTGTTTTATTTCTGTACACAGTATTTAGTACAAGTGTATATATTTTTCTTTTTGCTTTTACATTTTTATATGTTATTTTAAAAATATATAATTTATTCATATGCTGATTTTTAAGATTTTATCAGCACTTCAAGATATTATTTTGTGTTGATGATTAAAAAAAAAAAATTAATATGAAGGCCAAACAACTGCCTCATCAAATTAGCCTGCAGGTAAATTTTTATCATGATCATATGTAATAACAATTGCTAGCATTATATATATTTATGTGTACACCTTAAAAAATATATAGCATTATTATATATTGGCCATTTCCTTTATCCGTCCTTTATGACGTGTCTTTATTAAAATAAAAGGAAAATGTTAATTGTGTCTGCAATTTGGAACTATTATAGCTATAAGTATATATTTTATAAGCAGACAAGACATCTGAATTTGGTATACCTTGCATGACAAAGTGCTAAATTGTTCTTTTTAAATCAAGTACTTGTTTATATTTTTATATGATTTTTATGTGTTTATAACTTTTTTTGTATGGTCGTCTCCCGGGCTTTAATATATTTGTATTATGGATATTACAGGTTGTTTTCGGCTTGTGCACATGTGTATCACAACAAGATCAGTATTTTTTTTTCCTGTGAAGGGGGAGTATATGTATATGATGAAGATCATACACATATTTTCATTATTATTCAAAATTTATAGTTCTCTTATATTTCCTAAAGATTAATTAAATTTTTATCTAAACCCTTTCTATTTTAAAGATTAAATGAAATTATATTTCATCAAATGTATTATGTGAGTTTATTTCTTTCATTTTATGTCTGGTTTTTATTTAACCTCAAAAACGCATCTTCTTTTGCTACATATAAATGCAGCTGCAAATTATGCAATATGTACGTTAGATATTTCATTATCCTTCGACTTTGTCTGGAAAACTTAATGATAAATATAAAATCATTTTACATGTGCCTCTTTTGTCTATGCTTAACAGTAACTTCCTTGTTTCATGTAAATGCAGTCTTTAAATAAGTCACAACGGTCAAAATTCTATTTAGCTTGCAAATGATTCATGTAAAAAAAAAAACCACAGATGCCCTATTCTCTCAAAACATTCTTTGGGTTGCCTGTCTAATTTATGAAAATGGCCATAAGGCACCTTGCATTGCAAACCTTTCATTCCTCCCCCCCTTCTAAATTAATATGCCAGAAGCCTAACCGCTGTAAATTCTGTCTGGCGAAGACTGTTCGATACACATGTATATTCGTGCCAAAAACAATGTGTTGGCACGCAAAATGTACTCCAAAATTTCAGCAGATCATATCTGACTCTCGTGCTGAAAACAACTTAAGCGTTGCTAAAGACGGGGGCCACCTCTCAAGTATCTCATATCTCTAAGAAATAAATAACTTTTTTCCATGGATTATTTCTCGTCTTCAATGTGTCCCAGCGTAACATTTTTCAGGAGGAGAACGCTGCGGTGTTGCCTAAACAACGCATTTCATATTTACAAATACGGCCCTTTCAACGATTTTCCAAGATAGCCTGAACTCAACCAAAAATACGTTTTCACCCAGTCAACAATACCACACCAATTTAAAAAGTTTTAATTATCCAAAAATTATGTTAATCTTTTAATTATGCAGCTATATAAGTCAAATAAACCAAGTTACGTGAGAGAGTTATGTCTACTACATAACAATTTAAATCTTGTAAAAGCAACAAAATTTTGCTGGAATTATAAATTACAAAATTATGGTAAAATTAAAAAGACAGATTTTGTTAATTCAAGTAAAATTGATGAAATTTTGTTAAAATTTTGTAAGAATGTCAACAATATTTTTTTGTCAATGCAACAAAACCAACTTTTTACTTCAACTAAAAATTTTGCTTGAAACAAGCAAAATGTACTCAACAAAACATGTTTTGTTGTTTTAATCAATTCCTTTTTCTGGGTGCACAATTGCTATTGAAAATGGAGCATGTATCGTTTATAGTTTACTTACAGGGACAGACAAAAGTATTCCGTTACATTATGGTCAATGGGAAAAATAGTTTCAAGTGCTTTTTAATGCGTTACACCATTTTAAACATAATAAAATAATGAAATTGGTATGCATTTATGAAGGCCACTAAAACATCGATTCTGTCGTCAGTTTGTCCGTTCTCTAACTCGCGTAAATATACTCGGATTGCCATACAATTGACATACGCTATAGCGAGTTAATATGGCATGTTCGGTATTGAAAATGAAGTGTGTAGCATTATAGTTCATTTACAGGGGCATTCAAAATTATTCCGTTACATAACGGTCTATAGAGAAATATCATTTGCGGTGTATTTTAATGGTGTTACACTATTTAATGCAGAATGAAATTTATTTACATTATTGAGGTGCACTACAAGATGGTTACTGTAGAATATGGTATGCACATACAGTTCATTTACAGGGGCACTAAAAATAATTCCGTTATATTATGGTCTACTGGGGGAAATCGTTTGCGGTGTATTTTAATGATGTAACACTGTTGCAAACATAATGAAATTGATATGAATTTCTGAGGTGCACATGTAGCATATGGAGTACAAAGTACTTATCTATCATAAATTTGATGGTCAAACAAAAGAATTTTGTTACATAAATGTCTACAGAGAAAACCTTTTGCAGCATATTTTAATTATGTTGTACTATTTAAAACATAATAAAATTGATATACATTACTCAGGTTTACTACAAGATATTTTCTGCAGAATAGTGCATAGCATTTATCGTCCATTTACAGAGACACACAAACATTTGAGAAACAATACTGTATTCGGAATCTAACTTCTAATCATCGTATAACTTCAATTTTGCACAATCAAACAGAGAAAAAAACAGGTACTTTCAAATGCAATATGTTTGTAAACTGTATAGAAATATATAGATTTTTTATAGTTTAATATATATATATATATATATATATATATATATATATATATATATATATATATATATATCGTTTGCTGCCCGATTATGAAAGATTAACGCGTTTGTTTTTAAACAATATAAACAGTTCAGTATTTGTTTCAAATTATATTTTTTAATGAAATCAAACTTTATAAATAAATAGATAAATAACATATAATAAGTAAAACGCGAATTAAAAAAATATATCAAACTACCCGCTTTAACACAAAAAATCTCAGATTCAAAATGTCACCGGACACTTCCGATTTTAGACGCTTTGTCGAATATCCACAGAATGACAAATTTTTCTTGAACTTCAACAGTATCAAGAACATATTTGACCTCATATTTTTCCGCGAAGATTTCACCACGAAAACAATTAGAAGATCCTTAACGAATTGAATAAAAAAGTAACATTTTGTAAATTCGAAATGACTTATAGTCATAACACATGACTATGGAGATCTTGTATAATAGCTGTGTTCAATTGTGTAAGAATAGCACGTATATTCATGAAGATATAAATGTTTCTTTAAAAATTTCAAGAAATTGCCGCATAAAAAACATGTAACAATTTCTTGAATTACATTGAATTTCTTGAATTTTGTTGCTATTGAGATTCTGAAATTTTGAAAAATATATATTGAAAAAAAAATAAATTAGCCAAATTTAAAAAGTGATTGGACACTGCAGACCGCAATCTAGTACCTATATGCTTGCAAAAGATAGTTAAACTGCTATGAGTAGTTATTTAACTGAACTGCTCAACTAATTTCAACATTACATAGCGCTTAAAATAAATCTTCAATTTAAAGACTGTTTGAGTCAACGTATTTATCATACATTTTTCTAGAAAACTACCAATTTTCAAGTTTTTATTTGCCATATTTTTTTAATATTATGATCCAGGAAATTCAAAAGATTACAATAAATCCAATTACGGAAGCAGCGGCGATAGCAGCGTCGACATCAGCGTTAGTTATTATTATTTTTTTAGAATGGAGAGATATTTCTCTCTATATATATTATATTATTTGTAATATATATATATTATTTATATTATATCTATAGCTATTATATCTATATTATTTATATTATATCTATAGCTATTATATCTATATTATTTATATTAGATATTTGTAAGTTTCTTGAAAGTAGTGTTAAAATTGGTTGAAAATCCTGCATGCTTTAAAAAAAAAATGCGGAAATTTGACATTTTAAAAACACTTTAGTATTTCATATAAGTATACGTGTTACTATAAAAAACTAGTCGTTGGGGGCCACCGTAATACTTACCCATCATGGATATGCATAATGTAAAATATTAAAATAAAAAATGTGTAAACTACTTATAAAATGCATTGCAATTCGAATAAAATCGCGGCTTGATGACGTCATAAAATTTAAAGGTTCGATTACTGAATTGCTTAAAAGAAACATCCTTATAACTCCAAAAATAAATGATCCTATTAACTAGCGGTTTATTGCATCTTATAAAGCGTCTCATTTCCAATTAAAATATATCTTTGAATTGAAATTTGGATGAAATACAGGGTCATGAAAAATCGAAGAGTGTGGAAAAATAGGATTACAAATATCTCGGCAACTCATTATCCGATCGACTTCATGCTCTATGCAAAATTTGTTTTTTTATTGTCTTTTATATTCACTCCTTAAAATAAACAATTTCGAAAATTTTTATATACCTTTTATCAGAACGAATATTTCGAGAGTCCGAAAAAAATAGTTCCGGTTAATCGAGGTTACTGAAATTAAATAGGCTTCTTTCCATTATTACATACTAAATACATACCAAATTTCAAGTCTCTATCTCAATTTTTTTGGGAGATAGAGCGTTTACAGACACATAGACACAGAGAGACACACACACACACAGACGGACGGCAAACATTTTTTTTTTCTAAAAATATGTTTTTCGGAATCTCCAGTGTCTGAAACGTGTAAATTCGTCAATAATTGTTTTTCAATTTTCAAAACGATTACAAGACTTACCCTATACTACGTATGATGGGTAAGTAATGAAGGCAAACATTGTATAAGATCAACATAATCATGTGTTACAGCTACAAATCATTCCATGCATATTATTTTACAGTGTGATCGGAAAGAATATTTTTTTATATTTTTTTTTTGGTCCCTTAATTGCCCTCGTCTTCAAACTTGACTGAAAATATGAGGTCAAACATTCTCCTTATATTTCTGGAGTAACGGAAGAATTTGTCAAGTACCTCTCTAGTTATACGACAAAATGTCAAAAATCGATAGTGTCTTGTGACTTTAGACCATACACTGTAATTTGGCAACTTGACATCTATTTTTTAATGACTAAAGAACAATTTATGTGTTGCAAAAAAGTTTTAAAAGTTCTTTATTTCATTTCCGTATTTTTTGGTGAAGATTTTAAACATTTCCGTTCAGATATAGTTTGCCCATATTGTTTCTAATTGTACATTACATTGGTGTAAATACCTATCAATAGCGTAATTTTGTTTCACTGTATTAATCCTTATTATAAACCGTAGACTTTAAAATCTTCAAATATTATTTTCATACTATCATTTATCGTATATTCTGGCGTAGAATGATCTGCGGTGTATAACTTGCAATTAATTTTTCAGAGAACATTTTCCAATTTTTAAGTACTTTTGCCTTATAGCGCGCAAATATATTTTCGTGAGATTTGTAGCAAAAAATAATTATATAAAAAATTAAGCAAGTAATATAAAAAAAAAAATTAAGTCAATTCCTACTTTTTAATCATAAATATATAAAATAAACCCGTGCAGCATTAATGTCCCACGTTATCTTTATGGAACATTATTTTATAATTATTGTTGCGGTATTTTATTTCTCTGGCATCACTAATTTGAGATAAATCTTTCATTTCATTTATGAAAACAATGGGAGGAATTTTTTTCTCCCATTTAAAACTAAAATTAATTAATTTAATTTAATTAATGAATTAATATTTGAAAAAACTCTATTAACATCAATTGTCATCCAGTACAAGTTTAAAAAAATGTATTTGAACTTGAATGGATGAATAGAAAATATTTTATTAACGATTGAAAATTCCAACAAGATATATATAGAGAGAGAGTGTGAGCTAATAGTAGGAATTTAAAAAAATCATAATACTTAGTACTTTTCATGTAATTCAACAGTAAGCCTCGTTAACCTCATGATGTATACGATTTTTGTAAATAAATGTGAGATTATTTGTAAACGATTTTGTAAACATTTTTTGAAAAATATTTTTTGTAATCTGCTTTAATGTATAAATTCCAAATGTTATGATCATATGTTTTTATTAATTTTTAATTTTTAGTTATATAGCCAGTGTATAACACGTACCTGTAAATTTAGATCCATTTTCTTATACCAAAAATGCGCGTTATCGACTGGAATATTCGGTATTTATTGTGTATTATACAAGTTCAATCTTTATATACTATTAAAGTAGTACTTTTTGCACTCTAGGTGTACCGATTTGTAGGATTCGTCGACTCAGACTGGTTGAAAATGGACTACAAAATTTGGATTCATTTGGACATGCAAGGGTTCTCGAAATAGATATTTCCAGAAACCAAATCCAATACCTCGCTGACGAAGACTTCATTCATGTGAAACATACAATATCTCTAGAACTCCAAGAAAACCAAATACAACGGATAGAAACGGATACTTTTTTGCCCATCAAATCCTCTCTGAGTTACTTGGACTTGAGCTCCAACAAAATCTCTTCGGTTAATAGAAGCGTCAGATATTTGTCTCAACTGGGAGTCTTAAATTTAGCCTATAATTCAATACAGGTAAAAGCTATTATTAATAATGATTATTTGTTGTAAAATAATTACGTTACGGCGAAGTTTTCCGCATTTAGCATTAATCATTTGATCGTGGGCGCATGACTTCTTTCATTTTCGACATAAATTTCTTAATAGTAAATAGGTATTGAATTTTTAGAATTATTTAGAAAAGAATTGTCCTACGATCATTAATTATTAATTGTAATTTTTATAATGTAGCTTATAATTATTTAATATAATTATTACTAATTTATATTATTGCTTAACCCTTAACTGCTGCGACAAAAAATTGTCGCATAACTAATGTGAGCGGTCTGTGAGACCGCTCGATTGAAAGATGAATAAAAGACTCAGTTATCTCGAAAGATACCTTTTCTGAACTTAACTTTTTGTGCAGGACTATTATAATTAAAATTCGTTTATTTAAAAGGATTTAGCGACAGTATTAGAGCTCCAAACCAAATCAAATTTCATTAGTGTTTATAGTTAAACTAAAAATTACAAGTTAAACTGTGAAGATTAAAGACAAACAGCGGTCTATGAGACTGCTAACGACAGTTATATATAACGGTTAATTAAAATGCAATATTTGAAAATATATTTGCTGCAAAAATATTGGAGAAATGCTGGCACACGGTACTAAAACATTACAAGTATGCCTTATATTATTTACATTACGTGTATTTTATTTACGTTATTGTATTCTATCATTTATGTTAAGAAGAGTAATATAGCAGAAATTCCTAGTTTGTTAGTTAAGTCCGAGATTTTTTAAGGATCTCAAACACAGTTTTAAGTATAAAAATAAAGACATTGAAATTATTAAATGATCAAAAAATAAATTTTTCAGAAGCCAAGGACATTGACAGTATAGTAGAAGAATGATGAATTATGTTTTTTCTATTAGTGAAAGGATTTTCCAAAATGTGTTCCTCAAGGTTTTGGGATATGATGGAATTAATTCGAGCTCTTTGTCACTGAAGCATAAGAGATATTTTTAGAAACCTCTTTAGAGGTAAAAGCATCTTTAATAGTATGATTCACTTGTTGCTTTTAGGACAACCACCATAATTTGCAGTATGTTTCTGTATAAAATTTAGAGCAAGATATAACAATGCAGTCCTTAGATGCATGTTTTCTTTCGCATTGAACGAAGAAAGATTTATTAGCACAGAAATAGTACCGTTGATTGAATCGCTGGCAGTTGTTTCACTGCTGGTTGCCTTTATTAGTCAAAACGTAGCAAGAGATGTTAATTTAACATTTTAGCTTTCAAAAAGTAATGCAGAAGCCATAAATGTTACTTAATGTTAACAAAAAGAAGTCATTTAATCGCTTATGCTTTTCAAAATACCAATAATTTATTCAACGGTAAAAATTTTAACTTTTTTCATTAAAAAATACTTAAAAAGTACTAAATTTTGTTTTGCACGTTGCATTGCTTATAAAATATGTATCACGAGAATTAAAGATGAGAGAATAATAAAATAAATAAAAAATCGGCAATAGATTTGATATCCTCCCACCTTTTGATTATTTCTTATAATCAAACTTTACATTAAATAAATGCATCATTTTTCAGGAACTAAGTTGAAACTGGTGTGAATCAATATGAACTAAAAGATCTTCTTAAAACACCATCAAAAACTTTTAAATGCGTTAGGCCTTTCGAAAGATCTGAGTCTTTCTTCGTCAGGCGCAAAAAGGACGTGCTTCTACTATGAAAGCAGCAGCAAGACTGAAGCGAGAGATAAGGGAAAGGAAACAAGCTGAAGAAACAGCCAATAGAAAAACAGAAGACAACAGCCAATCACAAAAGAGTAAATTCAAAACAATAAATAGAACACAAAGTAGAAGGGAAATAAGGACAAAAAAATCATGAAAATAAAATTAAATTAAATAAAAAATAAAACACACATACATATTAAAATATGGGAACAGATGAAATTAAGAAATAAGTAAATAAAATATAAAAAATATATAAAAAACGGACTAATATTAATTAATACAAAATTACTTTATACGGTAGTACTGAAAAGGTTTTTCAAAGCAGCAGAGACCATTGTGGAATCAGATTTATCACTAACAATAACTTCACGATTAAGATAAATGGCTAAATTTTCAAGAAAGTCCAATTCAGAGATACTATTGGCATTAAAGATAATTTTAGCATTTTTAAAATTAAAACAATGGCCGGAATCCCAAGAGTGCTTGTCAATAGAAGATTTAGAAATTTCTTAATTAGTTACATCACGAGAGTGTTCTTTTAAGAGGATTTCGTGATTTCTTTTAGTTTGACCAATATAAGATCAAAGATCAAAGACGATTACTGAAGAATGCCTACGTGGGGCGTAATGCCCACGTTTACTTCACATCTAGATGAGAACAGTCTATGGAGATGGCATCAGAAGATTCAAAAATATAAAAGTTCTCTCGCAGCAGGCTGCGGTGGAGTGATGCAGATGTAGGAGCAATCTGGATGTGCGCTTTGATACTTTGATTGGAGTCGGAATGGTGAGCATAAGGGGGAAGGGGTGGGGGAGGCCCCATCAGAGCCAGACAATTTTTCTAAATCATAATTAATATTTTTTTTTATCTAAAAAACTAATGCAAACAATTTAATTTAGATAAGATGCAAACAATTAGTTTATATAAGATTCAAATAATTAAATTTTGAAGATGCAAAGATAATTAAGTATAAATACAATTAAGATGCAAAAAATAATATAAGTATATTTTTTTTTTCCTTAAAATTGCAAAAGAGGTAAGAAGGAAAGTTAGCAGAACCCGATGCCAAAAGCAAGGCGGGAAGACGTCAATAGGAAAAATTTAGTGTAGGAATGTCAAATGGGAATAACAATGCAGGTACCAAAGTTTTATGAATTTGGAATAGCACAACGAAGTGTTTAGGGTGGTTCCCTTCGCCTTCTTTTGGAAGGCGGAGCAAAGCCGTCATCTCTACACAAGATGGCAAGCGGTCTCTTCTTCCCTCTACTGGTATTTACAATGTAAGGTTGAATGGACCGCAACGCTTCGTTGGGTATTAAAAGTCGATCTCTGTGGAAATTTTGTGCAAGTTTTTTAATAACTTGCGAGATAGGCCTAATATTGAGATCAGCATGGATGACGTCATTCCGGACAAACGTTGTCGCCTTGCAAATCCTACGTAACAAAGAGTTTTGAAAAATTTGAATTTTCTGCATCCGAGTTTCACAGACTGACCCCCAGATAACTGACCCGTAGGTCATGGTTGATCTGATGAAGGATTTATACAGTAACAATTTATTCGAGAGTGACAGACGGCTGTGATAAGCCAGTAAAGATTTAAGGGATCCTTGAGCTTTGGTAGATTTGGCAATTACGTCTTGAATCTGCCTAGCCCAGGTTAATTTTGAATCTAGATAAATGCCTAGATATTTATAACTGGCGACCCAGGGTATGAATTCACCATTTAGAGAGAGTTTAGCAATTGGGGTGATAGCTTTGTTTGAAAAGATCATGGCGGCACTTTTAAATCACAGCCATTACAAGGAACATTATAAATTCCCCATTTACGAAGATCAGGAACCGGAGATTTAGTGGAGGTGAATTTGAATTTATTGACAGGTTTAAAGATAATGTTAAAATTGAAGCGTCTTAAAACTTTAGCTAATTTGAAACATAAAGGATGATAAAAGGAGAGGACAACCAAATTATCAGGTTTGCTTTTGACAGATTTGGAAAGAGTAGATTTATTAGACGGTCAAATGAATTTCTTCACCGCATTATTGATAACAGAAGGATTGAAACCTCTTTTTACAACAATAGTTTTTAAGTAATTAAGTTCATCCTTAAGGGATGCAGATTCGGAACAAATTTTGAGAGCACGATTTACATACGTATAAAAAACACCAATTTTTTGGTTGACAGGATGATTTGAGAGAGCATGAGGTGGGTTAGAGACAGAAAAAGGTTTTCTATAAACACAAGTTTTGAAAGAAGAATCATATTTGATAACAAAAACATCGAGGAAAGGAAGTTTATTACAATTTTCTAACTCAAAAGTAAATTAAATATGTGGATCGATAGAATTGATAGTTTGTAGAATGGTAGAAATATCAAAAGGATTATCAACTAAAACGAAAGTATCGTCGACATAACACATCCAACATTTAAAATTAACCAGATTTAATAATTTTTCCTCAAAATAATATATAAATAACACAAAGAATTGGAGATAAAGGATTACCCATACTTAAGCCGTCTGATTGTTTGAAAAATTTACTATCAAATTCAAAAGTAGTTTGAGAGATGCAAATTTCAGTTAAATTGACAAAATCTTGGACTTCAATATCAGAGAAATGAAATTCACGTAATCTTGTTTCCAAGCAAGAAAGAGCACCTTCAGTCGGAACATTAGAAAATAAAGATTTAACATCAAGAAAAAGCATAGAATAATTGGATGGGTTAATATTTGTTAATTTACTAACAAAATCATAAGAATTTTTATCGTATGAGAATTAGAAATGCATAAAGAAGAAAAAATGGATGTTAAAAATTTGGCAAGAGGATAAGCAACAGTACCAATATTAGAAACAATAGGTCTTAAGGGGACATTGGTTTTATGAACTTTGGGCAAAACATAAAAACGAGCACAGATGGCTGAAGAAGGAATAACATAATGTTTAGTGTCGTCATTTAAAACAACAGAATTCTTAACAGCTTTTTTGAGAGTGGAAAGATGCGAATTAGTAAGATCTTTTTTAACTTCAACATAAGGACCTTCAGATTAGAGAGCATAAACTTTATCAGAATAATCTTTTTTATCCATAAGAACAATTTGACCACCTTTATCAGCTTTAGTAAAAATAAGATTATCATTGGACTTAAGCTCATTTAGAGCGATATATTGAGAACGTGAAAGATTAGGTTTATATTTTGAATTATTAGAAGAAATCTTATCAGCAAGGATATGACGAAGAGTTTATTTTTGAAAAAAAGTGACTTTACTACGTTTAGAGGAAGACTCAATAGGATCAATCGTTTTGGTAAGAGAAGGTTTGCAAGACTGAGAAAAATTTAAACCAAGATCTAAAATGCTTTTTTGCTCAGGAGTTAAGATATGAGATTAACGATGCAGTTCTCATTCGAAAGATCCGTATTTGAAAACTGAGACTTTTTTGCTTATTGCACAATGAAGAAAGCTTTATTTTGATGAGCAGTTTTGAAAGTAAGCAGAGAAAGCCAACATTTATTTTCAATATCACCGAAATTGTCAAGATTTTTACTAAGAAACAAATGAAGGTCATAAAGCTCTTCTTCAATTTTGGAGAGAGTATGCCGAACATCTTGCCGTTTCTTCAACTTGTTTCCTTTCCCTTATCTCTCACTTCAGTCTTGCTGCTGCTTTCATAGTAGAAGCATGTCCTTTTTGCGCCTGACGAAGAAAGACTCGAATCTTTCGAAAGGCCTAGCGCATTTAAAAGTTTTTGTTGGTGTTTTAAGAAGATCTTTTATGTCATATTGATTCACACCAGTTTCAACTTATTTTCTTTCACTGTGCTTCTTCTGGCATTTCAACAATATTTTATACTTTTCCACCCCCTTTTTGTATGCAAGTACTATTTTTTTGTCTTAATTTTGCATTGTTTATCTTCTTTATTTATCTTATTGATTAATTTATTTGCTTATTTATTTTTATGTCTTATTTATAGTTTAGTATTCTATAATTGTATTTTGTTTATTTTTGTGTTGCTATTATGTTTACTGCTGAATTTAACAGATTTACTAAACTCAGACGTAAGTGTGTGAAATTTCTTAACCACTTAAATTTTCTTCAAAATTGCAAGAAAAATAATGTTATCTCTAAATTTATTCTACTTAAGTGTTCTGTTCATTGACTTCAAATATAAATAGACGACAGGTCAGAAACCCTATCTTAAAGAAAACATGTCCTTCCCCAACAGCACGTGCTGGTGGGAGAATATTATGCCAAACAGGTTTTTTTTTACCCGCCAAAGTGTCACTGAAATTCCACCGCTCCCACCACCGTTGCTGAGACTGAAGACGGAAGAGATTTTTTTCACTTGCGTTTGAGTTTATCGTGATATTTTCCTGTTGTATACTTTCAAACAGTTCTTTTTATAGCTTTTTTTTCTGTAAATTTCAGAAAATATTCTACTATGGCCGCACACTGACAAGGCAGAGCGACATGTAGCACAAGACACGAAACAAATTCTGATATTCAAACCGGTTTTTCTTTGTTAAAAGGGTTAAAATGTCTCATGACTTAAGCTTCATGTCGCTCTGTCTTGTCAGTGTGCGGCCTGCCTAATGCCGCAAACGTGTTGCATATTCGCCTTCAAAGAAACTGCCGCTTCAGGAAACTCTGCCAATTGACAGCTTTATTAGAAATACCATGTTTTCAAATAATACACATACATTTGGCAAGATTTTTATAAGAATACATGATATACAAATATATATATATACATATGAAAAATCTACAACTATTGCTCTTCATTAAATATATTACTGTAGAAAAAATATCTTATTGTTGCAAAAAAAAAAAAAAAAAAAAAAAAAAAACTTTAGCTTGATTTTTTTGGTTAATCAATTTTGTTCATATGTCCCCCCTCCTCTCACAATGGAAACATTTTCTCGCTAAAAAATATCCATAAGACTTGGAATTCATAGTAAACTCAAATAAAGACACCATCAAAGTGTTGTTGTGAGCGAAAAGGGTTAAAAAGAGTGAAGCAAATCAGAAATATTTGAAAGTTACAAAAGTTTTATCAGTTTTTTTACTAATATTAAATATATTACACAGTGAAAGAAATGTAGCATAAGTAATTCTAGTATTCATAAAAATTTAGATGTTGCCTGTTGTAGCTTTTCGTTACAATTATACAAAACATCTAAATGCATTTTAAAGAAAAAAAACAGGAAAATTCTTTGAGCACAACTAGATCATTGTTTTTTTAATAGACAAGCTGCATTTGAGTGATAATTCCTCTTTTAAGGTTGTTTTAAAAGTATAAACGTAACATTTTTATTATTATTTTAATTGATAAAATTATTGTATTCAAAGTATTTACAATTTTAGCCTTTAAACACAAGCTTTCTAATATATGTTTCATTTATAGAATAAAACTTGTTTATTTTATATTTCAACTATCTGAAAATGTTATGGGGCATGCGGATGAAAATTATTCAATATTATAGGATTTGATTTGGGATTGAATGGCTTTTTTCTAATTCTATGAGTATTAAATTTTAACATTTTTGTCCAGGAGAAAGGGGTTAAGGGGTGGGGGGTATATAAACCATTATATAAACCATTATATAAACCACTGCAAATTATCAACTTTGACACCATTTTTTTAAAGATTCATTGAAAAAATGAGAAATACACTTCTATTTCTTATTTTAAAAAGAATGCCTGCTGAATTTAATGTAATAAATAATAAAAAATATTTCAGAAATGTGTTGAAAAGTATGCATTTTGGATCTCAGAATAACCTTAAAAGAAAAGAAAGATAAAATATTCAGTTCATTTCTTTAATATTCAGTTATTCCATGAAATTTATCACGTTAGGTATGAAATTAATATTCTGATAATTCATGTAATCAGTGTTGAATTCCAGCATTTTTCTCAGGGAGGTATTCCTGCAGCTTGCACTTCTAGACCGGAGGGGGGGGGGGGGGTTAGATTCACAACCGATCCACTCCTGAATTCAACACTGTGTGAAATGATTTTGTAAAATTTTTGCTTTTCAAACATAAATCTCAAACCATGTTGGACTATGTTACTAATAATTTTTTTAAAGTAAGAAGGGGGGGGGGGGGGGGTGCGATGTATATGATGCAGAATTTTACGTCTTATCAAAATGCCCCATTCATGCAAAATGAAATAAAATTTAAAAAAATAAGTAAGTAAAAAAACAAAAAAAAAATATTTTTACTTGTGGAAGTGTGCCCCGTTGGTAATCAGGCCCTGTCCGATCCCAGACCCTTTTTTTATCAATTGGATAAAAAAAATATATCAGCAAAAATACTGCCACCCAATAGAAAAGAGTATAAATATATATATATATATTAATCTTGGTTCTTTTACAAAATAAATTAGGACCTCAGAACCTTTTTTGTGCCAGTTCCTCTTTAACTCCTTCGCGACGAACGTCCTTTACAAAATTTTGAATTTTTTACCACCGGTTTTTTAAAACAGAAATTTTCGCTTAATTGAATCTCAGAAATGCTGTCATTAAATAAGGGAAACTTTAGAATAAAAAGTTACTGGTGGGAATAATCGAGGATTCTGAGCATCTTATGTGTCATGTATACGTGTCGCTCTCCCCAAGGGATTAAAGAGAAAAAAAATCGGTCTTGTCCATTGGATAATTTTGAAATTACAAATCATTAAAAAAAAATAAAAAATGTATTTAATATAAATTAAATTATTATACAAGATAAATTAGTTACTCCACTTTTGTCTTTCGATTGGGTGTGGATTTGACTCAAAAAAACTCGTAGACTAGTTGAAATAAAATGCTAAAACTGTTTTTTTCCTTGTGAATGCGACAGCTTGCTTTTCTAGTTAAGTTTCAGTTTCGTTTTTAGACCTGTTTCTTTTATTACGAAAATGGAAACAGAAAGTTGCCAAGAAAGATCATTACCGCCAGAAAGCGGCACCCTTTCGCCGTTTTTTGGCGATGAAAGGTGAAAAATGTTTTTTTCAAGTCTTTCGGAAGAGAAGAAAGGAATCCGCTGTCCATTTATATTTGAAATCAATGGTTCTGTTAGTAGCTCGGTCAGAATTTCAAAAGCTATGGTTCGTTCACATTTTATTATTTTAAGTGCTTGTATTCAAGATGTTCGGCATATTATCGCCAAAATTGAAGAAGAGCTTTATGACCTTCATTTGTTCCTTAGTAAAAATCTTGCGAATTTCTGTGATATTGAAAATAAATGTTGGCCTTCTCTGCTTACTTTCAAAACGGCTCAACAAAATAAGCTTGGTATAAAGCTTTCTTCATTGTGCAATAAGCAAAAAAGTCTCAATTTTCAAATAAGGATCTTTCGAATGAGATCTGCATCGTTAATCTCATATCATAACTCCTGAGCAAAAAAGCATTTTAGATCTTGGTTTAAATTTTTCTCAGTCTTGCAAACCTTCTCTCACCAAAATGATTGCTCCTATTGAGGCTTCCTTTAAACATAGTAAAATCACTCTTTTTCAAAAAGAAACTCTTCGTCACATCCTTGCTGATACTATTTCTTCTAATAATTCAAAATATAAACCTAATCTTTCACGTTCTCAATATATCGCTCTAAATGAGCTTAAATCCAATGATAATCTTATTTTTACTAAAGCTGATAAAGGTGGTCAAATTGTTCTTATGGATAAAAAAGATTATTCTGATAAAGTTTATGCTCTCTTATCTGAAGGTCCTTATGTTGAAGTTAAAAAAGATCCTACTAATTCGCATCTTTCCACTCTCAAAAAAGCTGTTAAGAATTCTGTTGTTTTAAATGACGACACTAAACATTATGTTATTCCTTCTTCAGCCATCTGTGCTCGTTTTTATGTTTTGCCCAAAGTTCATAAAACCAATGTCCCCTTAACACCTATTGTTTCTAATATTGGTACTGTTACTTATCCTCTTGCCAAATTTTTAACATCCATTTTTTCTCCTTTATGCATTTCTAATTTTCATACAATAAAAAAATTTTATGATTTTGCTAATAAATTAAAAAATATTAACCCATCCAATTGTTCAATGCTTTCTCTTGATGTTAAATCTTTATTTCCTAATGTTCCGATTGAAGGTGCTCTTTCTTGCTTGGAAGCAAGTTTACGTGAATTTCATTTGTCTGATATTGAAGTCCAAGATTTTGTCAATTTAACTAAAATTTGCATCTCTCAAACTACTTTTGAATTTGATAGTAAATTTTTCAAACAATCAGACGGCTTAAGTCAAACATTTTCGTTTTTGTCATTTCCGTTGTCTCATTACAACGAACACAATGGGGCGGGATCAGTGAAACGACAGCCCCACCCCATCAACTAAATCAAATTTTATCAAATTTTACAAAATCAAATTTTTGTGCTAAGTTTGTGCTGGTTGTGTGACACAAGAAGCTTCATTTGAGCCACTTCCGTTCTCTCGTTATAACGAATTTTTTAAATTCAAGACCACATAAAGAAAATCACTTATGAAAGTTGTAAATAAATACATGTCTCGAAATGAAATATGTAATAATTTAGTGCTATGTAAGCGACCGTTTGAGCCTAAAACACTTTTGTTCACTCCCATTTTCTCGATATAACGAATTTCTCAATTTTAAACAGAAGGTGACCATTTCACTGGCCCTGGCCTCATCAATGATATCAAATTTGTATTACAGTATTCGTTTGTGCCACATTTGTGCTGATTTATTCGGCAAAATATTTTGTTTGTGCTGCTTCCGTTCTTTCGTTATAACGAAATTTTTAATTCAAGTTTATATAAGGAAATTCGCTAATGAAAATCGTAAATAAATACATATCACGAAATGAAATACGCAGTTCTTTAGTGGCGTGTTAGTTCTGGTTTGTGCCGTTAAAAGTTTTGTTTTTTCGCTCTCATTCCCTCGATATAACAAATTTTCCATTTTTCAACAGAGAGTGACAATTTCTGTGGTCCCATCAACGAAATCAACATTTTATTATGACAATCGTTTGTTATGATTTGTGCCACAAAAGTTTTCTCTCAGCCGCTTCATTCTGTTGTTATAATGAAATTTTTAATTTAAGATCACATAAAGAAAATCGCTTATGAGAATCGTAAATAAATACATAGCACACAAATAAATACGTAATTCTTTTGTGCTTTCTAAGGGTCGGTTTGTGTCACAGAAAGTTTTGTTCGTGCCACTCTCCTTCCCTCGATATAACGAATTTATCATTTTCAAACAGAGGGCGACCATTTCAGTGGCCCCGCCCCATAAACGAAATCAAAATTTGTTTACGGCATTCGTTTGTTCTGTTTTATGCCGCAAAAATTTTTGTTTGTGCCACTTCCTTTCTCTCGTCATAACGAATTTTTAATTCAAGAACCTATAAAAAAAAATCACTTATGAAAATCGTAAATAAATACATATCACGACATGAAATACGGAATGAATTCTTTACTGGTATGTTAGGGCCGTTTTGTGCCACTCTCGTTGCCTCGATATAAAAAAATTTCCAATCTCCACATAGGGCGACAATTTCAGTTACCCCGCCCCATCAACGAAATCTAAATTTTATTATGTCATTCATTTGTGCAGAAAAAAGCTTCGTTTGTACCACTTCCTTTTTCTCTTTATAACGAAATTTTTAATTCAAGGTCATATTATGGAAGTCGTAAATAAATACATATAACGAAATGAAATACATAATTTTTAGTGGTATATTAGTGCCGGTTTTTTCTATATAACGAATTTTCCATTTTTCAACAAATTGCGACCGTTTCAGTGGCCCCGCCCCATCAACGAAATCTAAATTTTATTACTGCATTCGTCGCTGCTGGTTTTGTTCACAGAAAGTTTCGTTTGTGCCACTTCTTTCTGTCATTTTAACGAAATTTTTAAATCAAGGTCATATAAAGAAAATCGCTTATGAAAATCGTAAATAAATAAATATCACAATATAAAATAGGTAAATCTTTAGTGGTGTGTTAGTGCCGAGTATACCACAAAAAGTTTGGTTTGTGTCGTTCTCGTTACCTCGATATAAAGATTTTTCCTTTTTTCAACATAGTGCGACCCATTAAGTGAAATGTAAATTTTATAACGGCATTCGTTTCTGCTATGTTTGTGCCACTTCTGTTCTCTCGGTATAATGAAATTTTTAATTCAAGGTCATATAAAGATAAGCTTATAAAAATCGTAAATAAATACATGTCACAAAATGATATGCATAATTCTTTAGTGGTATGTAAATGTTTGTTTGTAACGTAAAAAGCTTTATAACAGATGTGTTACACTGAAGCACCGATCTGTGGCGACTTTTTGATTGGCGCGTTTTTCAAATCTGCGCCAAACCAATAAATTAATACAAGCAAAGCATGAAATCCAGGTTACCGTTAAAGAAAATAATCCCCGAAGTTTGGCGACTTTTTCCATTTTTATAACAGATTTTTAAAAAAAAAATCTGTGCATGAGTGTAAGCTATCATAGCCAAAGTTTTGTTTGTGTCGCTTCCGTTCTCTTGATATAACAATTGTTTTATTTTTCAACAAAGTGCGACCACTTCACTGGCAACGCATTTACTAGTTAACCCTCATCCCCACCACCTTAACGGAAGAGGAGAAAGTGACATATGCAATTTCTTTGATCATTGTTTGATCAACAATTTTCGTCGTTTGATCAACTTCATTTAATGAGTTATAATTAAAAATTACCAGGGGGGATGTTGGCAAACTTTTAGGAGATTTAAAAATTCGCAAAATTAAAAATCAAATAAAAAAATATTTATTCAACTATTTCCAGAGATTGATTAAACCGGAAAGTGCCTGAAAATTCTCTTTACGGAATTTCGAGACAAAACTGATGTCATTCAGCGTGGAATCGTTTGGGAATGTCGTACTCTATCTGACGCTTCAATGTTAATATGATTACAGTGAAACTTCCATTTAACGAAGTCTCATCGTTACAATTAAACACTTCGTTATGAAGAAAAATTCGTTAAATAGAAATCAACTTAAATTTATGAAGCTTGTATGCACGTAATACACATAAAATTAAAAGTACACATAAAATCGAAATATTTGAAAAATATATTTTAATTTGGACAGTATTTTTTTTTAACAATGTAGATATATGAGAAAAATTTTCTTAGAATAATGTCTAAAAAAACACATAATAAAGAGAAGTAAACAAAAGCTAACGCGTACCTGTTCTTTTTAGATTGAATGTGTGTGTTTTGATTAGATGATTAAAATGTGTTAATTTTCATACAGTCCACTGAAATAAATTCATATATTCATAGCAACAGTAACCTATCCGATTGAATACTGTACACTCACGAAAGTGGAGAAAACTTCGTTACATAGAATATGTTTTTCGTAATATGGAGGTTAATTTACATGTTAATGGTGTTCAAAGTCAAGGTTCTGCAGAAAATTTCGTTAAGTAGAAAACTTCGTTAAATAGGGACTTCGTTAAAGGGAAGTTCTACTGTATTTATCGTTTAAAAATGTTACATGGAATAAGCAGTTAAAAATGTTTTATGATTAAAGTACTTATTAGCAGCGAATATGTGATTATCTAATTTCAGTTTTTCTAATACTGCGCTCAACTGTACGTAATTATTTCTAACATCTATATCAACAATACGTAATTATTTCTAGTGTGACAATGTTAATTCCACAGTAAAGCCTGGACTGCATAACTTTTTCATTTATTCCTCACAGAGTTCTGAGTATAAATAGAGATGAAATGTTTACGTTTGGCGTGACGCTGAAAATACAACCCAATCGGCCCAAACAACTGGCGGCTTGCTTTGAAAACCTCTCCCCGTCCAATGAATCCAGTCCTTGTTTCACTTGCAGCCTCTCTCCATCTAATGAAGTGATTTTAAGTGGGCTTAATGATTTGAGCCATAACCGGCTTCATATTTCAAGTCAATTTTACGGTTCACTGCCTCTTTATTCTTTTTCTGAACTCTGTGTTTGTTCCTAGCGTTTTATTTACATTATTCAAATATTGTTCTTAATAATTCAAAATTTCATAATTTTCAGTGGGAATTAATGGACATTTTCCTTATAAAGTTTAACTATTCAAAAACAGTAATAATAATTTGTCCACAGCAATTAATTTTCAATTGACAAATCTCCACGTTCAAGATGAAATCGAATTAAATTCAAAATCGATTTTATTTAAATTTAAGTTTTAAAAAAAAGGATCAACACGACGTCATACTCTAAATAAAGGGACATTTTCAAATATTTGATTATAATTCAAGCAGATATATGTCGTCAAATATGTCGTCATATTTATAACAAAAAGAGCATTTTCTTAGTTCAGCAGCAGTAGTATTTTTTTTAATGATGCAAGGAGTATGAATATAAATAAATACAGGAAGCAGGTGTATAGAACATATCTAAGTTTTACGGGTGTATTAAATATCACATTGATTGATTTTATTTTTATTTTTTAAAGCTCAAATGGTTTAATTACCAACCATTTCACATCGCATGTAAAACCAACGGAATGAAATTTCTTAATATCTGCACCTTCTAGAGCCTAAACATTGTGGAAAATAAATGTTTTTTTTATTATTATTTGTTCGGCAAATTATGTTTTTTGTTCATGTTTAAATTTTACATTTGTCTTAGGAAGAATCCAATTTAACAAGATTCTTAGTGTTGTTATCTCTCAAGGGTGATTCAAGGATGTTGCATATTCGCAACGTTCAGTCACATTCACAACATTACATTACATTCACCTAAAGACAAATGTTTGAACTTTTACGGAAATTATTTTTAGTGTGTAGTACTATGCGCACTTAAGTGTATACTTCTATTTCGCATTTTATTAATCGTTTAATAAAGCAGACATTTAAATTGCAGTTTAATTTTTGTGATATGTAATTTAAACTGTAAACTTTCTCTTTCAACAGTCTTTCGAAAAAGATGCATTTATCGGCGTACATGAGCTTACAGAGCTAGATCTTCAACACAACCAGATAAAGACTGTTGAACTATTGCAGCTGTTTAAGGCTCTGCGGCATCTAGATATCAGTCACAATGATATCAAATCAATCAGACCAGACGACGTACCAAAGAACTTGAGAACCATGAATTTAACAGGTGAGTTCTCCTTAATTGTATTTTTTTTAAAAAGGAAGAAGAATTAAATTTGTAAAATCTATACCTCTGTATGCTAGTATAACACATATGACATAATTGTATAAAACAAATTCAAATTGCATGGCAAATTCCATGCAAATTCAAATTGCATGGCAAAACAAAGAAAGAAAAAAAAATAAACGAGCTGGTGGCTGGGTAATATTTAATTCAGTGAATGCTCTGATTGAAATAACATTAAAATCGGCGTCTATAATAATTTTCTCGAGATTTTGCGAAAGAGACTTAAATAAGTATTTGTATATATGAATTTATTTCCCGATAAATGTAAACGTATGCACAGAAACTGTGGCACAGTTTGTGGTGCATCCTTCGGGTCCTTGTAGCAGTTATATAAGTGACCATGACACAAAAATGATTAACAATAACAAGCATAAATTCATTATAATCAATTCATTCCAATTCATTAATAGATGAGTGTGCAGTAGAGCAGAGCAACTACATTGACAATAGAATTGCAAAGAGTAGAAAAAAAACCTGGTTTAAACCTGGCAATAAATCAGGTTTTTTGGGAATAAACTAGAGTTTTTTGGAATAAACCAAATTATTTGGGAATAAATCTAGGAATAAACCGGTATTTAGCAACTTTAATTGACGAAGATACAATTTAAACTCACGCACTAAGTTAACGAAAGGGGAAATTGTTAACCCCAAGACATTCACTACATTATCCCACTAACCATGACCAAGATGGCTACGTAGATTGACAGACCTAATTCTGAAAATGCACTAATATACAATGTAACTGGCAACACTATACATATATTTATATAGCACTACAGACCACTTAAAGGGAATTCCGTGGAATCCGAAACTCTTTTATTGAAATATGTAGATTACCACCTTACCACTCGGCGAATTTCTCGGCTAAAGAATTATTCCACACTCAGGTAACACGGAATGTCACTGGTTGTCAGCACGAGGCAAGTCCCGAATCCATGAAGCTAGTCCAATTCCCCATAAATGGCAGAACACGACCAAATCCGACGCTACGCATCTTCGCAACATATTTATATTAGTCAGGTGAAAACAGAAACCTAATTAATATAACACTGCGTAAAATAACCGCGACAATCTGATTCCTGGAACTCAACCACACTTTGTGAAAGTAAAAGAAATGACAGATTATATGACTCTTTCACGCACAAGTGTTAGAATTAGAAAGACGCGTTAAAACAAAATTCAGCAGTCCCTTTGTCACAAGACTACCTTCATAAAGAGATAAAAAAATTATACACTTTGCACTTATGCTGAAAGTTTTCAACGTTACTTTTTGATAAAGGTACTCGTTGGCAACACTGTTTTGGAATGCATCAATGTTTTATTGAGAGCTAATTTATGTGCGTGATTGTGAATCGTCTTTTGTTTCACTTTAAGTCTCACTAAGTGTGTAAAGGCTAGTTGGAATTGCAGTGCTCCTTAGTAGTTTTGAATTTACAAGATCTGTATTTTAAGTAAGGAGACAATGTTTTGTTGATCCGATCGTTATAGGGACTTAAAAGTTTTCAAATTAGTCTCCTCTTGCGTCAATGCAGTGCTTCCAGCGATATTTCCACCATTCGAATGCGCCCTGTAAATCGGTTTACGACATGTCCTTTAGAGTTTTGGTCACGGACGCTTGGATGGATGCAACGTTTCCAAAACGGGTTCCTTTCAAAGAAGTCTTCAGCTTGGGGAACAAAAAGAAGTCGGTCGAACGTAAGAAGACTGCGGCAACGTTGCAATCCCGATTCGAGTCAGGTAGGAGGTCACGACAAAGGCGGTGTGGACCGGCGCGTTGTCGTGATGAGCTTCCATCGGTCGACTATCGCTGGTCGCCTCCGCTTGACGTTCTTTTGCAGTGTCTCGATCACTTTTTTGTGGAAAGCGATGTTGACGCTTTGTCCTGCAAGGACGAACTCTTTGTGTATCAACACCTCCGTTACCAAAATTCAAATAAGCACTCCTCATCACTCACACCACTCACACACCCCGTCACAGCTCGGAACTAACTGACGCGCGGTGTGTTGCTTAGCTTAGATCCCCACCACAATTTTCGCTCATGGAGATTACGCTGTAGCGACTGGCGCGCCGCCCAGCGGTCAGTCTCTTTACTTAAAATACACATCGTGTATATTTATTAATTTTTAGTTGTTGTTTGCTGTATAAGTTAAATTTTTCGCTGGCTGAAATGGTTGATTTCAACAGACTTCGTCAGGTATTTATAAGTTACTTATAATAACTTTTTAGAAGCATATTTTACAAAACATACTGCTATTGAACTGTAACAACCTTTCCTCGAAAAAAAGGCGAGAACATCCCAAACTAGAGTTGCTAAAAACGCAAAGTGAACAACAAAAAGAAAGTTAAGATAATTAATGCTCGTAAAAACAATAGAACCGCGTGTCAAGAACATCTTGGTCGCATACACGTGCCTATGGTGGTGCGTGTCGAAAACCCCCAAAATAACTTTTGAAATCTTCAGATTCTGAACTACTTGCTCACCTAATATTAAAACAGAATTTAAAACATACATAATACAATAGATGTATAATGCAATTTTCGAATATAATTTAACAAACAATTTTTCCAGAAAACATAAACCAGTTTAGGCAAAATTTGATGTAAAATGTCATCATTTCTAATAATCTTCAACAAATAATTTCGAATACATTTAAAAGACATGTTTAGTGAAGCCCCTTAAAACTTTCAAAACAAAGTCCAAAAAGTAATGTAGTCCAGTTGTTCTTTCTTCTTTCAGATTGCTACAAAAACTACATAAATATGAGAAAAAAAAAGTCATTGAATTAAGAATTACAACCCAGAACTTGCTGGCTTCTTCCTCGCTGAGGGGTTCATCTTTTTGTTCCAAAAGACTTAAATAAAGGATCTTTCGTTATTGGAGTTGACCGGTGAGGTTGCTGTCGATTGCTTTGTTTGAAACATTGTGCGATACAAATGCGTCTGACGAGTCTAGACTCCATTCTAGTTTATCGCTGTCAAAGACAGAGTCCAACTCTGGGCTGTCGCTGGAATATTGATGTTGCGGGTGTCTCTGCAGGGTGCCTTTGAATTCATCATTTTTCGGTGATCGTCTGAAAACACTGATAGGGAAAGAAGTCGCTTACTGTTTGAAGCGCGTTTCTTTTTGTAATTGCAACACAAAATTTAGAATCAATAGAAAACTCTCTTGCTTGTTAAAAACGTGTTTCATACTGAAACTTTTTTGTTCTGACTTCAAGAACACAGAAGTAGTACTATTTGACCTTCTCCTTTTAGTACGTTTATATCCCGTATGATTAGGAGAAAACTGTTATCATAGTTAATTTTTACTTATTTGCAAACTCAGTTCTAGAGCTGTTTGCCCTCTTGATATTTTGTGGATAGTTTTTAACAGTCCTACGAAACCAAACACTATCATGACCACTTTGGTCACTATCTCTATCTGAATTTCATTTAGCTGAATATAATGATTGAGGCTTTCACAAAAATTTTAGGAGAATGAAAATTATCTTTTAGAAGCCAGTGAGAACCACTAGGTGACTCGCGCAATCGGCGAAGTTGGGGATAGAAACTCGCCATCTCAGAGGACTCACTATCATTTCTAAACTTATGCACTCTAACCTGATTCAAATTCACAGGTGTTCTTTTCCCCCTAAACTACTACAATATTATTATTATTAACAACTTCTAATACCTCAAAAAGACGAACAAATTTCGTACCACCCTCTTTTGATGAGGTGAACAAAATCAATACTTCTCCAATAAAATGAAATCACCAACTTTTTTTCTCCAACTCCCTCCTTCTCATATTGTAATAAAGAGTTTGCCACTTCTGGACGTTACTGATATAAACTTCAGCTTCTTTCACCAGTTTATCCACATCCTGACATATAGACTTATTTTCAAAATAAGTTACCATAACTGACATTTGAAAAGAGGTAGTAATCTTTCTTCCCAAGAACAATTCGGCAAGGGTTTTAATTCTCGACTCATGAACACCCATACACAAAAATGTTGAATAAAATAATCCCAATTCGCAGGATGTGATCCAATATAAGACGTTGTCATCTTTATTAATGTTCGATTAACTCTGTTAGCCGTATTCGACTCTGGCCGATAGGGAACAGTAATCACGTGGGGAATATCCAACTTAATGCATTACACTTTAAAAATATTAAAAACAAAACAGAGACCATTATCACTAATTAATTTAACAGGTGCACCATATTTAGAGACAAAATGATGTAAAAAGGCATCGGTGACTTTTTTTGCAGAAACCTTCCTGAAGGGGACGAATTATATTTACTAAAACAATCTACTATAACTAACGCAAACCTATATCTTTCAGGATTAGAGAGCGAATACGAACCGATACAATCAGATACCAAGCACTATTGAGGAAAATTTGCTATCTGGACTTGCATTGCGATAGTTAAACCTTTGGCAAGTACTACAGTTGGCGACATACTCACACACTGTCTTCCTCATCTTAGAGAATTATCATGAATCACATCTCGGGAATGGGTTTTACGAATATCTAATTTTTCTGATAGAGAGTTATCATGAAATTCTTTAAGAATTGCCTTACAAACACGCGGGAATAAAAACTTGAAGTTCTCGTGAATTAACACATTTAGAATAAAAAAGAAGGCTGTCAATCAATATAAAAACTGGGACCATTTTTCGAAAATGGGTGCATTCAAACTAGTAATTTCATTTGGATCCTTCAAAAAATGATATGATCCACTAATGTCAGCATCAGCCTCCTGCTCCTGAATTATGTGCTTTCTCGACATTAATACCAACGATGAGAACAAAAAAACTTTAATGTCCTCAACCACCTCTACACATTCCTGTTGGTTATGAGACACAACCTCGGTAACTGCATTTCCCTTACCAATCCTGTGCTAACTAATCACATTGTACTCCACTAACTTCAAAATCTTACGAACCATACAACACGACAAACCTTAACATTCGTCAACTTAGTCAAACTATAAATAATCAGTGACCACTTTCGCAGCTTTCACCATCTCATTAAAATAACAATGAAACTTAGTTAATGCTAAAAACACAACAAGATATTCTCTTTCAGTATTTAAATAATTCCGTTCCGCTGAATTCAAAATTCTAGATTCATAAGCTATAGGTTTAAATTCCTGGACTAACACTGCACCAACTCTAAAAGAACTAACATCACAATAAACCTCAAATTCCACTAACAAGGGAACCACTTTTGGTGCAGCTCGCACCTAGCATTTAGACCTGGTGCATTTTAAAGCCTTATATTACGAAGTTTGAGAATCAATGAAATTTTTCTGTTAAAATCATATTTTTTGATTTTACAGCAGCATAACTTTCTGAAAATGTAATTTTCGAGACCACTTATCGCACTATTAACATAGAAGTTTTTTTGATAAACGTACTTTAAAATATAAATTAGTTAATAGGGAGGATAAAATATTGAAAAAGTTAACAAATTTCTTTAAAAACCTACAAACTTCATTTTGAAAAATACAACATTATAATTGTATTTTTGGCGGCGCAACATTGGCATTATTCATTACCGTAGATTTTTTCCCGGCAACCCCGGTCGAATGTCATAATCTTTTACTGTGTGTGAGTGAAAATTGGTTAGTTATCGTAGCACCTCATTTGGCGACTTAAGTCAATTTTAGCATGAAATTAACAATTAAATATCCAATATAAAAAATATATATAATATTATTTTAACAGATAAATTTTATCGGTTCTCTAACATTTATGTATAGGGCTACAAAATGCACCATGTCTCGATGCTAGATGCGAGCTGCACCAAAAGTGGTTCTCTTGTAAGTAATTTGGATTGGCCTAGACGGGTGCGCAACTTTTAACAGTTCAAAAGACCTCTGAGTCGCCACTGTCCATACAGACTTCACCCGCTTCCTCTTCAACGTCATATAAAGGCTCACATAATCAGAAAATTGGGGGATATATTTTTAAAACCATACAACCATGCCTAGGAATGTTGCGAACTGTTTACAAATTTTAAGAGGGGTGGGGGGGGGGGGATTGACTCGGTCTTTTACGAGTCAGTTTTAATTCTATCCTGCCTAATCTCAACATCCCAATACTCGATTTTCTTCCTTTAAAACTTACGCTTTTTCAATTTCACAGTCAAACAACAAGGTAAAAACTTCTCTCAACAATCTCAAATACCCCTCAAACGTAGCCGTGATGACAATAATATCTTCTAGATATATCAAGACTCCCTTACCTAATAGAGGTCTAAAGATCATATTCATGGCATTCTGAAACACGAATTGTGTCCCAGACAAACGAAAACTAATCCGCTTAAAATCGAAACAAGCACTCCTCGTAACGAAAGAAGTCTTAGCTGTATCCTTGGGCTTCATTGCAATTAAAAAATATTCTGATGTTAAATTTAAAGTGAGCATAAAATTAATACTCGTGATGTTAGCTGAAATTTTATCTATAACCGGAATTCGAAATTTTGGGATACTGCGTAATTGCATTCAACTTACGATAAAAAAATCGCGAACCTCCAAGTCTCGGGATTATCTGAACTTTTACCGTTATTCTTTCTACACAATACCACACATAGAAGCCATTGAGATTTGAGCACACATTGAGCCATTTTCCTATGTAGAACATTTGCTTCAACAGGATATGTCTAGGAAGATTGACAATAAAACACATCATCCCCCAGGCATGCTGTTGGATGTAAAACAGAACGGATTGAAGAACAGAAAATGTCCGCTTTATAGCATCCTGGGAAGCTTTCCAGGTCCTCCTTCAAGTTCCTCCTCAGGAGATTCTGGAGGAAGATTTTAGGAAACCATACTGAGAGATTTTGGGAAACTTCAAGGTCATTTAATGTGCTTAAAATCATTCTAAGTTATCGTTATTCGACGTTATATAAAAAGTATTTAAATACTTTTTTTAAATAAATACGTATAATATATTTTAAAAATCTAAAAAATAATTAATTAGACGGAATTTTGCCATGATATTGCTATGTTAGTAACAGATTTTAATGGAGGGCAGAGCAGGAGTATCTCGGATTGCACAGTTCAGCAGACGTTAGATTTGTTACTCCGTTGCCGCTGATATCCCCTAGGTTCTGTTTCTGACATCACATCATTGACGCTTTCACTTGCGATTTGAAAGTAAATATCGCCATTGAATCCTTGAAAAATTTAAACAGGCCCATTTATTGTCATAGACAACCCCATTAAAGCTGTGGACTACATGAATGTTATTGCGGATCATTTACATCCAACCACTGCGTCTGTTTTCTCATATCCGAAGGACCCATTTCAACAGAAAAACATCTGCCGTATTGCCCACAATGATGTCGCATGGTTTCTGCAGCATGACTCTCACTCGATTTCAGCCAATTATCACTTGCGAACTAAATATCTCGATATCAGTCCCAATTGAACAGCTGTGAGATGTCATGGTGCGACGTTTCCGAATTTGCAATCCGCGGCGGTATAATTTATATGAACTGGCGGACCTGCACTCTCATATTTTATTCCTCTTTCCTGAAACGCATAACTGGAATTTAAGCAGTACAAATCTGAAACTATTTCAAAAGCTGTGCGACCTAAAGGTAGACCACCAAATTTTTTATTTAGTGGTAAAAATATTGTGAATCATTATCAATGCTTACGGCGTAAGGATAATGTCTGTTCGCCTGCTGCATTGGAAAAATTATCAATGCTTATTTCTTTTGAATGTCTTACATTATAGTTATCACGTGACTACACATATGTATTTATCATTATGTCGACGAAATGAATTCTATGTAATGCTCCAATTAATTTTAAAAATAGACATATTTTCTTTTTTTAATTAAGTCACGATTTCAAACACTATCAGTAAAAAATTACAGGTTCTTACATTTTTTTAATATATTTTTTCATTTATTTGACTAGTTCTTTTCTTTTAACAGGTAACCCTTTTGAATGTGACTGCTACCTTCGGCCGTTTATAGATCAGGTAAAAAGAAATGGCTTACTTAAAACTGACACCGATGTGTGTTCAATATCGGATCTTGGAAATAGACTGCAGACAAATCTAAATTGTCCAGACGATTGCTCATGCAGATGTACTGAATATAAAACTGATTCTTTCATGATTGCTGACTGCAGCTCAAGGAATTTATCGGTTCCGAAATTCTGGAAAGATAATTTAACACAAATAAAAGTAAGTAAATTCACATGAAATTTAATTCCTATGAGTAAAATATCGTTTTGTTACTGAAAACTTGTAAAAGTACATAAAAGTAACTTCATATTCGAGAGTTTGTTACAATTAAAAATTTAAAAGAAAACTTTCTTCTTGACTTTAGTGTTAGGTAGTAAAAATAGTCCTTTTTGGAAACCAACTAACAAGATTTTACGACATGGTGTAATAAACACACAAAATGTTTTCAAAAGAAAATTAAATGTTTGTATGAGCAAGTTTCGTCTCAGCTGTTAAATGCTGAATAATAAATAAAAAAATACAATAAATTGTGAACACGTGATACGGGTTATTTCTAATTCAAAACAGTCGATTTTTTAGCATTAAGAGGGTCCAAGGCACAAAAATCTTCAAATTTTTGAAAAATATTTTTTTGTATTAAGAAATTCTCTGCTTTGCCCACTTAAAACGACATTTAGATCCTGTTTCTATCTTAATTAGAACAGGATATATTATATTTTGTTTTCAAAATCTGGCTTTCAAGTAATGGTTGTCATGGAAACGTTTTTGAGTTTTTCTGCATGACGGGTTTTTTCACGATTCTCGTCTTTAAATTGTTATAAGTCAAGAACCATTAAAGATAAATGGTTCATACTTGGAACATGTCTTTTTCTGCTACTTTACTTTAATTTTGAATCAGCAAATTTGAAAAAAAAAATTACTTTTGAAAATATGATTTTAATTAAAATTAGGTTACATCATTTTCTTTAAAAGTTTTGAAAGTTGACGAATAATATTTTCAGTTATAACTATTTTAATTTACCCCACTTTTTAAAAAAAATTGAAAATTGAATTTTTAAAAAAAAATTTTGTGAGAAGTTTTATGATTTTATTTTGTTTACAAATTATATGGTTAACCATCACAAAAAAATTCCAAATTCTAATTCTATAAATAAAAATGTTTTGAAAATGTGTGCCGGACAACCCTAAACACTGCATCATTCACATATGGTCTTTTGGATTTTTAGGTCTGCGATGAATTTTACTTCAAAATGGTATGTGCTTCTTATTTTTTTTCCCTACTGATTTTATGAAAAATAATTAAAAAGCTTTATCACGTATACGGTGCCGCCAATAATAGAAAATTGCTGCCTCGTCTGTAAACCATAAATTTAGTCAAATAAATATAATCACATTCATTATCATAAAGAACATAACATGATAGCAGATAACTTACATAACACGAGAGAGATAACTCACATATTATAATAGCAGATATATCATAAACATGATAGCAGACTACTACTAGTTACTGCATAGGGAAGACTGCAAGCGGTGTACGACAAAAACCCTTAAAATGGGGAGGAAGAAGACATTTTCTTCCATAAGAAGAAAGGGAATTATAATGTTTTTTGACATTGTGGCTGCTATAACAAACGTATTAAATTAATAGAAATTTTGGATGCATTTTTATGAAAGTTTTTTCGAGAAATGTTGTTTTATTCTGATAGGGTTTTCATGTGATTATTCTAGATCGTCACCTCCACTTTAAGTAAAAACGTTATGCGATAGAGGACAGAAATTAGAATTTTGAACTTAATGTATCAATAAATAATAACAACAATGCATTAACAATATAATTAGCAATATCTGACTAAATATTGAATCTAAACCTGTAGTTGCACACTCCCCATTTCTTTCTAAACAATAATTTTGAAAACTAAGTGGCATGTTTGCATTTTCAGCATCATCAAAAGTTCATGTGTTTGACTAAGCAATTGCTTTCTCACGGTATCGGCATACGAAGCAATTTTTTCAACCGTGGGAGTGTTTTGGATTTCTGACCGCAATGTTGTCTAATCTCTGGGTGCGGTATAGCTGACATAGGTGCTATTTTCTATCCGTGGTTAAGTGTGGTAGAGTTGTGACGTAATTGACTCAGACTTCCTTCATTTTTCTTTTTACTGCAATTTGTAAACCTTTCTGAGAAATAATAAAATTTAATTGCTTTAAAAGATTATTTCCTAGAATTAGTCATAATTTAAACTATTCACTATATACAGATCAGTATTTCCGACATAATTGTCCAGTTCTATGTTTACAGTTATGAAACCTAACAATGTCACTTTGTTACCACTAATTCCTGATGACGTTAAATCATTTTTATACAGTTTAGGACGTCCTAGGGAAATATAAATGTCGAGGCTCCCCATATTATCATCCTATTCAGTACCTATAAGATCCTCGAAATTTTGTCCTAAAATAACTACATTTTTCATAATTTTATCAGAAGACTTGCATTTGTCACTGACAGTGGTATTTACGTTTTTAGGGGCATTATAAATACATGAATCTGAATTATGGCCAAAATTTTTGAATCGGTAGCAAATAGAACATTGTTTTTTTTTTTTTTTTTTTTTGTACAATTTATGGATTTTTGAGATGGATCATTAGAGTCAACCCTTTGGGGACGAGCAACACGCATACGTGCCGCATAAACGCTCCCAGGTGGGCAATACGCGCCATGAGGATCGAGCGACGATATTGGCCCCACATGGACACGAACAGTTCCAAGTCAAGCAAGGTGCCTCTCCCGTTTTGACCAGACCTCAAGGACGACGCGCAACTACTCCAGATACAGGGGGAACCGCAGGGGATGAACGATCGGAAAGGGCAAGTTTGACTTTCGCAAGGCCTCAAACCTTATGTTTTTGTCTACGCTCCGCCGTCTGCCAGTACCGAGGGTCGCTGCATGCCGCCTCACGCACTGACCAGACGCCACTACTGAACCACAAGCGGTGCTTGTCGTACAGAGTCAGTCCTCGCCTCCGTATCGCGCTGGATAAATTTGAAAACGGTCCAATAACCTAAGATAGTCGTTGCCGCTCGTTCCCCAGCCGGCTCTAATCCGGCCACGAGGGGTTGGCTGGCCTACAAGTATCCCCCGCGCTACTACCTTATCATGTCTTTGTCCCGAGAATCGGGCAGGTCCAAGGATGATCCACTTAGAGCACGACCACTGGGTTTTTCGGTACCTGTTTACACACAGCCACAAATTGAGGGTGGTGATTCGTCCCCTTACCGACCTCCGTCGTGTCGAAGCACACCTCGGAATAAAAAACATAGCTTCTTATATAAAAATATAAAGAATTTTTTTTAATCATTTAATGATATATTTATTATTTTTTTTAATATCACAAACCACTGTTTCCTTGCGTATCACAAAAACAAATCGACGATTTCACTCTCTTGCGAACACTCGCTAATGGTCGATACGTCGATAAAAATAATGATTATTCTTCAAAGCACATTCATGAAGGCACCAGCATTTGAGATCCGTAGAGATAAGAAGTACGATTTTCTTCTTTTTTCCTTTTCCCTTTCACTTGCTTCGAATAAAAATTGATAAAAGATTTCGCGGTCATTCATTCAAGAATATACGTTTGTCCACCAGAGTAAAAATGGTTTTCAACAGTTTTCAGGAAAATGTTCTGGAGTTCAATGTATTGCACCAAACATAGTCTATTATCCAGACAAAATAATGAGTTTCCGGCTGTAGCACAAATTCACAAACGTAGTCTGGCTGTATGCCTCCAGGTTCCGAAAAGTTCAATATCTTTCAATCTAAATTCCTTAAGTTCACTATCTATCTCGGGCCAAAAACGCCTAATTTGTAGAGTACTTTATGCTCAAAATCTGAAATAAAGTAAAATAAAGTATATGAAGTAAAGCCACGGCTGTCTAGCTGTACAAATAAAAAACTCTCCTTCTTAGATCAAACTAATAAAACGTTCAATTTTTGATTAAATACTGAAGTATAAAAAGTATATACAGAATATTAATGATTAGGTACAGTTTAAAACGATCATCTTAGCTAGTCGTCTGCTAATTTGATATCCGACACATTTCGCAGTCCATCTGACCGTTCCAAAATCTGAAACGAATCAGTGAGGTTAACTACACGATTCGGCAGGTATGTGTAAAACCGAATCGAACTGAGACACGAAAATGTATTGTTGGCAGGTAATCAAAATCATTCTTCGATATGGAAATGCAAGGTTGTGTTCAGCGTCAGATTCCTACAAGTATGCCGCACCATACGTAGAGTTAAGAAAGTTAAATAAAACTTCTCGAATGGCGTAATTGTCTTTGATAAATTCGATACAAAACGCACACTTTATAAATAGTTCTGCCAAATTTATACACAGCTGTACGTTGTCACGTCTCTATTTTCCATTATAAGACTATTTAGACTCAATTTTAAACCACGAATTATCCTTCTATTCGATAATATAGGAAAAATTTAAAAATAATTAGAATAAAACTTACTCTTCCACATGTTTGGCCACGGTTGCGACAAGGCAGACCGGAATAATATTATAGTCACAGACTGAGACAACATTTTCTATTCCTTATTATTCTTGTATAACATAACTTAAGATAAGCGTATAAAAGTACACCGGAAGTGGTATTATTTTTTAGTTTAGAACATTTGACAGATATGGATTATTAAATTCCCTTACTTCTACTCTTTCTTAAAATATATAGTTTTTAGGGTTTCGTTCATCTCACGAAACCCTATTGCTCCCGCTTCGTTGTCTGTCTGTCACAGAGCCATTCTAGAAAACTATGTAACTTACAGAGTTGAAACTTTGTGTATAAATCAGAATATCAGCTGTGAAGAGCTGAAAATATTAAAATTTGAAAAATTCGTATTATTTTAATAAATATAGATAAAAAAAACCTAAATTCTAACAGCCTTTTCTTACTAAATTTAAACATTTTTCATTATAGCAGATGCCAAAAATTAAAAATCCACATGAAATTCTTTCTACAATAATTAATTTTCAATCAGACGATTTTCACGTGAAAAGTGAAAATGAAATAAAAAGTTTCACCCATTGAAAAAAAGATAAATATGAAATAAAATTAATTGACGTCATAGTAGTAATAAAGCGGAAAATTTCTAAGATTTATCAATAATACAAGGAGTATGAGTATGTTTATGTACACAAAGCAGGTTGATATCACGTCATAGAGAATTAAAAAGAGAATCTGACGTCATATTGGAAGTTTAACGAATTTTTCAAATATTTGAGAATAATACAATGTGAGTATGGAGTAATAAAGAATAGTAAATATATGAGTTTGAGAAACATATTGAATCGTGATAAAAATCCGATTATGGAAATATTCGCATATTTTAATATTTTGAAGGTGTACAACATGTTTAATTTTGAAATTATTTTTTTAAATATCGCATTTAGTCCGCATGACAGATTATTAAGACAGAATATAACAGCGGGCATTTAGATTTAAAAAAAAAAAAAAAAAAAAAAAAAAAAAAAAAAAAAAACGAAAAAATAGACCGGTAAATTTTTACTTTATAAAAACATGACTTTTTTTTTTTTGGTTGCTGAATGAAATTTATTTGGATTTATTAAAGAAAGGATAAAGTGTTTTGAAAGGAATATTAAACGAAACCTTTTGAGAGATAATCGATCACGCTTGCCTACTTGTTTTCTATAGCTGATAACAAAGGGTTTCATGCGGTCCCCTCCTTGACTATTACTTTCTGGCAATAACAATTTCATTAAATAGATTTAACTCACCCCAAAAAATTTATACTAATATCAATAGTTCTTCATCTCTTTTAAGAGTTATGAAGGTGGTCCTATATTATTTTTATTATTTGCTGTTTAATTTTTTTATATGGCTATAAGGGTATAATTTCCTTAATAATACTGTAATGGAAGATAGAAATGCACAATGTTTTGTTTTAAAATGCCAGGCTTATTCAGTGTAGGATGTTGTAACGTACTGAAAGTGTATAATTGAAAACTCTTTTCGAAATTACATCTGGAAGAAATGATTCCAGCCGCCTTCTCAAAATGTTGAAGACTCTCACCATATGTGATCATTAATTTTTACTCAAGAGCCTATCTATATTCCTTAATAGAATTTTTTGAAGTTACAAGACCCGTAATTCTTGCTAAGAACTTCAAGAGTCTAATAAACTGAGAGAAAAGTACTCTATAACTCATAAGCTCTCAAAAAAAGTGTTATTTTCTGAAGTTACAAGACCCGTAATTCTTGCTAAGAACTTCAAGAGTCTAATAAACTGAGAGAAAAGTACTCTATAACTCATAAGCTCTCAAAAAAAGTGTTATTTTCTGAAGTTACAAGACCCGTAATTCTTGCTAAGAACTTCAAGAGTCTAATAAACTGAGAGAAAAGTACTCTATAACTCATAAGCTCTCAAAAAAAGTGTTATTTTCTGAAGTTACAAGACCCGTAATTCTTGCTAAGAACTTCAAGAGTCTAATAAACTGAGAGAAAAGTACTCTATAACTCATAAGCTCTCAAAAAAAGTGTTATTTTCTGTAATTTTTTTCAATGCTTCGCCTACACGTGTAACTGCTCAAGAGACCTTGTTCCCAGACCAATAGAACACTTGAAATTCTTTTACCTGATATATATGAACCAGGAGATGCTTTTTTAGGAGATTGATAGAAAGCTCTGCCAAGAGCGTATCGTTGGAGAAAAATTCTCTCGCAGAGAGGATCACGGAGAACCGGCAGTGTTCTCGCCGGAGTTAGCTCGGAGCGAGCCCCATTCCCGAGCAGCATCCATCCTGAATTTTTAACAAAAACCTTACTGTTGCTTAAATGTCGCTTTTACTGTTAAATAAATGGTGTTGACGTCCGACCAAGCCTTCCATTTTTTGAGCGTTACAATTAGTGATGGGAGTATTCGAATACAAAATGTCTGTGTTCTCGATTCAGCCAAGTTCTCAAGTGGTCTCGATTTCAGACAGGAGTATTCGAATACAAGTCACCTGGCATCTGTGTCGGGGATGAAAACTGCAGTTTTCGACTGTATTCAGTATTCAGTTCTCTTAGCTGGAGTTTTCTATGGTTTCATAATAAATTCTCCAGCGAATGCTAGTATTCAAATACTAGACTACTCGGCGCTGTTTGAGACTTTTCTCGGATATTTTGCGGTTAACATGATGATCAGCGCTATTTTAGTTTTGAAATTTAGTTTTATTTTTTGAAGCATACCATCAATTCAACTAATATACATATATATTTTTAGTTAAATCGATAAGATGAATTTAAATTTAAGAAAACGATTATAATGAATAACATTCTGTAAATTTGTATTTAAGGATCATAAATATATATTTTTTTTATTAAATTTTTAAACATTCTACTGTCAAAATAATTACTCATAGGGGAAAACAAAATTGCACGTTCATAAAAAGAAAAAAATTCTTGATTTTGCTAATTAAAGACAAATTGCTTACTTTTACGGGCATATGCAGGGGAGGGCCGGTTCTTCGCCTTCTAAATCTAGGAAAATAATAAGATATAACTTGCAATACTAAGAGACATTGACGTCGGCAGAATTATATCTTGGGAAGGGCAAGATTTTGGAACACGTGTGGTAATGGCCCACAGTCTAGTCTGCTTTTAAAATTGGAGAATATAAACATGAAATAATCTAAACTAACGTTTCTTTGTCAGAGTTCTGATGCAAGACAATTTTTAAACATATCAACATAGAAAGCAATACAAGAATTTATTAATTAAGAAATATTAAATATAAATAACTTTTTTTACCAACATGTAATTAAAGGAAAAATTGAAGCACTTCTTTTTTCCGTCAAAGGGCTTAGTCACCCTGAATCCTTTGTTTAAGATAAGTTTGAAACACATGAACATTAATAGGAAAACAAAATAAAAAAATATCTTACCCTGGGAGGGTTTCAATGGGATAGAGTCATCCTGACAAAATATTCTTGTTTTTTTATGTTAATTTATTCTAAAGTCACTTAGAAGAATTAATTTTATCATTTTTTAAATAATCAGATAAATAAAATATATTTAATTAAATTTCATAATCCAGGAATGAGAAATGGCCCTCCTCTGTGCTTATGATAAGAGAATATATCAACTAGGTATAACCCCCTTCCCCCTAAGAAATGTCCATACTTACTTTTCTGAAATATGCACGCTAAGGTTATAAAGTAAAAAGGATATCAAGTGTATTAAATTACATAAAAAAATATATATTTATATTAAATAATTAATAAAAACTGTTCAAAAACATAATTTTATCTAAGTTCTTAGATGATAATCTATTTCTTCTTAAATTTGTTAACTGTCCAGCTTTAGAAAATACACGTTCGGATGGCACCGATATCCCAGGAATACAAAGATATTTAAGGTGCATTTCAAAAAGTTCTGGAAAGATTAATTTATGTGCTTGCCAGAAGTGAAGAGGGTCTTTCGTCCTCTCCAAGTCGGGTTGATCCAAATACTGCCGTAAAATGAAACTAACTGTTGTGGCAGACGTAATAATAGATTTGTTTTTTGCGACCTCAGAATCAAAATATGACCACAGAGAAGTACAATTGACTTCAAAACTCTCTAAAGCGGAAGAGTTGTCATGTTCGGTACTATCAATAGAATTTTTACTAGATATCAACTGAGTTAATTCATTTGTTATAAACTCTAGCGCATTGTCTCCATGTTCTTCTGAACAAAATGCAGTTTTCTTTATTCTTGGGTCTAAAAATGTTGCTTTCGAGACAATTTCACTTGTTTCCAAAGAGCGTAATCGCCTATCAATTGCATCTAATAATTTGCTTTGCAGCCAGGTACCTAATTCCGTTTTCGGAACAGATTTTTTAATTGTATGCTCAAGGCCTCTTGTGAGTGGAACTATGATGGATATTGTAGGGTATTTTTCTCCAGACAATTCTTTTGTCATTAAGTCAATGGGCTTTAACAGAAGAATGCAATCTGATATAACATCCCATTCTGATGCATCCAAAAATGACGGAGCTTTTGGGAGATGTGAAATAGCAGCCGACAACGGTGCTTTAATTTGTACAAGCCTATCTAACATTATAAAAGTTGAATTCCAGCGGATATTGACGTCCTGTTTTACTTTTAAAAGTGGTAGTTTCATTAACTCTTGCATGTCTCTTAATTTATTCGAAGCTAAAACACTATGCTTGAAATGAGAAACTATAGTTCGGCATTTTGTAAAAATAACCTTCAGAGTTGGTTTTTCTGTTAAACTTTCATTCACAATTAAGTTTAATACATGAGCAACACAAGGATGGTGATATTTATGAAGATAATCTATAATAGCACATTTTATGTTGGCTCCGTTATCAGACACAATTGCTACTATTTTATCAAAAATTTCCCATCCATCAAAAATTGAAGAAAGAACAGATGCGATATTTTTTGCTGTGTGACTTTCCGCCACTTCTTTTGTACTAAGAACTTGAGAAATTAATTTATTCTCGTAAATAAAATGACAAGATGCGGTGATATATGACTTACAACTGTCTGATGACCACAGATCAGTTGTAGCGGATAAATATTGAACACTGCAAAGCATATCTTTTACTTTGGATCTGGTTTCATTGTAGAGATTTGGCAGCAATACTGATGACAAATGTTTTCGACTAGGTGGTTTATACAATGGATTTAGTTTTTTGGAGTACTCCAGAAATCCTGAATTTTCCACAATTGACAAAGGTTGGACAATGATTTTTACAATGCTTTTATCAATTTCCTGTTTTTCTTTTGTGGATAACTCCGCTTTAGCACCAAATATTCGTAACTGCCTCTGCCTTTTAATAGGAGGTTCGTCACATTTTTCTTCATCAACAGATGCACATTCAGTCAGTTCTTTCTGAACCGTAGTTAAAGGTGAAGAAAATTGGGTGCCTGAACTATTTTCTTGCCGAAAAGAATTAATAGTAGTTTGATGCAGTCTTCTGAAATGTAATTTAAGATTAGTAGTGTTTCCACAGAATTTCAAATCTTTTTTACATACTTGGCAAGTAACAAAGTTACCACTCTCACATTTTTTGAAGTAATTCCAAACTTCTGCTCTTTTGCTGCCTGGTTTCATTTTTTTTTTTTAATTTTTTACATAATATAACTTGAATGGAATAAATAAAATTTTGAATTAAACGTAACTTAAAATAAGATAACATTTACCATTTAAATTTCTAAAGAAATTTTCAGCATTCAAACAATTTGCGAAAAACAAAGCATTATGACAATCGTAATATTTATATCAAAACTGAAAAACATTAAAAAGAAAAGAAATTATTCCGAGCTGTAAATTATAAAACGTTATCATAAACAAAAGAGAAGCCTTTGTACCAAAAATAAACATTTGATTGGCAGAGAGAGGCGCTACACATACTTTTCTCTAATAGACAGATGTAAATCTGACACGTGATCATAAAAAAAAAGAAAAAAGAAAAGCAAACGATTTTACGTAGAATAAACATTCGAAGAGTGAAACAGATGAAATGTCGCCCCTCATTTAGTTTGAATGAAGTCTGGAGTAGTTCTTAATGAATACAAAGAATCGATTCTGATTTCGATTCTGAAAAGTTTTCGAAAACTAAGGTATCGATTCTTAAAAGATCTCGAATCGGCCCATCACTAGTTACAATGTGTAACATCTCAAGAAAAGCTTTACATATGTGATTAAAAATTTATCTTTTGGCTGAAATTGGAATCATTTTTTAACATTATCCATGACTTCCATGTCCGAGTGAAAACGGCGACCCATCAATTCCCTTTTCACCGGAATAAAGATGTGACGACAAGAAGACGATGTGACTATGTGATGATGAGGTGATCTTGACCAGGTCGTGTATAAATCATTCACATCATTAGATAAACTAGCTGCATTTCCCGGGCCAGTGATAATTACTTTAAACAGAACTCAAGTTTGTATGATTTTTTTAAAGAAGCTGCACCAAGGGCCCCTAGAAAGAGATTAATATTCGAAATTGGTGGTAGCTGTGGTCTGAGAGATTTTTTTGTCACTCAAGTATTAGGGCGGATCAAATGACAACGGTATAGTGGTTATATTTTGGTTCAATTTTGTATGTGTAGGGACACAACTATGTCTAGTGGTAAAGCGAGAAATGAGGCAGACAACTCCTACTGCGGAAATGGATTTGCACTGAGTAGTTTCGCTGGGGCATGCGATATGCCATGGGGGTCAGCCAACAGTATCGTCCTATAGGCAGTCGATTGTTATTCATCAGCGTCTGCAGAATAAAGAACACGTAGTTTGTTATTCGTTTATTAGTGGCAGAAAAAGTGAGGGTTTGCAAAGTGCATCGGCGAAGGAAGCCAGTGTGCGGAGAACATGTATTTCCATTGACTTGTTTGAAGGGCTGGCTCAAAGATAGCTCAAAGATAGCTCAAAAGGACTGGCAAGAGATGCAAATCTGTGAATGATGATACACGACCTGGTCAAGATCACCTCGTCATCACAAAGTCACATCGTCATCTTGTCGTCCCATCTTTATTCCGTTAAAAGGGAATTGATGGGTCGCCATTTTTACTCGGATATCGAATTCATGGGTAATGTTCAAAACTGATTCCAATTTCACCCAAAAGACGTCTAGGATCAGGGTATTCACCATTTGGTGAAACCGTGAATCAGGTGCCTCTGTAACATTGTTTGAAATAATTCATTCAAAAATTATTTCATTCTGTGGCTTCTGTTACATTTTCATTTGATCTACCCTAATAGTAGCTTGAAGTCCTAAGAAGTTGTTTGAAATAAAAGCTAGTGAATCGGACGATTTTTAAGGGATATACAGTTGGAGCTCAAAAGGGGTCAACTGATAGTTTTGAGCAGGGCCCTAAAAAGAAAACATCTTAAGAGATCCTTGTACTTAGAAGTTTAAATCTTCAACTAGTTGAAATTAAGCATAGGGTATCAAATAATCATTATAACAAAATTTTAAAGAAATACTTAATAAAGGGCACAGGAGCTTAATAAAAACATGAGGGTGGTGACTAGGGGAGATGAGTTCACGAATCAACTTTAAATTATGCATTGGAGGTTGACACAATTAGGGGGATAAAAATGTACGGCTCACAAAAAGTTCAAGGGCCCCGGATCGAGGAAATAACTAATTGGAGAATAAAAACGAAGAAGACTGGATTGAAAGGTGGCAAGTTATTAACAATTTAGGGAACAAAAAACTTCACTTGGCCCTGTACCGGGCCCCAGACTCTTAACTGGAATGTAGAAATGAGGGAATAGCTAAATGGAGAAAGGTCGCCAAAAATGAAGAAGATAACATAAAAAGGAGCAAGTTATTAACAATTTAGGGCACAAAAACTTAAAGATGCCCAGGAGACTCAGGTCTTGTCAGAGAATTTTTTTTTTTTTTTGTCTTTCATGTAGTAGCTGGAAGTTACTACAGTTGTTAGAAAAAAAAGATAGTGAATCGGGCGATTTTTAAGGGAGTATGGGGCTTAAAAGGAGCCAGCTGAGTAGTTTTTAACAGGGTTTTCAGAGGAAAACATCTTAAAATTTCCTAGTACTTATCGCTTTAGATCTTAAATTATACGAAATTAAACATAGGGTATAAATTAATGAATAGAATAAAATTTTAAAGATATGTTTAAAAAGTGCCATAAGGCCCCAATAAAAATATAAGGGAGTAACCCGGGGAGAGGAGTCCAAGACTCAACTTTAAAGTTATGCATTGAAAGGGTTACACAAGTACGGGGGTATGAAAAATGCATGGCTACAAAACATTCAAGGCGCCCCATACCGGGCCCCGGGGCTAGCGGCAGAGTCCTGAATGGAATGTAGAAATGGGGGAATAACTAAATGGAAAAAGGCCCGAAAAGAGAAGAAGATCGAATTGAAAAGGGGCAAGTTACTAACAATTTAGGAAACAAAATCTTTAATGGGCCCCGTATCGGATCCCAGGGTCTTAATTGGAATGTAGAATTCAGGGAATACCTAAATGGAGAAAGGGGCCCCACAAACGAAGAGGATCGGATTAAAAGGGAGCAAATAATAACCAATTTAAGGCCCAAACCTATAGGCCCAGGGGTGCCGGGTCTTAAAAATTACAAATCTGAGCCTCAGGTGCATCAGGACCTGCCTTGGACTATTATCATTCGAATTTTAAGACTTCTACCAAAATTATCAATTTTCAAAAAATATAAATTTTAAATGTGTTCTACTATGTAAACCTTCAAAAACATATTTAAAAAATTTGTTCTGTCAAAAATCAACGTATATATCAAGAAAGTAATTTTTTTTTTGTAGAATAACCCACATACTTGTGGAAATTTTTTAAAAGACTTTTCGAAGTTATTATTAAACAAGTATTTTATTTTAATTATAAAAAAAATACAATAATGTGAGATTAAAGATAAGATTTCAATTTTATTATCCATATTCTATTTAGAAATGAAGAATTCTATAAAATTATTAAATAAATAAAGATAAAAACAGAAATTTGAAATAAAGGAATTTGTGAGAAAGCAACGCTCGCAGCCTCTTTTGAAACACACAACCTAACTATTCAGATTGGTAGTTAAGCTTCTTTTTGTGTGCCTAAATAGCATAAGTAGACCGCAACATTAAAAAAAAAATTCTTAATACCATTTCCCTTTCTACTTTTTGTAAAGCTTATTATTATTATTATTTTGATTTTTTTTATATTGCTACTATGTAAATTTAAACAAACTTTTAAGCAAATCGGTGTGTCGCGAATTGAATTGAATTATACTACTATTTATCAAAAGAAATAAGAGATGGCAACACTATACTGTGTTTTATGATTAACTAGCTGTTACCCGTGACTTCGTTCACGCAACATTAAAAGAAAAATAAATGCATTAATTAAGCAAAATATTTCACTCCCGATAATTAAAAACGTAAATAATTAACTAACTCTTCATCACATTTCATAGGAAACAGTACGGTATTTCTTTGTTATAGGGACCTTAACATAACTCAGTCGTAAAAAAGTGAAAATTTGTACCAGATAATCGCGAAAATGAAAATACAACCAATTCAAAATGGAGGGCCAAATAAAATTGTGGAAATCGACGAATTGAGTAAAAACAAATGTCAATTTTACTCGATAAACCGTTTTATTTTTAACGCTTTTGTGAAACGTTTTAACAACTGTTCTTCAAAAATAATTAATTGGAAATATTATATGCTTTTTCTTTAAATTCAATTCTGCCTCTTTGATTTAATGTATAGCTGAAACAAATCTTGTTTTCTAAAAGATAATATGTTGACAGACAATTTTTGTTCTGCAGAAAAAAAATTATTCATGAAGTTTGAATATGGGAAAATATGTTTTTATTTTTCGGATAATTTACTGAAATCAAGATTTTGTTTTCACCATCTATTCAAATTGAAAATAAATTCTGTTTTCAGTTTTAATGAGAAAATGGCGTAAAAAATATATTGATCCGTATTATTTCTCCTTTTCTATCCACAAATATGCAGTAATTTACTTGCCGTTTTTAGAGAAACTTCATTAGAAATTTACAATAATGATAATAATAATAATATATCGGAATCTAATTATTTTTTTTTAATCTTAGAGTTTGTTTGACATTCTCGAATCAATGATAACCGATGTTAAGTAAATCGCGTTGCGTCCGATAGTTTAAGAGGAGTAGTTGCGAAATACAGACGGTCAGATTTTAATATAATAGACCAGAGGGCCCGTGCGAAGATTTCGCACTGAAATCTAATATTTTTAGGTACTTCTCTATTATTTCGTTGACCACTTTTCATAACAAAAAACTACCGCCAAACTGTAAGATTAAACGCCAAAAATGCAGTCCCATTTACTTGATGTCAGAATCATTATGCGTGTTTGTTACGTCATCTAGTTGTTTTACATTCGACATTTGCGTTTATTTTTCATTATGTTTTACTGATCTAGTAGTTATTTTATTAATTAAAATAACAATTGTGTCCTTAAATTCTTATTTTTTTTTATTCCAATGGCAACGTTCTACCGTTTATTTGGCGATAGTTTTTTGTTATGAAAAGTGGTCGACGGGATAATAGAGAAGTATCATTATTTATGAATATGTAATATTTATTAGATGCAGGTTTAAACTTCTAAAGAAAAAGCAAGGATAAAAATAACTGCAAACAACATTTAGTTTTTCAACAGTTAGTTTCAAGCCAGAATATCATCTAATTTATTCCATCAAAGATAGACTAAAAACTGATCGAAGATTGCTAAAGGCACGCACGAGAAAAAAAATTAACAATCGTATTTTGAGGATGACGTCATCCGCTTCGGGAAAAACATGGGACTTAGAAATATAAATTTAAACATTTCAATTTCAATTTTGCTTTTTAATCATAAGTATAAAATAAACCCGTGCGGTGTTTTTTATAATAATTGCTGAGCATCATATAATGTGGTATTTTATTTTTTTTGGCAACAATAATTTCAGAAAAACCTTTCATTTCTTTTATGAAAACAATGCCGATTTAATTTTTAATTTTCAGCAAATTTTAATCAAAAACATGTTTTAACGAATTGTTAAGTGGGCTATGTCAGAAACCGGTTCTAAAACCTTTCATAGGGTATCTCATTCGTTGTTCTGCGCTTCGTATTTTCTTAGAAAAAGGGATGTTGACAGGAGAAATAATATGTATGATGATGATGATGATGATGATTCGTGCTCATTTTTCTTTTCTTAAAATTATGATGTAATTTTAGCAGAAACATCTGATCTGTATGTAACTGATAATTATGCTTAATAATTAGTATAGCTAAAAAAACATTTCTATTTTTCGTTTTAAATATAGCGGGAAACTCATCTACTTTCTATACTTACTGATCTTTGTATTATTAATGTATGGAATTAATTGATTCACGCTCTTTTTAAAACATATATGAAAATTCCCGTTTTATTTACAGTATGATGACGCCACTTTTTCCCCAGCGAAATATCTTTTTAATTATATAATTCTTAAATTCGTTGTTGTACGATGTGCAGTAAAGTGATAATTCGTATCCTTTGTATTTATATAATTCTTTTTAATGCTCTTTTCCTGGCAATCATGACGTAAATTTTGCAGAAAGCTCACATCTGTATGTAACTGATATTCAAGCTCAATCGATTTTAGTATCGATAAAAAAATATTTCAGTTTTTCATCTTAACTATTGCGTCCATTATCTGTCTACTTTCATACTACTATATACTGATATTCATGCTCCTTGTATTATTAGGAATATTTGAAAATACATGGTTTTATTTGTGACGTCACATTGTCCAAGCCAAGGAGGATCCTTTTCATAGTTCCATGGTCCAAGCGAAATATTTTCTTAAAAATATAATTACTATTCATTTTTCTTTCTAATATATCGCAGTCTTTGACAGAAAATGTCTTCTCAACGTAACGGATATTCATACTTCATGTATAACAACAAATACTTCACATTTGCGTTCAAATATCATGGCAATTCATCATCTTTTGAATTCTTTTGAATTTTCATTTTTTACATGAAAATGGTTCAGTTGTAAAATAATTGTTGAGGAAAAATTATTATTCTAAGTTTTGTATTTATTGGCAACGGTAATGCTTAGCAACGTAAAATGATTAATTAAATTTTAAAGGGAAAATGTCCATTTATTCTCTATGAAAATAACGAAATTTTGAATTATTAAGAAAAATATTTGAATAAAATAAACAAAAACCAGTCTATGTTTATTTCCAGGTTATAATCAACCTATATTCAAAGATACAGGATAATTAAATTTTCCATTTTGACGCTGGCTTCAGCCTAACATTTGCACACAATCAGATTTATAATATTATTAGGATTAGGATGTATTATTGGCTCCTACTAACAGGAGATGTTTTATAGATGTATCTGTCTAAGCTGTGTGAGAAAATGGCGTTGTTGAAATGAATCAATGAACCAATGCAGGTGATGAGGAATTCCTACACAAGTTGTGTTTTCTTCAAATCGACGGTGACGGATCGAGTTGTGGAATGTTTATCGGCACGAAAGTGACAGAATAAATATATCAGGGTTGGAGAAAAAACCAAAACAAAACAGGTTTTTTTGGTTTAAACCAGGTTTTTTTTAAATGATTACATAAATAGCATTTTTAAGAAAAAGAGTATAGATTTTAGTAGGTCATGAGGATTTTTTTTATAATTAATAGTTACTAAATGTTAAACATTCAAATTAATACTTAATTCTTTTTTAATAATTAATTAATAAATACAAAAATTTATAATTAAATTACCTCATAAGTATAGATTTCTGTAGGGAAAGTTTTATTGTTTGAAAAACTTAGCTATTATTTTATTATTATACTTATATAAAACTTTTGGAAAATAATTAAAGAAATTGTTATGAGTATTGATGCAAAACATAATGGGGGGCAAAGAAAAAAAAAATTTTACTAAACCAACAAAAAATAAGCTAAAATAGAAAGTATTTTCATAAGCATATAATTTGTGTTCGTAACCAAAACATTATTTACAGTATCAATAATATCCACATCAACAAATGATAACAGGTCTCTTAATATATGTATAATTACTTTAAAAATCAAAAAATCATTTTTTTTTTCTAATTGAAAGGAAAAATACATATGTATTGACTTACCTGATTTATCTATGATTGTAACATTTATAGAAATTGAGACATAGACTTAAAAAAAAGTCATTTATAATTTTAAAAATACTAACTTTATTTTTCTTGGTTAAACATATTTAGGAAAACAATTTCTTTATAAAAGCAACTCCATTTAATTTTAATTAAAAGCTTTAAATAAAAAGACAAGTTTTAAAGCCTTTTCCAATCCTAACTTATTTTGTATTTTTGATTTGATTGAACTAATCCAAATGTTGAAAATATTCTTTCAACACTTGCTGAGGATGGTTTTGCTGTTATAAGTTGTTCAATTTCAGTAAAGACTTTGCTATTAAATTTATTTACTTGAATTTGCTGACTCTTCCACCATTCATATGGGGTGACTTCTCTTACTATATTCTGCTCAAAAAAAAATTTCTTCAAAAGGGGAAGATTTGGCGTTAAATTTTACAATCAATGCAAGCATAGAGTTAGAGGGATAATTTTGCTTTGCAAAATTTAATGCATCTTTTTTTTCTTGCTCAGATAGTTCACTTCGATTGTACCGTCGATCAAGTATATATGCCAAAAAGTGTGTGGGTGTTAGAGCCATTTTATACCTGGATTCAAAAAGCTGCGAGACTTCTTTAATTACCTTTTTCTCTTTTAATAATTTTTGAAGATATTTCCAAATATAAACTGCATCAGCAATGGAACAATTATTACTTTGGATATTATCCAAGGCAGTTGCAATAGGCTTTAACAGTTCAAACATATCTTCAACATTTCTTTTTACATTTAAATTAAATACAAAATAGCTTGTAATAAAATAAAATTATAATGCTAAAATGCCCCAATCCCAATGTAGGAATGTAAGAAGAACAAAGACTTACTAAACCCAATAGGCATAGAGCAGAGAAAACTCACAGCCAATCATTCATTAGCATACAGAACAAAGAGTAACCAATAGGAAGAATGATTATGATTATGTCATCATTGATTCTTTGATGCATGATACAATCCTTAGTAAATCTTAACTAATCAAGCAATCTAAATAGTAAAAGGGCATTTTTAGCTGGAATCTGTCATTTTGGCTATTTTTAAAAATAAAAGGCTTACAAAAAAGAAGAAAGAAATTTTTTTCTTTTTCTCCCCGGCTAATTTTATAAAAATTATTTTGTCATGTAGATTACAGCTTATAAGAAATGTTGGATTTAGGGGTGGGGAATTTTCAGAAAATCACACTAGCCAATGATTTTTTCTACCAGCCAGCTAGTAAGATGCAATAATCACATTGTTAAGACAGAATTAATGTTTAAAATATTTTTTTTACAAAAATGCACTTTCATATTAACATTTTTGTAAAATTGTTACATACAATTAAAAAATATATGAAGTGCAGAACAGAACTTAGCGTCATGTTTACATTCCAGCAAACTGAGAAAAATGCGAAATATGGCCAATGATTTGAAAATTAGGAATGTTTATGGCAAATTTCTATACAATGCAATTTTTTAATACACTGTTTGAAAACTTACTCGCCCAATAAGGTAATTTACAAGCCACTGGCAGGTAATCTCATGTAATTCCCCACCCCTGGTTGGATTGATTAAAAATGTTTGTCGCTTTACAAATTTCATCATTTTTTTAAAAAAAGATTTGCTTTGCTTGTAGCTAGTGCATAACTTGGATTTTGCATTTTTCAATAATGTGTAAAATAAATAAAAACATTAGGGAAAATGAAAAAAAAACCAGGTTGAAAAAAAACCAGCATGTTTTTTTTTTTTTTTTAAACCATTTGGTTTAAACCACCAAACAACCCTGAAATATATTGTTGTTGAGTTGTTAAAATGACTCTTTCCACTTATTGGAATATTATTTTCTTGTGTTTTAAGAAAAATAAGAAAATTTTGGATCGGGTAGATTCATAATTTCAAAAATCGCTATGTGTGTTTACGATACGGTGACTTCAACATCTGAGTTTCTTCTTGATAATAAAAAAAAAAAAAAAAAAAAAAAAAAAAAGATTAAACATGGAAGTTGATTTGCATGTATACCATTGGAAGACTTTCCGTGAAATTTATCCTCACTAAATACTCGGCTAGAAGGTAGGCATTTGAACTAAATTGCACGAATTGAATCCATTACCCAAGGCAGTTCAAATTTTAGGTTAACTTTCTATCTTAAAAATATTTCAACAAATGTGTTCAGGTGCATGATATTCAAAGTATGCATTATATGTCTTTCTAAATGCGAATATTTGCCATTTAATCTAGTATGGTAATAATATTGCAAGTCTGTATATATCATATTAAATACGTTTAGAAAAATATATGTTAATTTATTTTATATTTTATTACTTTTTTTCTACTTAATTCGACAGTGGAATATTATATCTCGTAATTCTTAACATTACTACCTACAAAAGATCTTTCTTTGGAAAAACGTTTTGTTTTTTCCGAAACTGACGTGAGTGACGATGATGTACATTATTTTTATGAAACAGGTTGATGCTCTTGTACTCAATTGTCACGCTTCAATGCCATTTCCTTAAAATGCTTTGTGTCATAGAAACATGTACAAACGGTAACAATTTCTTATCTATTTGTACCTGGAACTCTATATACTAAAACGTCATACATAGTGAAGCAAAATCTGTCTTGTTTGCATTCGGACGCGCGCGTAAAATAAATTTTGTTCTTGATTTAATCTTTTCCAAAATTTATTTCAAAGAAATTTAAATTATTTAAATATTCATAACGTCTCACTTTTCAGAATCCATTGCAGTAACATACTGACCGAATATATTGTGTTTTATTAGGAATTTTTGTTAAGATCCATTTCATTTTTTTACCACAAACTAAGATAGGAAGTTAGTGGGTTGGATAACAGTTGCCGCGTGATTTGGAACACTAACTTTAATATTAAATTAGATAATCATTATAGGGTATCGTATATTACTTTGCTTCGGTAGGTTTCACATTTTTATCTTTAATGACTTGATATATTTTTTTCTGATATATTTATTTGAAAAGTATCCAAATAAAAAGTGTGCTTTCAATTTTCTTTTTTAGGAAAATGAAACGATTACTTCTGATGACTGGCATCCAATTATAGCGCATCAAAATACATATCCATCGTTACACATCAAAGATCGTCTCTTGGGAATCAATTTAGAAAATAACAACTTGCAATCTCTTAATGCATCTCAACTGCCTCCTAATCTCACCCTACTTTTTTTGTCGAACAACAAGTTGCAGTACTTGCCTGAATCCATACTCGACAATCAACTGACCCTCAAGCAAATGTCTCTGTCTGGAAACCCGTGGAAGTGTGATTGCGACACATTAAAATTCAGAGATTGGGTAAAATCCAAGCTTGCTATCGTAAGAACTTTCGAATATATATATATTCTTAGAAGTATTTTGTTAACGTAATATTAATTTAACCCCGAATAACAATAAATTGCGCATGCTGTTCATTATAGAAACAAAATGTTCAAAAGTATTTGGAAATGCTTTTTCTATGTGACAAAATATTTAAAATATTCAGTAACAATGATTCTGGGTGCGGGTCATGCAAAGTCTTATGCGTAAATTTCACCATTTCATCATTATTTTGAGTACTTCAGACTTAGGGGCAAAAAATTACAATTTCACAATTTTGTTTGAGGGTGGGGGGGGGGCTATGCAGACGAAAAAAAGGGGGGGGGGAGAAAATTTACAATTTCAGCATTAATCCTGATCCCACAGACCTGCTGAATCTGAGGGGGAAAAAAAAAAGAGAACATTTTAATATTTCGGAAAGCGGTCAGCGGAATCTGAAATAGTAAAATTTCAATTGTATTTACTTCTTTAGATTTCAAAATTTGAATTTTTCGGGTCTGCAAGACCCATTATTGTACAATTAATAATGCTGAAAATATAAGATTTTTGCTCTTTTTTTACGAAAAAAAAGAGAACATTTTAATATTTCGGATTCTGTGGACTTCGAAAAGAGCAGAAATTTCCAATTTTCACATTACATCGGTTCCGTAAACTCTAAAAACCGACAGAAAGGACTATATACTAAATATAAAATATAAACTAGAGATTTCAATTAAAAAGAGTTTTCATATATGATGTACACTGGACAGTATATTGGGCCTGTTTGACCTGGGTTTCCTTGTATATATAGTCCAAATATAAAAATTATAATTCAGTTTTTTAATTTAAAATTACATAGAATTGTTTTAATGTCACTCCAAAATGTCTAGAAAACAAGCTGGAGTCGGAGTCGGAGTCGGCCTGTTTTTTAGTGACTCCGACTCCGACCCTTTTGCCCAAAAAATAGGCCTGACTCCGTCTCCGACTCCACAGCCCTGGTTGCAAGAGCGAAAATTGCGACTTTTTTATACTGAAGGAGCTAGAAATTTGAAATTTGGCATTGTAGTTACTTATAAGATGTAAATGCTCTCTAAGACCAAATTTAAAAAAGAAAAATCGAAATTTAAAAGGGTGAAATAAGCGAAAAGTGTTCTAAAAACATTCTAAATTGCAATTTCTATGGAATCTCTGGAACTACAGAACCAATTTCAAAAGTGATGGTGGCCAATTGATGGAGACAATCCCTGTTCCAACAGCCTCTTTAATAAAAAGCTATGCGTTGCTGACGGCTGGGTTTTTCGCTAATTGTTGCCACAGATTAATCTCGGAAAATGAAACATTTGAAGTTACTGAAAAAAATAATAGCTCGAAAAGTATTTGTCATAAAATTGTTTGACAAACTGCGTTTGGAAGGTAAAGAATTGTTTTTTTTTTTATATAAATTTCAAATCTAATGATTATGCCGTTTTTCAAATATTGAATTTCAAAAATTACCAAATTTAACAATGGAGTACCATAGCGAAACCTTCATGCGTAAAAAGATAATGATAAGGACGACGTGTCCTGACGTGTATATTGGCTATAGCACGAGTCACAAATTATAGTAGCCCTATTATTCTGTTAAAATATAAAAGTGAAGTATGTCATATTTTGTTTGGTTAAAAGTTCGTTAAGAGAAATTGACCAGCGTAGCGGGCATAGCTTGCTAGTATACATATAAATGTGTACACAAAATTGTAGTTATAAAAATATATTTATTGTGTAAGTTAAACTTATATAAACAAGTTCAGCATAAAAGTTTTTCCTTAAAGAGTATTTGTCATTAAACCATATTTTTTCAAATTTTATTCCGTCGCCAACTGGTGATAAATCGCCAAATAAACGAAATTTTCATATTTTTTTACAGACGTTTTATCGAGGTTTCTCAGAATTTTTTTTATATATGTATATATCCCCATGAGAAGAACATTCTGTAATTTTTTCACAATTTTCTGAGTATGCGCTTATAGAGACCTTCCTTGTAAGCTTCTTTAATAAAAATATTTCGTACTAGTAAATCTGTAGATCAGGGACCTCAACATCAGCTCTAGATGTCATTGTTTATAAATCTCAATTTGCATAATACTATTAAATACTGTGCAATACGCAATTGTTTTAAGTCCTATATATATATTTATAAGCATAAAAGATTTCTGAAAGCTTACGAAAATTTTAAAAATGTATCATTAAATATGCTTTTATGCAATGATATTCCCATAAACTTTTTATTCTTGTAATTTTGTAAGAATGAAAAGAATATTTCTTCAGGGGGCGAAGCCCCCTCCTGCCGTTGTCACTTTAATTTTATGTTCTCAATTTCCATTAATTGTGTTATTTCAGAATTCAATTATATGTATGGGTGTATTTTACAGTTCTAATTTCTTTTGATTAACCATCTCCTTGTACGAGGGATTTTATCCCATTTTTTAAAGAAAACTAACTTTTCAACCACGAAACATCCACGTCTGTTGCAGAAATTTATTAAAATCTCATGAAAAAAATATACTCATACAAATGTAAACTCATATTAAGAGACTTAAATCCAAATTACACTTTTCGTTTGCAATTTTCCTTTCTAAAGTGGTTAAAAGAGAAAAATTATCCAAATAAATCCTCATCTATTTCAATAGAACACTGAAAATCTCCCGAAAATAAGCTATTTTCCCAATATATATATATATATATATATATATATATATATATATATATATATATATATATATATGTATATATATTGCGGGAAAATAGTGCAATTTACTGGAATTTTATTATTTTGATACGCTTTGAAATACGGTTTCTCAGCAACTAATAAATTAAAGAGGAAAGTAAAAAGAAATGCGTTTGAAAGTTTGCAAAAAATTAAATATTTTATGTTTGAATATATAGAAATTAAATATTTTATGTTTTTCGAACAGATGCAAAAATATTTCCATTAATTTAAACAATTAATTTCAATTTTCTAATAAATGTATCGGCAAATTTTCAAACCTATTGGATATATTTATGACCTCTGTATCGAAAATTTAATATCCATAAGTTTACATTTAAATCCATTATTTAAATGTGTCCTTTTCTTTTCAGTTAAAAATGATATTTGAAAATCCTCTGCATTCCCATAGAAAAGCATTGTGACATCAAAATAAATGTTCTATATTTTTCGAACGAAGGTACCAAAGTTAACCAAAAAACGATACAGCTACATCCCGGTACCTCACCAATATACCTACCAAATATCAACTTAACCGGGTGCTTTTTGCGGCAGTTATCGCGGAACAGACAAACAGACAGACAGACGGAAATCAAAATTTTTTGGGGTTCCCACAGTGAGCTTCAACTGACGTTTCTACAATTACCTAGTCAAACCGCATCACGGCCTTGGATACCAAATGTTACTGGGGATGCCATCTAACAAATATTAATTCTAATAAATCTTACATCTAATTCTAATCGAGCCACTGTCTTAAAAAACTAGTCGTTGGGGGCCACCGTAATACTTACCTATCATGGATATGCATTATGTAAAATATTAAAATAAAAATGTGTAAACTACTTATAAAATGCATTGCAATTCGAATAAAATCGTGGCTTGATGACGTCATAAACTTTGAAGGCTCGATTACTGAATTGCTTGAAAGAAACATCCTTTACAACTCCAAAAACAATCATCCTATTAACTAGCGGTTTATTGCATCTGATTAAGCGTCTCATTTCCAATTACAATATATCTTTGAAGTGAAATTGGGATGAAATACAGGGTCCTGAAAAATCGAAGTGTGGAAAATAGGATTCCAAATATCTCGGCAACTCATTATCCGATTGACTTCATGCTTTATGCAAAATTTATATTTTTTTATTGTCTTTTATATTCACTTCTTAAAATAAACAATTTCGAAAATTTTTATATACCTTTTATCAGAACGAATATTTCGAGAGTCCGAAAAAAATAGTTCCGGTTAATCGAGGTTATTGAAATTCAATAGGCTTCTTCCCATTATTACATACTAAGTACATACCAAATTTCAAGTCTCTATCTCAATTTTTTCGGAAGATAGAGCGTTTACAGACACACAGACACACAGACGGACGGCAAAAAAAAATTTCTAAAAACATGTTTTTCGGAATCTCTAGTGTCTGAATCCGTACGTGTAAATTCGTCAAAAAAAAAAAAAAATTCGATTTTCAAAACGATTACAAGACTTACCCTATACTACGTATGATGGATAAGTAACAGATAAAATAATGTAATTGTACCTGTATCTTTGAAAAGGTCCCGGTGGCGGTTTGGATTTCTTTCTCTTTAACGTAAATGACACGAAGACATTATTAAAACTAGGGCATCTAACCCGGGCTTCCCGGGATAGAGAATAAATGTGAAAATCATTTAATTATTTTACTGAAAACTCCAATAGATTTTTTACATTCAATGATTTTTTAGGGTTTCGTTCATCTCACGAAACCCTATTGCTCCCGCTCCGTTGTCTGTCTGTCACAGAGCCATTCTCGAAAATTATGTAACTTGCAGAGTTGAAACTTCGTGTATAAATCAGAATATCAGCTGTGAAGAGCTGAAAATATTAAAATTTGAAAAATTCGTATTATTTTAATAAATAGAGATAAAAAACCAAAATTCTAACAGCCTTTTCCTATTAAATTTAAACATTTTTCGATATAGCCGATGCCAAAAATTAAAAATCAACGATGAAAATCTTTCTACAACAATTATTTTTCTATCAGACGATTTCCACGTGAAAAATGAAATAAAAAGTTTCACCAATTGAAAAAAAGATTAATATGAAATAAAATTGATTGCCGTCATAGTGGTAATAAAACATAAAACGGAAAGATTTCTCAATAATACAAGGAGTATGAGTATGTGTATGTGCACAAAGCAGATTAATATCACGTCATTAGAGAATTAAAAAGAAAATCTGACGTCATATCGGAAGTTTAACGTATTTTTCAAATGTTTCAGAATAATACAAAGCGTGTATCAATATGAGTAATAGAGAATAGTAAATTTATGAGTTTAATAAACATATTGAATCATGATAAAAATCCGATTATGGAAATATTCGCATATTTTAACATTTTAAAGGTGTACAACATGTTTAATTTTGAAATTATTTTTTTTAAATATCGCATTTAGTCCGCATGACAGATATTACAGTGAGAGAATATAATAGCGGGCTTAGACCGCTATCGGAATGGTTTAGATATTCGTAAAAAAGAAAAAAATAGACCGGTAAATTTTTACTTTATAAAAAACATGACTTTTTTTTTTTTTTTTTTTTTTTAATTATAATTCTGATAATTTCAACGGTTTTAAACGGTTTTTTCAATTACATGTCTGTTAAATTTGTGTTTTATATACAGTATTTTATTGATTGCTTAGTGATATGTTCATTTCGTTATGGAATATGAGCTGGAAACAAATGCTAAACATTTTATACTTTTTAATCTGCAAACGGATTAATTAATATTTTGTAATCGTCTGCAAGCGATAGAGAGAGATTTTTTTAAAAAAATCATGCTTGATATTTAATTTAAATGTTATATAAAATGAGTAAATTGCGATACAGTTTTCAAACAAATTGCATTTGAAAGTAGATTTTTTTTTCCCTCTCTAATGGTGTAAAAATTTTAAATGTGCGATGTTTAGAAATCATATAATTGCAGTAGCAAAAATTGCAAAACGAAATTTCATCGTCCAGTGTTGCCATTCGCAAAATGACGTCAGCGTTATGCATGGACACGTTTGTCCTTTATAATATAGATAGACAGTTAGCAGAATTACACAAAAAACTTCTATTAAATTTAGGATATAAAAACAGTCGATTATTGTGTTGTCCTCTAAAAAAAGCTCAGAGTGAAATGTTTTCTAAAAAAACCCACACTAGTACTTCATCAAATATTTCACTGCAGTCAATGTTTTGTTTAGTCCTGTTTTTATGCACCATTTACAATAATAAAATTATTTAAAAATATTTACGAAGTGCTTATTTAGATTTAAAATGATTTAAAGTAACAATTGCAGAATTCTGGCAAAACATGAGCTTCACTGTTACAGTTTTGTATATATTTACATATACTAGCAAGCTACGCCCGCTGCGCTGATCGGTTTCCACAAATGAACCTTGAATCAAACGAAATATATCGTTTAATTTGACCTTGTATTTGAAAGCGATCTGTATATTTGCCTGGAATATCTTTCCACATTACTGAAAAATTACGTGATTGCGTTATTATATTTTCTAATGTGCAGTTAAAATTTTAGCTGTTAAGGACCAACTCTTTTATTTGGTCATTTACAGTGAGGGTTTGCTAAAGAATGATAAAACTATATATGCAATATACTAAAACCATCACTAAAAATTATCGAACTAACAATGAAAACAAATTAACTAACAAAATCCATTCAGTAAAAGTTTTTATAAAGGCTAATCTTTGATAATCGGGTTCATCTGATTATAGAACTTTTCCATATAATTCTAAAACTAACAGAACGATATAAAATATACTAAAACTATCCTTACATATTATCTACTTAACAATGCAAGTCGCAAAAAATACGCGCAATAAAAACTTTCAAAAAGGCTAATTTTTCGGAATCGGGTTCATCTGACTATATAACCTTCACACATAACTGTTTGACTAAGCAACGTAGAACAATATGTATACATTAAAACCATTCCTGAAATAGCATCTAACTAACAATACAATTCTAATCAAAATCCGTCCAGTAGAACTTTTTCAGAAGGCTAATCTTTAATGACGGAATCAAATATTTGATAAAAAGAGGGTCACTCGATTTTCGAATTTTCCCCTATAATTCTAGAACTAAGTAACGTAGAATGATATGTTATATAATAAAACTTTCCCTAGAAAATTATCTAACAGTGTAGGTTCCATCAAAATCCATTTGGCAAAATCTTTTAAAAAGGCTCATCTTTCATAATCGGATTGATATGATTATAGAACTTCCCAGAATAATTCTATAACTAAGCTACGTAGTACGATATGTTATACAATAAAACCTTCCCTGAAAAATTATCTTACAGTTTAAGTTCTACGAAAATCCATTCAGCAGAACTCCAGTAAGCAGCCGGAAAGAAATTTCATATATGTAGAAGTAAATATAAGTATATTGCCATTAATATAGTTTGCATTTGAAAAAAAAAAGGTACTTTTCGGTTAGCCTGGCGCCAGTGATATATATACATATATATATATGTATATATTCATACATATAAGTGTATGTATATACATGTATTTTTGTAGATATATGTGTATATATGTGTGTGTGTATATATATACATGTATATATATATCACTGGCGCCCGGCTAACCGAAAAGTACAAAAAAAAAAAAAAAAAAAAAAAAAAATACTGCAAAAATGCAGTCGTACACTTGAAAATAAACACCTTTTGGCTTAAAATCTCTGATCAAAACTGTTTTTCCTTTTTTTTTTTCTTTTCTTTCTTTTTTTAAAATAAAATTAGTAACAGTTTTTTCTTTTATTTTTCCAGATGTATAGCCATTTCAATTCTTTCTGCAACAAAAAAAGACACCTTTTGGCTTAAAATCAAATTGTTTGGTGTCAAAAGTAAAATCAAAATCGCCAAAAACAAAAGATAAATCGCCAAATATTTTCCGATAGCAATCTTGCACATTGAATAATTTTTTAAACATTACGAACAATCCCAATCATGTTTAAATTAAATATTTTCGTTTTATAATGTTCTCTCATCAAAACTCTTTTTTTTTTCTTTTTCTTTCTTTTTTCTTTCTCTTTCTTTTTTCTTTTCTTTAAATAAAATTAGCAACAGTTTTCTTTTATTTTTCGAGATGTACAGCCTTTTCATTTCTTTCTGCAACAGTAATGATCGCCAAAAAATTAAATGGTAACCTTTTCGGCCAAAATAACAGAACTTTCTATCATAATTCTATAACTAATGTACGTAGAACGTTGTGTTATATACTAAAACCTTCCCTGAAAAATTATCTATCGAACAGCGCAAGTCCCATTAAAATCCATTCAGAGGAACTCGAGTTATAAAGGAACGGTACGAAATTTCCGTTTGTGTTTTATATATATAGTAGATAATAGAATTTGATGAATGATCTACACAAATTTTTAACGGTTTTTATGTTAAACCATTAATATGTAATAAAATGATTCATTTTCAGCTGCTTATGTCAGGTGTGTATTTTTTTTTTTTTCAGGTAACATGGGTTTCTTGGAAAAGTGTTTTTTTTTTTCAAATTTTCGCTTAATTAGCTGCCACTTTATAGTAAAGTGATAAAATGAAAAATGCTCAACACTAAAATCTTCAGTCAGAACAAGCTGTAGTCTTAGTCATCTAAGTCAGAACAAGCTGTAAAAATTCAGCAATGTTTAATTTTTATGTATTTTTTATTAGACTTTATATAGAAAAAAAAAATGTTAAAAAAAAATAGGTTTTCTAAAAAAAAATAGGTTTCCTCTAAAAAAATGGGTTTTTTTAGAGGACACTCTCACAATACATACCCGAACTTGGACACTCACAATATTTACAAAAATGGACTAAACACAATTCCTCTTTTAAAAAAAATACGTTAAAGTCCTAGTTTACAAATCTATTCTTAAAAAGTTTCCATTAAATAAGTTCTTCAAACATTTCGATTGTTCTGACTTGCCCGGTTGGTGCAAGACATCTAATTTTTTTACACGTTCTATCAGCGTTCTATTTCTATTTACTTTCTGATTCGGACAGTTACGGTCGCGGGGAAAGGTGTCTCTAGTCACGGTTAATCCATGGAGAAAAGAGTGCGAGTTCGTAACAATGCTAATTAATTTTTATAAAAGTATAGCGATAGTAAGTACGTGATAAAAAGTATGTAAAAAATTAAATGATAGCGTTTCAAATAATTTCATATAAGCAGTTATAGAATATTTTTATTTGTTTTTATATTACCTCAGATTAAGCTGAAACATGTCAACAGTCTAATAAAACTTATTTTACTGTTTATAATCTTTTTATTTTACGCCTTTTAGCAATTATAAGAAGTATATAATTACAAGGTGTTATTATTTGTTATATTTTTATAACAGTAAAATATTCCAATCGTATTTAATCTTCCTACAAATCATGTTTCCAAAAATGGGTTTTACTTTTACACAGAGTGAATAGGAAGACTAGTTGAGTTGAAAGAAGTAAATGTGATATAAATTGAATTTTCTATGAGCTACTTCGAAAAATGTTTTATTTTCTGAAAATTGAATTGTTATCTTTTTTTTTCATTTATAATTTATATAGATCCGTGATGCCAATAACATTCTTTGTGAAATAAGTGATAAGAGAGAAAAAAATCTCACCAGGACAGTTTTGTGGAAGCTTAGTGATCTTGAATTTTGTCCAACGACAGACGTTGATTCAACAACGATGATTTTTACAGTGTCTTCCAGTGTTCTGGGTAAGTACTATTTAATTTCTATTTGTTCTTTCTATTTGTTCTACCTCTTAGCGTATTTTTATGAGAGCATCATCTTACAAGATTTCAAGTAAGAATCCCTTGTTTAAAAGACAACTTTTACTTGAATAATTGGCATGAAATTTACACAAAAATAATATTTTACTTTAAAGTAAAGGGATAAAAAACACCACTTTGAGCGGTTCAAAATTTCGAAGACAAGATATCGCTTACAATACTATGTATACTCATGAAAATCATATTTTACAAGTTAGAAATCGTTATCGAAAGTGAAAGGAGAAATTTACAGCTACAGAAGTAGAGTACATCACAGAAAATAAACAGCAACGAAAATTTTAATCGAGATTTTTATCAGCATTTTCAAAATCGGTGGACAATCTATCTCTGCCAATTTACAATCAATAAACTTGATCTTTTTCTAAATTGATCCTGAGATTATAATCCTACATTTTTTCTAGTGAAATATATAGGATTATTTTAAAATATAGATATCTTCATTTTCTATGCAACTTTAAGTAAATAACTTTTTGGTCCAAAATTTATATTTTACTTTGAATTGATGTCATTTCCCTAAAAATGCATATTTTAAAAAACCGTAACGCGCTCTATTTCACTAGCTTTTTGACTAAAAAAAACTAACTTTTATCTCATTATTCTAGGTTATTCTCAACAAATCATCTCTACGATGATTTTACGTGTTCACCACTTGACATTCTTTTTTTCGAAGCGGTTCAACCCATCAGCTGTTAAGCCGCCATTTTTTTATGTATCAACTAAACAAATATAGTTTTCTACTTTAATATATGTATAATTATTTAGTGTAAATGGATTTCTAGATATTTCGCATTTCTTTTATAAAAAGTCTGAAAAATCTATAAATTTTAGGGCGTCAAAGTGGTGTTCGTGGCACTGTATTTTTAAAATTTTATTTGTATAAAAAATTTAGGTGAAAATTGACTAAAATGCACAAACATTAAATGGCGCACAACGAGACGAGGCGAGACATATCTGTTGTGTGGCGTAACGTCACGTGTTTAAGGGCTTAAATCGGGCCCGTAAGAGAATAAAGTTGTTTTGTTTTCGCGATGGCCTATATTCTCATTGGCTAAAAGCATTGCGGATGAAATTTTCTCTTCTGTTAATTAAACGAACAACGTGGAAGTTTGCGGACTCCTGATTGGTTGGTTTCTTCTATATGATTTGTCTCTGTGCAATTACTGAAAACAGAAGACACTGCTTTTGAAACAACTTCTCAGTACTAATTCTTGTTTCTCTATTCTTTTTTAACTAACTCATCGACTCGCCCGTCATTGCTTAGGCCCGTGACAATAAGATGAAATGTATCTAAAATGAGTGTTAAGTGAATTTATATTCTTAAACGAAAATCTTTCCAAACGAACCTAATGTTGAGAGTTTGTATGATTTTGACATTTAAATGAAAATCTATCCAAACGAAATAAGGGATCATCGTTATAGTTATTGTCGATTTAATTTCTGACGTTTAGGTGTATTAAGCTTTCAATTCTGTGATCAAAAGTTCCAGAGAAAACCTTAATAATGTAAAATGCACTCTTTTAAAACTGAAATGGTATATCGGATTGTAAAAAATGTAGAGGCTTCTTTGCACTCGCGAACAAACGAAAACAGCTCAGAAACTGTTCTAAAACACAATTAAAACTTGCAGCTATCTTCAAAGACACTGAAAGAGAGAAGGGGGGAAAAAGGTCTGGCGAATTCAAAAAAGGACTTACAGATTTTTTTTATTTTTTTTTTTGAAATAGTAAATATTAATAGTTATTTTTAAACCCAAAGATCGTTGAACCGGAGAAGTACCAGAAATAAGTGTATATTTTTTGTATTTTTATGTGGAAAACTGATGTAGATTTTAAAAAATTCCAGAGCAAACAAAAAACACAAAATCGACATTTAGAAAATATTGTTTTTGATAAAGTAAATATTAATATTTTTTTTGTTAAAGTCATCGTTAGAAAGGCGATGAGTGGATATTTTTTTGTTTTTTCGTATTTCGATCCGGATTGCGGATGCGTACTTATAAATATTCGAACGAAAAAAACACGAAATTGACGTCTGGAAAATATTTTTTGAAAGGGTAAATATTAATATTTTAAACAAAGACATAGATAGAAAGATGCAATAAAGGTACCAGCAATAAGAGATTACTTTTTTAATTATTATTATTATTATTATTATTATTATTATTATTATTATTATTTTGTTCTGATGCGACAGTTTCAAAATGCAAAAAAATTGGAGCGTTTTCTCCGTTTCTTTCTTGTCGGTTTCAGCATCTTCCAAAATGTAGTTTCCGGCCAAACAACTGCGACAGCGAACCATTTTGCGATGTTCATTATTGTTTTTAATTAATGTCTCGGTTAATTAACAAAAACTGAAGAATCTGAGCCTCAGGTTGCAGCCCTCTGCTGCAGTTTACTTCTCTATAAAACTCTCTACCCTTACTGTATCATTATTAATAATGCCACCAGCTTATGTACTAATCACACTAAATATCTGGGAGTCACCCTAGACCGAAGACCCACATTCTTAATGTCAGGGGTAAAGTGGCAGGTATTTTCAAATCTCTTCAACACCTCCTCAATATAGCAACTCTCCTATTCTGAAAAATGAACTTCAGGCCTATAATGCATGCATTTGTTCCATCTTTACTGATGCTTGTCTAATCTGGAATTTTGATAGCAAAACTAATCTTAACTATCTTTATGAAACTCATAATATAAATCTACGTACAATAAAAAATGACAGTAGATATTTTAGAAATTCTACAATTCGCAGAGATCTCTGCACCATTTCTATCAAGAAAAGAAGAAACCAACTGTCCAAAAAATTCTATGAAATAATCAATAATATTCCAAACGAAATTATTGCTGAATTTCTTATTTCCAAACTACAAGATCTCCAACCCCATCACAAGAAAACGCTCTAGATTATGCATTGATTGTTGAGGACAAAACACGAGTTTTTCTCCTTCTTTCTACTTAAACTATCTCCTTCTCTTGTCTCTTGTTTAATATTTAAATATATATATAAATAAATATATATATATATATATATTTGATCGTCAATTGCATTTGTAATTTTTTTAACTATTTTTGTTTAACTTTAATTTATATATATGGTCACTGAAAAGTGTCTTTTTATTCTTTTTATGCGTCTTCGGTTTCTTTTTCGCCAGCTTAGGAACTAATGGAATATTTTCATTTCTTTTTCATTTCAATAGTTTTCCTTTCATTTTTTATATTATTTAATTTATTTATTTGATTTTATACAAACTTAAATTTCTTTTAAATTTCTCCATTTATACTTTCTTATGTAGCTTTTACTATATAACTTAAATTTCTTTAATGGATCTTTCTTTATGTTTTTGCTACGCACTTATACGTCGTCACCTGGATGTAAGGTTGCTTAGAAACTAAAAGTCCAATAACAGCCTTTACATTATCCACTGTTCCAAAATAGCTTTTATAACAGAATAAAAAATAAAAAAATACAAATAAAATATAAAAAATTAAGGTGTTTAAGAAATGTGATTTTTTAAAAGAATTACTCGTTGGATAAAGGATAATCTTAAGTCAGTAAGTGCGTTCGTTTTAGGTGCGTTCGTAATTATAGAAATATGTAGCACCTATTGTCGTCGTCTGGTCTGTCCGTCTGTCTGTCCGTCCGTCCGTCCGTCCGTTCGTCTGTCTGTCCGTCGGTCCGCATATAACAACACAAAAACTACCCAACCGAATGGTTTGAAATTTAAGATATATTCTCTTTGCAGAATTTTGTCGAGACATTTCAAATTTTATAAAAATCGAATCAAAACTTTAGAAAATATTAATAAAAACATTTATAAGAAATTTGATTTTTTTTTTTTAAAAAAAGATCGGTGCTTTTTTGCTATAGGAGCATCCGAGGTTTAACCATCAAGCGACCGAGATACTTATTTTATTACAGAAATTAATCTGCAGACGATATAATTCATTTTACAGAATTAAAAGTCATGTCAATCTGAATATTTACATAACTAGCTATAGTACGAACGCACCTCATTTGTCACGTTTGACGTACAATTTCCAACTTGTTATCTAATTATTTAAAATGCAATGTATATATCTATACCGCTCACACGTGAGCTTATCATTGGCGTGAATTGTATACTTTTATTTTGACCTAGACTGTAGTAAAAACAATTTAGAGTCATCTAATAGATAAAAAAGTAAAACAAAATATCTTTTTTTTTCTTTTTTCTTTTTTTTTTTTTTGCCATATTTTGTGTCCAGAATTACTGTTTTTAATACAGTTAACGTAAATCGAAAACATTTAAAACATTAATTAATAATACTGAGTTCTTATGCATATATTTAGAGAAAATAATTTCAAACGCTTTTTGTAAAGGGTTTGTAAAACTACTAGTGTTTTCAATTATTAAAATATAGTTTTAATTTAAACTAGTTGCATCCGTTGAAATTCGACGCAAGAGAATATATTAAATGAATAATATTGCAATTTAAGCTTATGTATAAAATAATAATGTAATAAAAAAAAGTGACACTTCAAATCCAACGCATGATATATTCACACAAACATACTCAAAACTTTACACGTGCATTCCACATTCCATTGAAGTCCTGATCTCAGTAAAAAATCTAGACAATTATGTATTGAAATTTTGTGTTTGAAAATGCGCTTTTTAAAAATGATATCATTTTCATAAACAGATGATTTAGCTTTTAATTTCAGAGTTGGTGGAATAAAAAACTTTGAAAACGAAGTCATTTTCACGAAAATATATAGGAAAATATTACCGTAAGAGTCATTTAAACTACTGTTTTAAAATTTCTGAGTTCCATTAAATAATTATTATAATTAAATAGAAATTATATAATTTTCAAAAATATTTTTTTTGTGCATACCAAAGATCTTTAAATAAATTTTAGAAGTTCTGTTTATTTAGATATAGGAATAAGGGTATGTGACTATGACGTCATACTGACACAGGGCGGGGCTTATGCACTGGGCTACCGCGATTAAAAATCACGTGACACTCGGGGTCTTATTCAAAACGCACTTTGACGCGCAGCTATCAAACAAAGGAATTTCACTAGTTTGTTTTTGACCGCTGTGTGTTTGATTTGATAATTAGATTGTTCTGAAATAACAAAAAAAAAAAATAACGTAAATCTCATTGCGAGTGTGTTACTCTACTGAAAATTTACTTTCATTTATTGAGTTAATCAAAAATTATCATCTTTTTATATGAAGTCGAGACCGGGGCTAATAATACATACATAAACTGTTGCATGTATTAATTATTTTTCCGTTTCAGTGTTATATGTAAGATTTTTAAGTGTGTAATGTTATATATCCTAATTCTTTGATGTTATATATCCTAAATCTATAATAATTTTGTCTTTTTAGCAGAATGCCGATATTTTTTATTTCTACGAAATAAAGCAGATCAGTAAAATCGTAATCTAGAAGTATTAGATAATGTTTAAATGATATTAATTCAACCTATTGTATTTTTCCAATAACTTCAAATTGTGTTACAGCTTTGAAATATGTATATGTTAAAATAACCATTCTTAAGTTATCAGTGCTAACTTTTGGAGTATTTAAATGATTTCTCGGATTAAAGAGCTCAGTTGAATATTTTCTTTTTTTTTCACTTTTGTCAACATTATACTTATTTACTACTTTTTTTAAATTAAATATATTTAAAATTATGCCTGTGTTTTGAACTTTTAATATGATTTAACAATCATAGATCCGTTGCTTGGGAAAATTTTCGTTAAAAAAAATATTAATTTTTAGATAGTTTGTGTCTTGAAATTGTTTTCTTACTGTTTATTACATGGTAGTATTATTGCTCAGTGTCACATAGTAGTATTTAGTACGGCTAAGTAGGATTGATAAATTGTACTTTCAGAATTTGTATTTTCGGAATCTTGTATTTCAGAATTACATAGCATAATTAATTGCTCAATATCACAAAGTATAATTGAGTAATGCTCAGTATAATTAGGTAAACAAACCTGCTGGGCGCGGCTAGTTGAGCTTAAGCCGAAAGGTAGGCCTCCCCGCCCGGTTTGACCTTAACTTTGTTTACTTAGATATTTTTCACCTTATTAAACGGTAAAGATTTGTAAAATTATTTTGGAAGTGTTGGAAAGTGCACATAATCTATGCTTGACGCGTGAATTTTCGTTCTTGTTGAATTTGTAATTAGCCTCCAATTGCCCGAGTGATCAAACTTTCGCTGACACATATGAGGTTGAACATGTTCTTTATATTCCTGAAGTTCCAGAAAAGTTTGTCGAGTATTTCTTTACATATTTCACTAGATGTCTATGACTTTTGGCCATATAGTGTATATGTCCCAAAAACATTGATCTCGGCTTTATTCCTTAAATGTTAATCATAGACATATGTTATAAATTACAAAGTTACGTAAAAAAAGGTACAGAATTTTATGAAATCTATTAAAATTTTCAGGGTATTAAATTTGAAGAAGTACAAAATTTAAATTGTACCCCATACATTAATAGGGTCATGTACAAAATTTCAGCATTTTATCTCAAAAAGTCGCAGAGATGTGTGTAAACAAAGTTGGTGAGGGTTAATCATAGATTAAGAACGCATTCAAGATAACCATCTTGAATGTATCGATTTCGTGACATCACCGAACAAGAACTTGATCGAGTGCACAGAAATTTTCTCAGAATTGGCATGGGTAGAAAACATTTTGAACAAGCTTTGTAATCTTTGAGTAATCTATTATTCCTGCACTGTTCACATACTTTTGTACCAATAAATAGCACGATTATTATTTACTTATACAATTATTGCTTTATTTCGTTTTTTGTGTACGACCCTTGAAACGCGACCGTCCTACATGATTTTTCCCCTTTGCGAACGTATATCCAGGACCGAAAATTTGTTTAAGTCAGCATTTACGTATTTTCAATCTCTGAGACTTTTTATGATGAAATGCTGATATTTTGTACATAACCTCATTAGTGTATGGGGCACCTTTTACTCTTTGGGGGAAATTTTTGTACGGGGGCTATATAAAAACTTAAATTTTATATTTTTTCAAATTTGATCCCTTGAAAATTTTAATCGATTTCATAAAATTCTGTACCCATTTTGTTACGTAACTTTGTAATTTACAATACAGTAGAACCTCGATCCCTCGTTTTTCAAGGGATACCTGAAAAGAAACGATGAATGCGGGTTAACGTCAAAACACGAGAAAAATAATGTTTATGCATTACTAATACATGCAATGTATACAGTATACTAATAAATATTAATTTGTTACTTACCAAGCAGTAAAAGAAATAAATCGAAGTTGTAGAAAATTGATATTTATTTTTAAAAAATCAGTAATTTTATGTTGGTTTTTTAAATTAAACAAATTTTCAAGATGTACAACATTTTTTTGGGTTATTTTCTGTAATTTCATGTGCATATATAAAATTACATACAGTTTCAAATGTCGTAATTGCATCAGACAGACTTGCACTGGTGTAGACTCAAGTTCATCAGCATGAACATTATCCTCTGCTTCTTCACCATTATTTTCATTTTTTGCATCATCACACATTTCGTCTATGCTTAGGACACCACATGTCGCAACATCTTGATCAATGGAAATATAATCACTAAATTTCACACCAGATACATTCTCTGCTACACGCAACCACTCTTCATCTGCATTATCGTCACCATCATCATTATTTTCTTTCCCTTCTGTAGAGCATTCTTCATCAATTTTTCGCACAAAACCGTATTGCACGAAACAATTCTGGATGGCTGAAGAGGTTACTTCATGCCATGCTGAAAGTGCAAAATGAATAGCCTGCAGAAGGTCCATTTTTGGAGTAGGTTCTTTTGCTTGTTTCATGAAACATAAAGATTTTTTCACTAGCTTTCTCCTGTAAAATTGCTTAAAACAGTTAATTATCCCGGCATCAAGAGGTTGTACGACAGATGTACAATTAGCTGGGAAAAAACTGACTTTTATATTTTTCAAAGACAAAATATCTGGTGAATGAGCTGAACAATTGTCAATAAATAGAATGATTTTCCTTTTTTTCAGCGCCGATTGATATATTAAATCATTAAAAAATTCGAAAAAATAAAATTTTTCATCCATACTTTGGCATACAAATGGTAGACTACTGGAATTCTTGAATTACTTGGATTACTGGAATTTTTGACTGCTGGAATTCTCTACATTCTTGAAGCATCGAGGTCTAGCAGATTTCTAATAACGAGGGGTACTAGTTTATCAGAACCGTACTTATTTGTGCATAGTAGCACTGTAAGTCTTTCTATGGAATGTTTACCACAATGACAGGACTCTCCTTTGAACTCTAGCGTTCTCTCTGGCAAGCATTTATAAAACATGCCTGTTTGTCTGCATTATAGACGTCACAATCCTTCTATCCTTTTAGTAACTTCGGAAATTTTTCGAACCCCATTTCTATGGCATCAGTATTTACTACTGCGGCACTTTCGTCGCATAATTCCAATCCATGGCGAATTTTAAAACGTGAAATCCACCCATTTGATTCAGAAAAAGTATCCATGTCATATGAGGCAGCTACTTCCAAGTGCCTTCTCTCGAAGAATATTCCCATCCACAGGAATATTTGACGTACGAGCCTGCTCGTACCAAGCGAAGAGAAGTCTTTCCAACTCACTGTAAGTAGACATTTTGCCAGTTTTTCTCTTTTTTGCAATGGTTCCATACTACTTATTAGCCTGCTCTCTAATTTCTCTCTTTTACGAAATTTTCGAATTTCAGGGTTGACCGCGATATACTTAAACGTTTAGCGATGTTAATTTGTTTCTCAAAAGGATTCTTTTCCACCTCATCTATGATGTGAAGCCTTTCTTCTAAGGTTATGATTTGTTTTGCCATTCTTAAAATTCACAGGACGCATAAAATTTAGCGCAGAACGCATTAAATTGAAAGCTCACACTCTTGAAATTGAACACGTACACTGCACACAACAGATTAGCCAGAATAGGTGAAACAAGAACGAAAAATCATGCGTCAAGCATAGATTATGTAACACTTTCCAACGCTTCCAAAATAATTTTACAAATCATTACCGTTTAATAAGCTGAAAGACAACATCTAAGTAAACAATTTGGAAAACTCATAACATATTTAAAAAAGTAATTTCAGGAATTCCCAACATATATTTCCTACATATACAATACAAGGAAAAATATCCGAATACTTTTATTCAGCCTTGTATAGGATCTATAGATTTGTATACTACATAGGATGCTAAATTTTAGTTTAGTTAGGAAACACGTAGGACAGTTTAAAATTCTCCTTCCGGAGAATTTAGAAGACATAGAATATTTAATTTTTGAAAATTAGGCTTACATGCTTAAAAACTACATTTAGCTATTTTGTCACTTGGAAAGTAATTGAGTAAAAAAGTAACCTTTTTCTGATATAGTTTACTTACTTTTTTAATAAATATTCATATTATTTTATATACTATATCTAAACTAGTCCTATGCTATAAAAAGTAAGTATACTAATTAATTAAGAGTGGTTTATTACTTAAAAATAAGAGTGAGAAATATTTTTAGTTTAGACAACCAAATCACAGTGTTGAAGCTATAATAATCTAAATCGTACTGTAATACCTAAGTTAATATTAAAAAAGAACACAACAGTAATAAAAAAAACTAAGTATATTGAAAAAAACAATGTCCTCTTTAATTTTGATTTAATTGTCACAAATTGTAAAATAGATTTTATAGCAAAAAGAAAAATGGCTCTATAATACCTTGGTACAGATACAGCGAACTAGAAGGTTATGTGATATTGAATGGCTGTTTACTAACCAAACAGCTTTTTTGCCAGTTCTTCACTGGTCCTGGTAACTTCATCTATATTAACATCTTTATTCAAGTTATAAAATAAGTCTCTTTCTGCATTCATGAAAAGAGGATTAGACATGAGGTCTTTGCTTAAAGAAGATCTAAGTCGATTCCTAACTATTTTAAGTTTAGAAAACACCCTTATTGACAGGTGACTTGTGTACAAGGTGTGGTTAGAACAAACTTGTAAGCTACATACAGGTTGGTAACCATTCCAGAATCTGAGAGTTCAAAAACAACATGATAAACACTGAAAACATTGTTTCTTGTCAAAGCAGTAAACAAGCAGATTTTCGTCTTCTTCAAATTCAGATTCCACATCGTCATATTCACAGATTTCTTCAGCTCCATTCAGGTTGTCTTGTTTTCTTTCAACGATAGTTTTTTCAGCCATTGTCCTGAGCTCTGTTAATAACTGACTTCTTTCAACTTTACAAAGTTTAGAAAAGGACTTCCGCAGGAAAACTATCAAGCATCATAACGATTTCATTAAATTTACTATTTCGACCTAACCAGGAACAATCTTCTAAAATTTCTTTGTTTGGGCTAAATCTTTCTTTGATACTTGTCCTAGCACAATCTAAAACACTGGAAAAAAACAATTTATAGTTTCGGACAGTTGACATTCCAAGAACTTCGTCTATTGATTTTTCACCAAGAATTACCTTTTTCTTTGAAGTTCTTTTTTTTTTCTTGAAATCTAATTCTACTTATACATCAATGCTGTTATCTTCTAATTCGCTATTAATTGTACTTGCGTAGTATTTCGTTTTTGAATACAGAACCTGAAAGTGTTAATCCATCCTTCCATCCCTTACTTGCTGAAGCAACCTCTCTACCAAGCTCCAGACTGTAGAATAGTGAATAGGTTTACTTTGTAAATATTTTGAAATAGGAGATGTAACAAGAAATAAATTTAGTAAAACAATAGATATAAATAGGATTACAAATTTATTTTACCTACAAAGTTTCTAGTATGATAAAATACAAAATTTTATTTGCACAATAGACATAAATCGGATTAGCTCTTACCCGTGACTTCGTTCACGTAACATTAAAAGAAAAATAAATGTACTAATCAAGCAAAATATTTCACTCCCGATAATTAAAAACGTAAATAATTAACTAACTCTTTATCACATTTCATAGAAGAAAATACGATATTTCTTTGTTATAGGGGCCTTGACATAAATCAGTTTAAAAAAGGTAAAATTTTGTGCCAAATAACTGCGAAAAGGAAACTGCAACCAATGGAAAAAGGACCGCCAAATAAAATCGTGTAAATCGGCGAATTGGGTAAAAAGAAATTTCAATTTTACCTGATAAACCATTTTACTTTTAACGACTTTGAGAAACGTTTTAACAGCCATCATTTAAAAAGAATTCAATGGAAATAGTATATGCTTTTTCTTTAAATTCAATTCTTGTGAATAGGGAGGAATAATTCTACACCTAAATGCAAGGAGCTTCAATTGCAAAGCTTTTTGCAGCCCAAAATTACATGCAAACGTAATACTTAAATTGCAAAGCTTTTTGCAACCCAAAATTATATGTAAACATTACTTTTGCATGTAATTTTCATTACAAATTAACATTTATCACGGTTCAAATTAAAATTAATTTGGGTGCAAATTACATGTAAATGTTACGTTTGCATGTAATTTGGGGTTGCAAAAAGCTTTGCAATTGCAAAAAATATTAATATCTCGGAATCTAATTCAAAATTTTAAATTCTCAGAGTTTATATGACATCCTCGAATCAATGATAACCGGTGTTAAGTAAATCGCCTTGCATTAAGAGGAGTAGTTGCGAAATACACACAGTCAGATTTTAACTTAATAGACTTGTGTTCAATTTTCTTTTCCTAATAATCTTACTGATGCTTGTATTATTAATCACCGAGTTCAGAGAATAAATAGAGATGAAATGTTCATGTTTGGCGTGATGCTGAAAATGCAACCCTACAGTCGGCCCAAACAACTGGCAGCTTGCTTTGAAAACCTCTCCCCGTCCAATGAATCCAGTCATTGTTCCACGTGCAGCCTCTCTCCATCCAATGAAGTCAGCCCTTGGGCCTAATGATTTGAGCGATAACCGGCTTCATATTGCACGCCGATTTTACGGTTCATTACCTCTCTATTCTTTCACTGTACTCGGTGATTATTAATGTATGAAATTGATGCACGCTCCATTTGAAACATTTTAAAAATCCCGTTTTATTATGACGTCACTTTGATCCCAGAGAAATCTCTTTTCAATGATATAATTCTTGTTAATTTCCTTTTCCTGGCAATAATGACGTGAATTTTAGCAGTTTGTAACTGATATTCAAGCTTATTATTAATCAGTATCAAAAAAATATTTCAGTTATTCATCTTAAATATGATGTCCATTATGTATATACTTTTATTATACACTGATAGTCATGCTCTTTGTAATATTACGAATATTTGAAAATACATGTTTTATTTATGACGTCATATTTGTTCAAGCCAAGAAGGATCATTTTCATAGTTCCATGGTTCAAGCGAAATCTTTTTCTTAATAATATAATTATTGTTAATTCTTCTTTCTAATTATAACGCAGTTTTTGACAGAAAAAGATTTTTTTAATGTAACCGATATTCATACTTCATGTATAATAACAAATACTCCATATCGTTGTTTCAAATATCACAGAAATTCATCTTCTTTTGAATTATTTTCATTTTTCACGTGAAAATCGCTCAATTGAAACGTAATTGTTGAGGAAAAATTATTTTTCCGCATTTTTATTAATTGGCAACGATCAAAGCCCTAGCAACAATAAAGTAAAATGGTTAAATTTTATCTAAAGATGTCCATTGATTCTCTGTGAAAATAATCAAATTTTGAATTATTAAGAAAAATATTTGAATAAAATAAATAAAAACCAGCCTAAGTTCATTTCCGGGTTATAATCCGCCTATATACAAAGATACAGGGCCATTAATTTCTCCATTTTGACGCTTGCTTCAGCCTAACATTTGCACACAATCGGATTTATAATATTACTAGCTGTTACCCGTGACTTCGTTCACGTAACATTAAAAAAAGAATAAATGCATTAATTTAGCAAAACATTTCACTTGATTATTAACAACATATATAAATAACCAAAGCTTTATCACATTTTATAAGAGACCATACGGTATTTCTTTGCTATAGGGGCCTTGACATAACGCAGTCTTAAAAAAGTGAAATTTCATGCCAAATAATATATACAATCGCGAAAATGAAACTGCAACCAATGAAAAAAGGAGGACCAAGTAAAATCGTGAAAATTGACGAATCCCTCTTCGTAAAGCGTAAAACAACACTGGGAGAATTCTTCTATACAAGTGCATTTTAGGTGGTATTTGGTGTAAAATTTGTATAGGTGTGCATTATTAAATGGGCATTATTAAATTGTTTATTTGCATAGACATATGTTATATATTTCTTACTACATTATTATTTTATGTCTTGTTTATATATATATTAAATAAAGTACTTCACGCTAAGTGGTGTAAATAGTGAACAAACTGTTTGTGGATTTTATACAGTGATAGATATTTCATAAAGATATAACAATCTGATGCGATTCTAAAATGTAAATAAAGGTTGCTAGGAAGCACTTTAATTTCTGCCCAATTTAACCTCGATATTTTCTCTATCGTGTCAAGAACACTATAAGCAAATAAATAAACACCAATCTGATGATCTAAATTTACATATTTTTGTTAGCATATATAGGATTATTTTAATTTATTTCGTGCGCTTGAAATTTTTTACGCTTTCTCTAGGGTTAGGTGTCGAATAAATGTACTTTCTTGTTATTTTATTTTGCCATTTCTATTTATTCTATTTTCCATTCATTCCATTTATGAATATTGATTTAATTTACATATTCGTGTCAAAGAATATTGTTTAAATTTATTATTAGGATTAGGATAGGATACGATTAGGGTTAGGATTAGGAATAAAAATTGAACGACAATGGCATGACCAATTCAGGTTTAAAGGAACCAGGATGTCTATTTACATCATGAAGCAATAAGAAAATTAGAAAATTATCAGCTGATATTTTTTAATGTTTTACAGTCATAGTTGGCATCAAAGGTGAGCGGGGAAATAATCGTCTAAAATACCCTTAAGTGTTTACCTCGCAAAAAACAAATCTGGTTACAACAATGTATTTAATTTTGCATCAAATTTCCCTTGATAATAATATAAAAAAAAGCAAATTGGCTATGGACCCGATTACAGACAACTTTCCTATTCTCGGAAATTTTCTACCTATATGTAAAAAAATGTCTACTATATAGAACGCGCTTTCACGTTTATAATGTTATGAATTGACACGATCGACTTGTTCAAGCTTACAAATTCAGCTGGAAGAAAAGATTCATTACTTTTTTATTTCTTCTTTGCTTTTGCATTACGCGAATTTGTTGGTAAAATCTATTTTCTTTTCGATAACATTGTTGTTTTTTAATATTGTAATTTTACGTAAACATTGCTTTAAAATCTATGCAATTTTTCTCATCCTACAAGACTTTACAAAAATCTATTATGAAACAGAACTATAAAAAAAGCTATATTTAAAAATGATAACAAAGTTTTTACTATTTTAAAACTAAAAGAAATGTAAAATTAAATTCCGGTTCGAAACGACGATTTACAAAAGTGTTTCGATTGTGGGAAAATGATAGAGGAAAAATGCTGTTACTTCGACACAATCATATATTAAATCTTTAGCTTTTATGAGAAAAGCAACTTTCTTTTAAAAAAATAGTTATTTTTATTAAAATTTTCTAATTTTCGATACGGATAATTTTGCGATACATATCATTGACATTTGCCATTCAATAATTTTCAATTTTTTTTTTTACTTTTTAAAATTTAAATTAAAAATATGGTATCTTTATGTTAGCCGTGTGCAGACGATAAATCGCCAACCTATCCCATCATTCGTATTGAATACATTAAAAATATAAATATTTCACCCATTTCATTTAAAACACAGAACTTTAATTTACAACACATACATTTAAAATACACATATTACGTACATTTAAAATAATTTCTTTCATGTCAGAAAGAAAAAGAAAAAAAAAAAGAGAGAAATTAATCACAAATAATTTGATAACCCAAGATCATTTTTTTCTGTATATGACATCATATTCGCTTGCTTTCCATACTTACTCGTATTTATGCACTTTGTATTATTATCAAATATTTGAAAACGCACGTTTTATTTCTAATATGACGTCATTTCATATTCTGTTTAATTCTTAAATAATTCATTTCCTTTTCATTTTTCACGTGGAAATTTTTTACTTGAAAATAAATTGTTGAGTAAAAATTATTATTCAGGAGTTTCATTTAATATTGGCAACGATAAATTACTAACAACGGTAATCTAAATTTAACGATTTTAAAATATTATACGAAAAAATGTCCATTTATTCTCTATGAAAACAACGAAATTTTGAATTATTAAGAAAAATATTTGAATAAAATAAATAAAAACCAGCCTATGTTCATTTGAGGGTTATAAAGAACGTATATGCAAAGATACAGGAACATTAAATGCTCCATTTTTACGCTGGCTTCAGCCTAACATTTGCACACAATCGGATTTATAATATTACTAGCTGTTACCCGTGACTTCGTTCACGCAACATTAAAAGAAGAATAAATACATTAATTAAGCAAAATATTTCACTCCGAATAATTAAAAACTTTAATAATTAACTAACTATTTATCACATTTCATAGGAGACGATTACGGTATTTATTATTATAGGGACCTTGACATAACTCAGTCCTAAAAAAGTGAAATTTTGTGCCAAATAATCGCGGAAATGAAATTGCAACCAATGCAGAAAGGAGGGCCTAATAAAATCGTAGAGATAGACGAATTGGGTAAAAACAAATGTCAATTTTACCTGATAAACAATTTTACTTTTAACGCCTTTGTGAAACGTTTAAACAGCCATCCTCAAAAAAAAAAAAAAAAAAAAAAAAACATTAATTAGAAATAGTATATGCTTTTTCTTTAAATTCAATTCTACCTCCTTGGTTTAATATATAGTTGAAACAAATCTTGTTTTCTAAATGACGGTATATTGGCAGGCAATTTTTGTTCTCCAGAATAAATTGATTCATGAAGTTTGAATATGTGAAAATATCTTTATATTTTTCGGATAATTTACTGAAATCAAGATTTTGTTTTCACCATCTATTCAAAGTGAAAATAAATTCTGTTTTTCAGTTTTAATGAGAAAATGGTGTAAAAAATATACTGATCTGTTTTATTTCTCCTTTTTTATACACAAATATGGAGTAAGTTACTTTCCGTTTTTAGAGAAACTTCGTTAAAAAAAAATGGCATTTAATTTAATTTTTTTAATTCTGAGAGTTTGTTTGACATCCTCGTATCAATTATAACCGGTATTCGCTAAACCGGTAGTAAACTAACCGGTAGTAAATCGCGTTGCGTTCGATAGTCTAGGAGTAGTTGCGAAATACAAACACACGGTGAGATTTTAATGTAATAGATTCGTGTTCATTTTCCTTTTCTTAAAATTATGATGTGATTTTTAGCAGAAAACTCGGATACTCATGCAGAACAAAATAACGAAATAACGCATACTCATGCTTAATAATCAGTATAGATAACAAAACATTTAAATTTTTCGTTATAAATATATGGCGTGAAACTCATCTACTTTCTATACTTTTTGATCCTTGTATTATTAATGTAAGGAATTGATTCACACTCATTTTAAAACATATTGGAAAATTCCCGTTTTATTTCAAATATGACGTCTCCTTTTTCCCCAGAGAAATCCCTTTTTAATGACATAATTCTTGTTAATTTTCTTTTCCAGGCAATTAATTTTAATACTGGCATAGGGAAAATTATGTTACTTTAACGAAATAATATTAAATCTTTAGGTTTTATCAACAAAAATGGAACTATTCACATTCGTAATTTTTTTTAGGTAATCGAGTTATTTCTTTTAATTTTAAGAATGAAAAATCACTATTTCTCGCTATCCATGACATCATTTACGACATGGATAATTTTGCGGAGCATATTATTGACATTTGCTAACCATTTTCTTTTGAAACTTCTTTTTACTTTTTTAAAATTTAAATAAAAAATACGGTATAGTTATATTAGCCGTGCGCAGACGGTAAAACGGCAAGCAAGTATTGTTATCATACAAAAGAAAAAAAAAGAAAAAAAGTGAAGAAAAAACCCAAGATCATTTTATTTCACCAATCAAAGCATATTGCATATCCGCTTTATTTTTGATAAATGACGTCATATTCGCCTGTTTCCTATGGTTACGCATATTGAAACCAAGTATTATTATCGAAAACTGAAAAAAGTACGTATTATTTCTAATAATTTTATTTAATCTTCTTAATTCTTTATTTTTTTTAATTTCATTTTCATTTTTCCCGTGAAAATTTGTCAATTGAAACAAAATTGTTGAGTAAAATTCATTTTTTCGGGTTTTGAATTAGTTTTGGCAACGACAAAGTATTAGCAACGGTAAAGTAAATTAAACCATTTTAAAATGCTATACCAAAAAATGTCCATTTATTCTCAATAAAAATAACGAAATTTTGAATTATTAAGAAAAATATTTGAATAAAATAAACAAAACCCAGCCTATATTCATTTGAGGGTTATAATCAACTTATATGCAAAGATACAGGATAATTAAATGCTTCATTTTGACGCTGGCTTCAGCCTAACATTTGCACACAATCAGATTTATAATATTATTAGGATTAGGATTAGGATTAGGATTAGGATATTAGGATTACAAATTTATTTTACCTACAAAGTTTCTAGTATGTTAAAATACAAAATTTCATTTGCATTGATACCTATATAAATAAAAATGTAAATGTTTGTTCGTTCAAAATCTTAAATCTGCGAAAGTATTTCACCGATTGCTTTGAAATTTTGACACAGCGTTGCATTCGAATACGCGCGTGTTTTTATGTACCTACTATTCCTCCTCCCCCAATTCGGCCCTCCCAGTCCGATGTCGCTTTCGCCGAAAGATGTCTGACGTTATCGTGCAGATGGACAACACCTCTTTTGTTGACCAGCTCTGGCTGCTTTTGGAGCAAAGCAGCTGAAACCCTTTGCAACTGTGACGAGTAGACGTCGGTTATGATGGTGTTCCGCTTTCTAAGAATTCATAGTGAACTATACCAGTGCTGGTCCACCAAACACACAGCATTATCTTTTTTGATCAATATCCGGTTTGGCGGCCAATGAGGCGGAACCAGAAGTCAAGCAATAATGTTTTCTCGTCTGGTTATCATACATGAAACATTTTTCTTCACATGTCAATATTTGTTTTAAGAACGAAGCTTTGCTGTGGTGGGACAGCAATGGCAAGCATATGTTCAACAGCTGGAACTTGTTTCCCTCGAACAGAACATGAGGAACTCACTTGCTGAGTCTCCACGTCATCCCAAGGTTATGCAGATGCGATCGGATTGTTTTGTCAGATACCACAAACCTGTGTGCAAGCTCCTGGGCCAACCAACAAGGGGCATGTCTTTGAGGATTCCGTCCCACTTTTGAGCGATCCGTTCATTCACCGAAGTCCCTCCAAACGCGGAGCATAATTTTCTAGCTGCCTCTGCAACTTTGTTTCCTAAGTTGAACTCATACAGCAAAATAGGCCTCAATTCCCCTTTGTCAACGACATGTTCTTTCAAAGATTGCATTTCCTATAAAACTGATACCGAAACGTGCGATGCACTGAGCTATTCTCAACTGAATCAAGTTTGAATGGAATGTACAGATATGACCTCATCAAAATCCGTTTGACCACACCTACGCGACAAATGTGACTGTTCTCAACCGGACGAACTTTCTTGGTCACCTGGTATTTAACCAAGCATTTAAACTTTTGGAACTTTTTTTCTACGTCTAAAGATTTTCTCTTTTTTTCTTTCCTTTTCGTAACAACTCTTTGGTACACACGTTTCATGTTGTCACAACTGTGACACCGCACTAACTACAACCATACTACAAGATTGAGCGAGTGAGCGTCACGATGCACTCGAAAACTGAGCCTATGAGAACTACACAGAGCGCGATGAGTCAGCCAGCAGCCCTCTTCCGTCTGGCCAGCGACACGACACGGCGGCACTACGCACGCTACCATGAACAAAAACCAACTGGCAACTGCTTAAAATTAATTGTAAGATTACTGGGAAATAGTCAAATTTCTCTTATGTAACTAATTGTAAAGTAGTGTATTTATATTTGGGGGCCCCCTTCGGCTGGGGGCCCTCGGCAATCGCCGACCAGCCGACCTGGCCAGTCCGGGCCTGCAGGGAACATAGAAATAAAACGATCAATGTGGAAAAACGATGGATGCTGGAACGACAGATTGGGGTCTCACTGTATATGTGTATGATCATTATTTCAGTAATAAAAGCCAAGGTTAATGTTTTTTCGACACCCGGTATATATCTGTGTGTGTGTGTGTGTGTGTTTTCATTTTATTTTACATATTATTCTTTTTTCAATTTAATTTTTCTTAACATTAAATCATTATGATCGTTGAAATATGAACACGAGAATTAAGAGCATATAAAATATTCACTAAACTTGATATCAAAATTGTCTTACGTTTGATTGTTCAATATCTCTATGAAATTGATTTTATATAGAATAATTTATAAGAAAATTCAAAATCGAGAGCATGCAGTGGTATATACATACAAGAAATGACTTTCAAACACGTAAAAATTTATAAGCAAGACATTTTTTAAATTTTGTGACGAATATTATTTTGTATCAATTTAAAACTGGTACATCTACTTTTGTATGTTTATTGAGAAACTTGTTTGACTTCAGACGTAAAATACACTCAAAGTTTTAAATCAAAGCTTTTCCTTCTCATTTCAGCTTTTGTGACCTTTTGTTTAGCTGTAAGTTTTGTTTATCTAAAATACGAGCTCAGCATTAAAGTATTCCTTTACTCTCGTGGATTTACTTTTGTGAAAGAGGAAGACATCGATTATGATAAGGAGTTTGATGCATTTATTTCGTTCAGCCATAACGATGATGAATTCGTTATCAAAGAAATTATTACAGGTAAGTCGGATCTACAAAAACAACTTTTCAAAAGTAAAAAAAAAAAAGCCAAGCTAAAAAAAAAAGTTATGGCTAAAAAATGGTGTGATATCAAATTTCCAAGCTATTATATTACTTATTTAACTTTTTTCCATTAAATAAGTTATCATATATATAAGTCAAGTGCCTACGTATATGTTAATAGAAATCGTTTTCTCCTGTACTAAATACATCCTAACGAGTTTCTGAAAATTCAATTTTTTTCAAATTATGCATGATGGGCTTGGCGGCCATCTTTGCATATTATTCACAAAATTCTAAGCACTCAAATCCGTAGTTAAAATCCGAAATTCGAAATTATAAGCAAATATTTTAAGCTTTTCATTTACGACTTGCATGCTTTGAAATTTGGGTCTTAAGATAATGATGACTTATCTTAAAGATTCATCTTATGATTTATTTTGTAGAGTAATTAATAATTTCAAACTAGTAAAAATCACTTTCTCAAAATAATATGTCTTATCTAATTTATCTGTCCGTAGTTAAAATCTGAAGCTCGAAATTGTTATAAACATATTACATTGGAAACATATTACGCTTTTACTTTAGAAATTTGGGTGCTTTGAAATATGGAAAGATGGCCGCCAAGCCCATTATGCATAATTTGAAAAAAATTGAATTTTCAGAAACTCGTTAGGATGTATTTAGTACAGGAGAACATTTACGTAGGCACTCGACTTATATATATGATAACTTATTTAATGGAAAAAAGTTAAATAAGTAATATAATAGCTTGGAAATTTGATATCACACCATTTTTTAGCCACAACTTTTTTTTTAGCTTGGCTTTTTTTTTTTTTTTACTTTTGAAAAGTTGTTTTTGTAGATATAATTTCTTTTTTTTAACTAGATTAAACATAATTTAAATATTCTAAACATGAGAAATAATTTAAAATTACATTTTACTTTCAGTCATTGTTTAAAGGGTTAACTAGAAATACCAGTAGATTTTTCAATTAAACTAATTACACTCTTAAAAACAACACACTAAATGTGGCTTGTTATAATACTTGTTATCCTCCGTTAAAAAATATCACTGACTTACTCATGAAATGAATAAAAATGGAATACGTACAGAGCGTTTCAGCGCTGCATTTGAAATGAAACGTGATATCACGCTCTTTTATTATGAGCAGTAGCTGGCTTCGCCCGCTAGCGGGCCCCTAATTTACATCGGGGCCTCGAATAAGATAAACCTCGAACCGAACGAACCTCCGACCTGGTTCCCCGCTGGCTTCGGCACCGGATAATCCCTTAGTTTGCACATCGAATAGTATAAACCTTTAACCAAACGAACCTCCGACACGGGTCCCCGCTGCTTTCGGCACCGTATAGCAGTCGTGCTGCGCACGCTCAAGTTCCATCTTACGCCACCAGGTCGCGCAATCTGTTCTATATGAACCTCGGGCACTAAAATCGTTAAGGCTATAGATGTCGAGTCGAATGAGCTATACCCCGTCGTGATTCCAGCCCATAGAACCAGAGATAGGTAAGTGCCCCCTGGTGGTGAAAAAACGAACTAAAATCGGAAAGCTCTATCGATGTCGAGTCGAATGACCCATTCCCCGTTGTGATCCGACCCATAGAAACAGAGATAGGAAAGCGCCCCCTGGTGGAGAAAACTAATCGCGTTTGGGGAGGCAAAGTGGGGGATGAACACCGGAGATACATAATATGATTAAGCGTTCAGAGACCTTTCCAACGATATATCACATGAGAGGTGTCGGAAAAATATAGAAAAGTGTCCCCTTTGGGGTGGGGGGGCGAAAGTGGGAGGATGGACCCCGAAGATACATAATATGAATAAGCGGTCACAGGCCTTTCGAACAATATATCACATGAGTAGTGTCGGAGGGGGCGCAAAATGTGGGGGTGAGACCTGTGGTGCATAACATTAATAAGTGATCACAGCCCTTTGTAATGTTCTGTGACATGATGGATATCGTTAAAATTTAGAAAAGTGTCCTCCCCCTTATGTAGGCAAAACGCGCTCCGCCCCTCTTTATAATTTTTGACGCGGCTTTATTTTTAAAATTTGTTATCTGTTATAAAATATCGTAAAGTTTCAAACAGACAGCCTTATTATACTTCCTAATTTTGTTGACACCCCTCCCCATCCCCTCCCCGAAATGTGACGAGCCATTCTTTTTTATAAATTTTTTATCATGCGTTATAAATTATCTTAAAGTTTAAAACAGATCGCATTGGAATTTAATATATTTGCTGAAATTACTATTATATATAGAATAATATAGAAATAAACCCTCCTTTAGCTTGTAATTAAGATATATGAACAATTTTTAGAATTTCTGAAAGCTGATTTTTATTTATTTATTTATTTATTTATCTATTATTTATTTTTTGTTTATATATATATATATATATATATATATATATATATATATAAATATATATATATATATATTTTTTTTTTTTTTTTTTTTTTTTTTTTTTTGCGTTTCCCTATGCATGTTTGGAATTTCTTAGCAATTCCTTAGATTTACATTATTTTATTCAATTAAACATTGTACTGTTACAATAAATTTAAATGGAAACTTCACTTCTAAAACAAAAATAATTTAACAACTGGATTTCATTAATTTATAGGAAAATGACGTGAAAGGTATTCCTGCGAATGAAATGCCTGTCCTTTACCGTGTTTTTTTGTTTTGTTTTTTTAGAAATAAATGAATCACATTTAATTCATTTCAAAAATTCTGTTTACGTTTGGAAAGAAATTTTAAATGCCGATAACTCTTAATGTATACATTTTAGAAGGTACACCTTCCCTCAAAAACTAATTTATTTTTAAAGATCTTTCTAAAAACGTAAATTATATATTTAAAATATTTTTTAAAGCATAAACACTACATCTGATTACTTTATTTTACAATATTATGAGAAAACGCACTTTATCAGACAATTAAACACACTTAACAAAAATGAGTGAAAAATTGACCTGGGCCAGGACTCGAACCCGTGACCTTATGCGTACCGTGTGGACGCTTTGCGACTGAGACACCCAGACCGATACCCTCTACCGGCAATTTCTCATACTTATTCATGTTGGAAACAGTTCTCTGCCACAGTTTGCAGTCATATTTAATAGTTTGATAAAATGTGTGTTCTTATAATTATGAAGTTTTATTTATTTTTAAATATCTTCAGAAGAAAATAGCTGACTTGCAGATTAAATTTGATGTGGTTATATCCTGTAACTGATTTGTGCTATTATAATACAGATGTTACATGGTCGTTGGCGGGTTTTATCTCTGTTTTGGCATTTTTTTTAATCGCCAAGTTAATTAACAGTTTTTTGCAAATTAAGGATAGAAAATATTTTTTTTTTTACACTGGATTTTATAAAAGCACATAGATTACGTAATTACTTGTCCAAAAATGCAATCCTTTTATTATTCTGCCCAATATTAAGGTCTGTAGCTTTTTGAAAAAAAAAAGTTTGACGAAGAAAAAAGTGATCATTTTAAGTAACTCGACGTTTTTAAAAAAAAATCTATATCTCTGTTTATAAATCACTTATGAAGATGAGTTTGGTCTTAAATTGAAGAAATTCTTCAATAGATTCTTCTAGTTTTCGTTTTTTTTTTCTGCGACGCTTGGTTTATTTAATATCTGATATTTTAATGTGGCACGTTTTGTCGATTTAACATTGCGAAGTTGATTTCTGTAAGTAAGCAGTAGCGTTCTTTACTCCAGTTCTTGGCGTTGTTTGTGTGGCATTTTTTTTTTTTTTTTAAGCTTGGCTTGGCAGAGCGACCGACCTGCTTGATATACGAACAATTTTTAGAATTTCTGAAAGCTGATTTTTATTTATTATCTATTTATTTATTTTTTGTTTATTTATTTATTTATTTATTTATTGCGTTGCCCTGTGCATGTTTAGAATTTCTTAGCAATTTCTTAGATTTACAATATTTTATTCAATTAAACATTGTACTGGTACAATAAATTTAAATGGAAACTTCACTTCTAAAACAAAAATAATTTAACAACTGGATTTCATTAATTTATAGGAAAATGACGTGAAAGGTATTCCTGCGAACAAAATGCCTGTCCTTTACCGTGTTTTTTTTTTTTTTTTTTTTTTTTTTTTTTTTTTTTTTTTTAATAAATAAATGAATCCCATATAATTCATTTCAAAAAATTTGTTTACGTTTGGAAAGAAATTTTAAATGCCGATAAGTCTTAATGTATAGATTTTAGAAGGTACATCTTCCCTCAAAAACTAATTTATTTTTAAAGATCTTCCTAAAAACGCAAATTATATATTTAAATTATTTTTTAAAGCATAAACACTACGTCTGATTACTTTATTTTACAATATTATAAGAACACGCATTTTATCAGACAATTAAATATACTAAACAAACATGAGTGAAAAGTTGACCTGGGGCAGGACTCGAACCTGGGACCTTGTGCATGCCGTGCTGACGCGCTACGACTGAACCATCCAGACCGATATCCTTGAGCGGCAATTTCTCATACTTATTCATGTTGGAAACAGTCATCTGGCACAGTTTGCAGTCATATTTAATTGTCTGATAAAATATGTGTTCTTATAATTATGAAGTTTTATTTTTAAAAAAATATCTTCAGAAGAAAATGGCTGACTTGCAGATGAAATTTGATGTGGTTATATTATAACCTGTAACTGATTTGTGCTATTTTAATACAGATGGTACATGGTCGTTGGCGGGTTTTATCTCTGTTTTGGCATAATTTTTTAATCGCCAAGTTAATTAACAGTTTTTTGCTAATTAAGAATAGAAAATAATTCTTTTTTACACTGAATTTTATAAAAGCACATAGATTACGTAATTACTTGTCCAAAAATGCAATCCTTTTTTTATTCTGCCCAATATTAAGGCCTGTAGCTTGTTTGAAAAAGAAAAGTTTGACGAAGAAATAAGTGATCATTTTAAGTAACTCGACGTTTTTAAATAAAAGCTATATATCTGTTTATAAATCACTTATGAAGATGAGTTTGGTCTTAAATTGAAGAAATTTTTCCTTAGATTCTTCTAGTTTTCGTTTTTTTTCTACGACGCTTGGTTTGTTTGATATCTGATATTTTAATCTGGCATGTTTTGTCGATTTAACATTGCGAAGTTGCTTTCTGTATATAAGCATTAGCGGTCTTTATTCCAGTTCTTGGCGTTGTTTGTGTGGCTTTTTTTTTTTTTAGCTTGGCTTGGCAGAGCGACCGCCCTGCTTGATAACAAAACATCTTGAACTTTTACGAAACACTATCTTACTTGCTTGTTTTTTTTTTTTTTGTTTGTTTGTTTTTTTTTTTTTTTTTTTTTTTTGTCTTAAATACTACATTTAGACTATCATAATATTTATGAGATACTTAACTTTGTCTAAAGAAACTATGGAGATCACTTCATTTTAATAAACAGCTTCAATAGTTATTGAGTTTGTCTACCAGAACTTCTCTACCGCTGGTGGGGCATAAAATTAAAGGAATAATTAAACAAAACAATATGAGTAACAAGCACACAACACAGCTAACTATACAGTAAGCAATGCTAAAGCATGCGTATGTTCTGTCTACATTCCGTTTAGTTTTAGTTGTATGTCTTTACGGCTTCGTGACGTTACATGCACATTACCCGAGGCTAACGAAAAAGAAAGGCTACCGCGGTACTTTACGCTTATCTTTTTTTACAGACCGGCGGAATCACGTGCTCGAATCCACCAATGTAGGTGTACGAAAAGAGCATCACGTCACTCTCGCGGTCTGTAAAAAAAGATATGCAGAATGCACCGCGGTAGCCTGTATTTTTCGTTAGCCTCGCACATTACCTATATGTCAGACAATTAAAATTTTTTACGGCGGGACATATAAAACCTAATTTCGAATAGAGATGGAAACAAGTACTACTTTCAATTAATAGGTTCTATCTTTCCACACAAGTTCTGTAATAGATTCCGATTAAGTGCAAAAATTTTTATATTCTTTATTAATTCTATTTTATTTAGATATTTTAAATTTTATACATTTTTCTAATTCATTTTATCGTTCTTATAAATTTTAGACAATTTTTAAAATTTTATACCTTTTATAAAATAGTAGATATATTTTGCAATTTTCTTACAGCGACCTCTGACGTATGACTCTCAACGGGTCGAAGAAAAATACCATACATTTCTCGAGAGTTCTGAAAATGAGATATCACCTTGTTATGACATTTTACCGAATACATCTATTATTATGCACTGTATCGATTTAAAAAGAACTCGTTTAATTATGCTATATGTTTAAAATCTTATTCAAAATAGAATCATTAAATTAAAACGAATGCTAAGCTGCATTAACTTGTCATATTTGTTTTTTATTTCCAAAATTTCCCTGGCACAATCAACTTTCCAACAAAGTTGAAATGTGTTTATGAATTCGGTTTGTCTGTCTGTCCGTGCTCTAACTTGCGTAAGTATATTCGTATTGTCATGCAATTGATATATGTTATTGAAGGCAAGTTCCCTATTTCAACTGAAGTGTGTAGCACTTATGTTTTTTTACAGGGACACTCAAAAGGATTCCGTTACATTACGGTCTATGGGGAGAAATCATATGCGGTGCATTTTAATGATGTTACACAATTTTAAACATATTGATACTGATATTATATCACTGAGGTGTATTACAAGAGGCTTACTATATAGAATATGGTGTGCATAGCAGTTTCTTTACAGGGACTCTCAAAAGAATTCCGTCACATTACGGTCTGTGGAGAAAAATCGTTTGCACTTTATTTTGATGATGTTTCACTATTTTAAACGCATTGAAATTTATATTTATCACTAAGGTGCATTACAAGAGGCTTACTACAGAATAATGTGTGTATAGCAGTCATCGTTCATTTACAGGGACACACAAAAGAATTCAGTACTGTCTGTTAACAATAATTGCTGGAAGTGCGTTTTCCTTTGCTGAATACGTTTTTAAATTTAACTCATTTATTTTTTATTACTTGGTGTGTATAAATTCTATAGTTATATACAGGGCAGCATAAAAGTTCTCGAGTACATTTCTGTTTACTGACGGAGATTCCAGAAGGGGAAGATTAAACTGTGTCATGCGTGTCCTAACTGAACTACAATTTACCATTCTATATAGTATATATATAAATCTACAGATCATGTACAGGGCTGCACAAAAGAATTCGGATATTTTTCCGAATATTTTTTGGTAATTTCTGAAACTGCGTTTTTAAACAGGTTATGCGTTTTCCAAATTGTTTACTTGGATATCATCTTTCACCTTATTAAACGGTAAAGATTTGTAAAATTATTTCGGAAGTGTTGGAAAGTGTTACATAATCTATGCTTGACGCATGATTTTTCGTCCTTTTTTTATGCAGTGATACTGGAAATGGCAGTTGATACTGGATTTTTTTTTGTTGTGTTTGAGAATATTTTAAAACTTTTTCATAAAAAAGTTATTTTAATGCACAGATTTTAGAAGATTATCTACAGCTGCACTTTTACAGTGTAGCAAACTAAATTATCGAAATTTTCGCAATAACCCTTTTTAATTGTTCAGAAGCTCAAATTTCATGTTATAAAACCATCCAAACTCATTTGAATAAAATATAAATAATATTAATATTAAGAATAAAATTTAAATAAGAAATTAATTTAGAAAATGGAAAAAGAACTAAAAGATTTAATTGAAGTTATTGTAAATTAATGTTGCATTATTGAGAGAAAAGATCTTATATTTGAAATTTGAAGAATATTCATTATTTCACATAAGGTGTGGGATTCTGGTGCAAAAGTTCTCAGTGGTCCCTAAACTATACGTGTCTCACAGTGGTGCGTTCATACAGCAAAATACTGCATATGCTTTTTTGTACGTAAAATATATTTTCAATAATTTTGTGATACAATTGGATCTGATAGCAGTATAAAGTAATGGAACAGATTTTCCTTAGCCGAAATTATAGAATAATTCCTACTTACCTGATTTCCACTCAGTTGTGTTTGAAACAAATAGACAAAGTTTACTTTACATATTTTTTCAAAATAAATCATTTATTCTTTAGGTAACAATGCCACGAATTTTAAAATTTAAAATTAAATTAATTATACCTGAAGAATAAAAAAATATATATGTAATGTGTGGAAATAACAATATGTGCTTTGCGTACAGTATTTTGTACGTCAATATCAACGTAACAATTTAGATTTTCAAAGATACTCAACAAAGAGACACTAAAAATACATATTTAATAATTAAAAAGAAGAATATTTTTAAAGTCATTTTAATAAGGTATTCACCAGAAAATATAACTTTTTTCAGTATTAATTTGGGTAAAACAGCAAAGTGAACGTAAATTACTAATTGAAATGCATGCCTGATACTATTAGGCAGTTTGTTTACATGCTTTATTATTGTGAAAAAAGTGTATATATTATGATTCTTTGATGCTACTGTAATAAGATAATACAAACACTAAATAAAAAAATATTTCAAAAATTGAATTTTCTTTTGCGCTAAATATTGAAACCGAATTATTGAAAACGCTTATTGGTCACGCTAGTTATTGAAACTCTATTTATCATATTACACTAGCTAGGGAAAGTCCCCAACTGCCAGATCGGGATTTTGTCGAGAGTGGTGTCGTTAGAAAGCTCTTAGAATGGGGATCAAGGAAATGTGCACAACTACCAGTCCGAATGCAACTGGTGAAGAGTTACAGGCCGATGTATTTCTGTCATTTATTGATTTCTCCAAGTCGCTAGCTATGCAGGAAAGACACTCTGTGTAGTAGAAAAGAGAGTTGACGGATTACAGAGAAGACAGTTTATGCCTGTACTTAAACATGCCTGTTTAACTGCTCGAAAGACGGGACCCGTGTCTCCAATTAAAGCCTTTTGAAAAGTATGTGGACGCATGTCATCGAAGGTGGGCGAGGAAAAGTGGTTGCAGGCCAACTTATGCCATTTATTATGATTTCCCTAGTGGTCATGTCGACAAAATGTGGTCACAATCTTCTGTTTCTTACTAGAGTGGACATGGAACCTTCACCAACTTCTCACTGGCAACAACAGGTTACATAACTGTACTGTAAGCTGTCTTTTCTACCACACAGATTGCCTTTCCTGCATAGCTAGTGACCTGGAGAAATCAATAAATGACAGAAATACATCGGTCTGTAATTCTTCACCACTTGCATTTGGACGGGTAGTTGTATACATTTCCTTGATCTCCATGGTAAGAGCTTTCCAATGACACCACTCTCGACAAAATCCCGATCTGGCAGTTGGGGACCTTCCCTAGTAAGTTAAGCTTATACCTAATTCTAGGCCCGGTACCTTGTTAGACTAAGAATGGTAAATATTTTTAACTGAATGCATAAAAATATTACATTCGGCTGTAATTGCGCTATGATGTTAAAAATACATAGCTCAAATTTTATTATAACATTATTTTCAGATTAAGATATAGTATTTGTAGCACATTACTTTAACATTGCGAACGGAAATTAAATTTTACCTATTCACATAATTAAATATTGTAAGTGAACTAACCAGTGCTTTCTTTCACTGTATTATTTTATCTAATTTACAATTTGAGCATGTTTATCAATTATCTTTAGGTACAGGAATTAAAAAATATACTGCGAATTGTTTCTTGATTTAACACTGTTCTATAACATTCTTCATTCGGAACTTATTAAAAAATATTTCGAAATGTAAAGTTTAAATAGAAGTATTCATTTAAATTGAAATAAATAGGAAGATGTAAAACGTTTACATGCATAAATAATAGTTTCGGTAGATTGCCGCAGAAATTACATTTGTTCCATTTTTTTCATTCATACCATTTTCTAATGTCATAGTGGTGTGTGTAAATCTTGATGAAATATGACTGTATGTATGCACTCTCCGTGGCAGTTCTGCGCCAAATGTGTCTATTTCATATCTCTTTGAGTATTCCGCAGAATCCATATATTTAAAACGCTAAGCGATTTCTTTCGACAATCCGTGAGAACAAACTACCGCATCAAATTACACCATTCTTTTTTTAAATGAAAGATATTTAGACACAGATTTGTTATCGTGCATTCGTTTGTTAATTAATTAGCCGTAATTTTCAATTAAACTTTAACTGCTGCTTATGACGTCACAAAATCGACAACTCCCACTGTTGCAAGGCATAGAGTTATTTTCTGAACTCTGTGGTTCACCAATCTTTTGACATTAGCTAATATCAACTAGGTAATATTTTAACATTGTGATATTAAATCTTAAAAAACTTACTTAAAATTAGCTAAAATATAATCATAATAAAATATCTAATCATAAACATATCAATATAAATAACAAATCTCACGTAAAATATTGCAATTTAAATTATTCCAATTGAAAGAAGATTTGGAGAGTTATCCCTGACGCCCAGCTAACATAAAAGTACCGACTTTATTTTATTTATTTACACACATATTCAATTTTATTATAAAACACCAGGTTGCCATACAAAGCAAAAATCGTCATTTAGGCGTCAAAAATTAACCCCAGTTACAGCGCCTAGAATACATTATGTTTATAGAATGACACACACACACACACACACACACACATATATATATATATATATATATATATATATACATTATTCGCCAAACTGTAGCTAGCGCCCAATAAACAGACAGAAGAATGTTGCCATTAAATCTCAAAAATAAAAAAAATAATAAAATAATAATTAGGAAAAGCCCCTTTTACTAAAGTATCATTTATCAGTAACTTTAAACATTAAAATTTGCAGTATATTAATGAAAACAGAATAAAAAATAGTCTTGAATATTTATTTATTTATAGTATTTCTCTTAATTATCCCTTTCGACTGTTGAATAAATGTTTGTAACCTCAGTTGAATTTTATCGATTGTACGAAACTACGAATCACAACATTTTTTCAATGATTTTTCTATTTTAATATCCTGGTTTCGATGGCTTAATTTTTATTTTAATTAATGTAATAACTATGTAATCAGTAAAACATCATTATAAATACATTTAACGTCGAAATAAAAATCACTTGATGAGAACTTTTAGGCCGAATTTTTTAATTTGCAAGTTAAATTTCGGTGAAAATATTTATCCGCGTGTTTTATAAGCGAATAATAATTCATATTTATTGTGACGTCACCGGAATATTGTCCATTAGGTTTATTTTATCATTATGCATTATAACTTTGTTGATGCCATTTTTTCATTACAATTAAATACAAAATATATTTTTATTTGTAACATGCATGTTTAAGCATAAAAGTAACTGATACAAAGTACGTGTGAAAAGTTTGCGCCGGGGAAAATGACGTTATGCTTAGCTTGAAATGCATTTTAACATTGATAAAACTAAAAAGAAAAATTAATTGTGTCAACATGACGTAATTTTAACTGATTTTTCCATTTTTACTTTTAAAGGTCAGAATTTAAGCCTTTATTGGTTGCTTCATCTTGATTGCATACCTTGATTACATGTTACCAATTACTTTTTTTTTAAATTATAGGTTAGAATATTTCATTTTTTTATAAAAAAAAAATCACAAAAGTAAAGAATTTCAGGAAAATTAAAATTATTTAAAATAGTGTTATGGGAAAAAAACTTGAAATAATGATTGTATTTGTAGCTAGAATAAATAATGTAAGGCTAATATTTTACAGGAATTATTTTGGTAGATTTGTTATAAGTTCATTTAACTGTTCCTTATTAGTGGCAAAGTTCTATTTCTTCCACTGTTAATTTCTCTTTCGATGTCAAAAAATGATAGTCTACTTTTGGACGCCAGTAAAAACACAGTGGCAATTTTTAGAAATGTATAACGGTTGTGACAACAAACGGCCCTATCGCTTTAGCTTTCATCGCGCTTACATCACTTCTAAATACTACAAATTTCAATTTTTTACTATATTTTACTACATTTTACAATTTCAGTTCTTACATCATCAATTAGAAAAAAATTAGCTTTCGATTGAAATTTATTTGAAAACTGCCGCTTAATTTAACGACTTTTTAAATAATTTTCAAGCATGAAATATTTCTCAATTCTATCTCAACAATGATCATCAGTTTGCTTTAATAATGTAACATATTCCCTGGGAAAGTTGCCTCAATTGAAAATAGATTTTCTTAACCATCATAAAAACTGAAAAAGAAAAATAATAAAACCCCCTGATATATCATAAGATCAGATTATCCAAAAAAGAAAGAGCATTTTGGCGCTAAACTAAAATCTGTCAAGGAAAAAAAAAAAACTATTTTTAGTTTATGATTAACATAAAATTGATATGCTGAATTCGTTGATGTATATGTTGCATCAGAATATTCTAGGAACCGTATTTTATTATTTTTTTAAAGATCCATTGGATATTTAACTGTATAAAAAGGAAAAGATCCGCGACTGTGATGGAAAAGGAATAATCATCCTGATTATGTAAAGGAACCGAAGAAACCATACAAATAAATTACACTTGAAAACATTAAAAATCTCCCTTATCTGTAAATTGATTTATTATTGTAAAAAAAATTCTTCATCTTTACATAGAAATTGATTAGCTTAAAACAATGGATGCGTTTCAGAAGATATGGATTTGAAATGAACAATGATTAAAGAAGATATTTTAAAACTTTTAATTTAAACATTTTAAAACTTTTAATTTAAACATTTTAAAACTTTTTTTTTAACGTCGAATTTTGACGGTTCCTTTGGTGAGATGCAATGCACATGCGCATAAGAGCTCATTCGGTTGCATTATCACAGGGGGGTGGGGGGAGATGTGTGCTTTATTTACTATGTTCTTTTATTGACTGAATATGAGATGAACGTAGGGATATACTATTTGTATGATACTTCATAGGTCCAGGAAATTTTCTTTCTTGCCGTGGGGAATATGGCGGTAATGTCAAACTGATTTGCATTACACAGTTGTTTACGGATTGTTTGTTTGGAGTTTGCTTCGGAATTAGTACTGTAATTCACTGGGGGGAAAAACTTTTAAAATAAAATATTTGAAAGACTGTTTCATACGCACCCCTTCTTATATAATAAAGAAGCTTATTTTACTAATATTGTTGTTGTAATTTTTTTTCCGTCAAGTTTTGACGGGTTCCATCTAGTTTTGTTTTAAATCTTTTATCTATAGAGTCACAAAAAATCATTTTTAAGAAATGAATCAAACTTTGTACACTGTGCAATCTGTAACATGTTTTCATTACATTTCTTTTATTTTTTCTATAGTGATTGAAGACAAAAATCCTAATATTCGGTTATGCTTCAGTTATCGTAATTTTACACCTGGAGAATACATTTATGACAATATCACTCGTGCTGTGCAGAGTTCAAAGAGAACAGTATTGATTCTTTCAAGGTACGCATATTAAATTTTTTTTAACTATGCTAAGTGATATTGTAATATTTGATTTTACCTAAATATAAAATTGTTCTTTCAGAAACACACACACACACACACACACGATCTGTTTCATAAAACAATCATTGCCTGTATCCGAACAGAATGGATGTTTGATTAGCGGTGAAGAATCTTCTGGCTATGCTATTCATAACCAGACTCATAGCCAGACAGCAACTCTAAATCATTTAACCAGTGAAAAACATTTTAGTAAAAACATTCATTTAGCAAACTTATGTTAGAAAATGTCTATCTTTCATTTTTTGATTGCTATTGAACATAATTAAAAGTTCTCCGGCTACGTAAGATAATTCCTGGTAAGATCTGACCAACCTTTTTACTTATTTTGCACCGTAATATGATAGAATTTCTGTTGTAAGGTTGCGAGTTCGATTGCGCAGCAAGTATATTCAGGATATATATTTTATTACAATAATAGATAGGTAAGATAAATTTTCTTACCTTCATTTTCAGCATTCAGTCCAGGCTTCATTGTTATCCAGGGTTAATCAAGAATTGCACAAATACCAACAATTGACTTTATCTTAATAAGAAACGTCAAATTATTTGCTGACTGGAGATGGACTTTATAATTTGTTAAAAAAATATTAAAATTTGAAAAGTAGCTATGTTCTTGCATCTTTAGTCATAATTTATTAACACAATAGTTTGATATGTTTGTTAACAATTGTTTTAAATATATTTTAATTAAATGTAATTATAGTCAATTGTATAAAGATGTATAATGTTTAAAAAATCTTAGAAAGTCAGCAAATACTTTGAAGTTTATTATTAAGATAATGTGAATTTTGGTGTATGTGCAATTTTCGATTGTATCCAACCTTTGGACTACTAATAGTTCGTACCATTAGCCCAACAGTTGGATTACGTCGAATTCTGAACATTAGTAAAACAGGTAACCAACCATTGGTCTAATAGCAATTTTATCAATAGCCCAACAATCAATCAACCGTTGAATTACTAGGAATTCTTAGCATTAGCACAACAATTAGCTAACGATTGGCTACTAGCAATTTTTACTCTTAACCCAACGATCAGTCAATCGTTGGCTTACATGCAGTTTATCATCAGTTAACCATTGGTGAAGATGCAGTTCTGCCTGTTTCTCCAACCATTGGCTCAGACGCAATTCTAACCGTTGATCCAACAAACAGCTAACTGCCAGGCCAACGTAAACAAGAAGTCAAAATCAACATATTCGCCAACAAAGATTAAAAACGGAGGGCCAATGGTATACCAACAATTCTCTGTCGTTTGGGTATGCATTATTTTTTTCTCTAAAAGATAATACATATTTTAAAATTAAAATAAAATTTTTCAATGCCAAAAACGTATTTCCACACATAGCATTATTCTTTTGTTAAACGTAACATTATGCAAATTTTCAGCAAATTCAAGTCCCGCATTTCTTAAAAGACATATAACAGGAACGTAGGAATGGCCATTTGGACAGTTTTAGTTGGCATGGCTCAAAAAAAGTGTGAGTTTTCTATAGCTTTGCTAGAAAAGATTATAATTATCCATGTATCTGGTGATTAAGTTATAAAGAAATGGATAAAACGTTGAATTTAAACATTTCTAATGTTTATCATGTAATAAGGAAAAAAAGGCACAGTTGTTCAACAGCGAATCAATTAGCATGAGGTCGTCCAAGAAAGCTAAATGAATGACAAAAGATAGACATCATGGGACAATCATTAAAAAACCCTTTTCTAAGTGCAAGAGAGTTTTTTGCTGATGTCGCTATAACATCAGAAACTATAGTCACACATCAAACTATTCGAAATATTCTTCATAATTTAAATATTCTATGAAGAGTTCCTCGAAAAAAAAACACATATCAGGGAAACAAACGGGCAAAAAAGATCTGCCAAAGCTTATGTTTTCAAACCAATACTTTCCGATGAAAGCCAGTTTAATATTTTCGGCTCTGATAAAACGAATCCCGTTTGGCGAAAGCCAAATACTTCTCAAGAAACAAAAACTTTAATAGTCAAACATGTAAGTGGACATGTAATGATTTAGATATGCATGTATTTTAATGAAGTCAGTGAAGTGGTGTTTGATAAAATTAATATGAATGCTAGACAATATGATACTATAGAGAAAGATAACTTATTTAATAATGCATTGAAATTGGGAATTGGGGATTCCTATTATTTGCAACACGATTACGATCCGAAACATAGGCCAACATAATAAGGTTATGGTTGTTTTATAACGTAAAAAAAATATTGAAAATATTCTCACCTTTGCCGAGACTCAATCATATAGAGAATTTGTGGCATATGTTGGAAGTACAAGTCAGAAACAGAAAAATTCCCAGCAGAACTGATCTTAAACAAACTCTCACGGAAGAATGACCACAAAAATCAATGTAGAAACTTGACACAAATTAGTAGAATCAATCTCCAGACGAGTGCAGGCTATTATTGATGCAGACAGTATGCATATCAAGTATTAGCACAATTTGTTTATTTTGAATATTTCCTGTTTTTGTGTTACCTTTGTTGGTGTAAATACTTTTTTGACGTCACAAATGTTCATTTCCTTATTTTTCTGTTATATGTTTATGTACATATCGTATAATTTTTAATTATGGTTGTTTTGTTTATAGGCTCTATATTATTCTTTCGCAAATGCTTTCGTATTTTTTTATGCATGATGACTACAAAATAACAATGTGTGCAAATATCATTTGCTTATTGTATTTATAATAACTTTATATATATTTTTTATTATTTCAGCGAGTTCCTCCAGAGTGAATGGTGTCTAGTGGAATTCAAGGTTGCCCATACACAGGCCTTGCAGGATAAAATTCACCGAATAATTTTGATTAAGTATGGGGATCTACCAGAAGAGATTGATCCCGCAATTGACCTTTATCTGAAGAGCACAACATATTTGACTTGGGGGGAAAGCAATTTTTGGAATAAATTGCTCTTTATTCTTCCTGTTAATAACCGTGTCAGAAATCCCGTTCCAGGACATGTAGCCAATAATAATATTGTCTTTGATAATCCAGTATTTGAGCTTTAAATAAAAGACCATCTATGGATACGTAAAAATTTGCAAATAAAAAATATATCAAACCGTAAATTTAATGAGGAATGTGATTTTTATTTCACAATGACCAAAGAAGAAATACATAAAACATAAAACAATATTTTTTGATTTGTTTAAAATTTAATATATACTTCTTTGATAGTTAATGAAATCCGCAAATTCTATTTCAAGACAATTCGAAACAATGTGAAAAATGTTTCAACAATTTAATGCAGTTATGGAAAAATAGTCTATAACTATATCCATGGTATTGTTGGAGTTTTTACTAACTATTTTCACTTCTTAATGAATTGGATTTCTGTTAAATAACCAGTGATTAGAGTGAATTTTGTTAGCTTGTATATCATTAACATATTTTACAATTAAAAACTAAATTTAACAAAATGAAAACTAAGTAATTTAGACAAGAAAAATTAAGTAACCAAGCATCAAACCAATTTAAATAATTTAACAATATAAATAATTTAAGTTTTAGAAAAATGACCAACAAAATTCTCATTCAATATGAAATCCAAATTTTCCAACAAGCAGTTTGCTGAACTTAAGCACTGTCATTGTATTAAAAAACAAACGGAAATTTAGAAAAAGTATGCATTGAGAAAGTAATTTCAAAAGGAAGCCGGAAACCTTTCCAATATGGAAAGCACGTAAAAGAAGTTTCTAACAAAAAAAGAAGATTAATTACAGTAGAGGCATATTTAAAATTTTGAAAATACCATGGCATTGCTTAAATACAACAGAAACTAGGCTGTGAAAGGTATAGTGTAAAGTTTAAATAAACTGAAAAAAGTGTCATTCTTTCTGTTACTTAAAATTAAATAAATTGTTTTTTTGAGTTATAAACTCTGCATTTTTGTTTTAAAATTCAAATACGTCAATTAGCATTTTCATTAAATCTAGGGCTATGATGCACTCACGCATAGGGGGTCATGCACTCACGCACAGTTTTTTTTTTTCTTTAATCGGTTATAAAAAGGAAAAAAGTCGGCAAATTTAGGGGATTTTTTCCTTTAATGGCAACTTAGCCGTTGTATTAAATTATTGGTTTGGCGCGAGTTTGAAAATCGCGCCAACCAAAAAGTCACCAAACATATCTGCGTGAGTGTAAAGCATCTGTTCCAAATCTAGTTACTAATTAAATCAGATAAAAGCAAACTGCAACTATCATCATCAATACATTTTTAAAAAATGAATTAAGATTAGTTTCATATAGCTTACTTTAGATTAAGTTAATGCTTTTATTATTAAAAAATAAGATTAACAATATGAAAATTTACTGCTACCGTTTTTATTTAATTTTAAAGAAGGAATGCATTTATATTTTGCGATCTGTTATAATTCACAGTAACTTTGGAATAACAGTTTACACATTTCAACATATGAGATGTAAAAAAATATTTTGAGTTAAACTTTGGATATAAAAACAAACTAATAAAATTTGTAAACATATTAATTCAATAAAATCAAATGGAGTACTTATAGGGATTTTGATGATATTGGCCTTGTAACAATACATTATTGTATATAGATCATAAATTAGGGTTGATTGTTAAAGACAGGAAAGTTTTTTTTTTTTTTTTTTTTTTTTTTTTTTTCAAAGCAATAGCACTTAGACAAACATCTATACACTATTATATGCCACCAAAACAATTGAAGAATAAACGGAACAACAAATGAAACAAGGGTGACATATAGAGACTTTAGAGAAAACAAAACGTCAACTGTAAACACGGAATACAATCAATTAGGCTGATGCTCTGAGGTCCTCATTAGTTCCCTGGCCTCCCAATATCTGCCAGATATACTGTTACTTGATAGTGCGGGGCACAGTGGTAAATGCTGTGCATTCAAGATTACATCCTCTCCAGAAATAGGGCAATTTGGACTTTCAAGAATACCAAATCTGAAAAGGTAACTAGGTAGACAATCGTGTCCCGTGGCAAGTCTAAATAAGGCAACACTTGTTCTTCTAGGTCAGGGTCGGCGAACCTATGGCACGCGTGCCGTAGCTGGCACGCGAGAGGATATTTTTGGCACGCCGTTGATTAAATCAAATTTAGTCAAACTCCCCAAAATTCTGCACCTCATTATTTTTCTTTCATTAATACACGAGCTTGACTGGCAATAGCTTTTGATTCTTATAAGTAGTACTTGTGTACTTGTCATATCAATGAATTACCCATTTCGGAATCATTTAACCCATAACCCTTTCAAGGACAAATGACTTCTTTTACTAAAATGTTGAAATATTTGAATGACACCAGAATTAACGATCAAATCTATTTCAAAATAACTAAAAGATTTTCTTTGCGTATATTATGAAAGCAAAATTCTATTAAAAATTTCTGGGTGTCACTTGGCAGTTTGTAATTAAAATTAAGCGTTCGCGCCTTGCAAACACCGCCCTTGAAAGGGTTAGATGCATAGTGATACAAAGTTGCATCACTTTTTATTTAACTTATAATAAATAAATCAACTTCTTTGCCACCACTATATTTATATAGAAATATTAATCTTGTAAAAATCACATAAAATATGCTACTAAACAAATTTAAAAATCTGTCTCAAAATTTCTGGTGTCTAATCCTTAATATAAGGGCAAAAAAATTCAATTTTAAAAGAAAAATTCATGCATTTATGGTTAAATTTATTATCTACCCAGATGTGACTCCAATTGATAAACGGATTGTATTCTATTGTTTGGAAATTTCAGAAATTAAAATGCAGCTTATCGACTTCTAATCCAGCTCAATATGGACTCAGCAATTTGTCAAATTGACAGAGGATTTGGAGATGATCGAAAAAGAAAGACTGCCAGGCATCATAAACAAAAATTTTGGTAGTAAAATTATGTAAACTTTGAATTCAATTCCAGAAGAAGTCAGCATTTGCCCCATGTGAACAATCTCTCCCTCTACTTATGCTTGTGAATCATTATTATCAGAGATGAACAATATTAAAAATTCTAATCGAATCAACTTGTCAGATGACTACAGTTCATCATGTATTTTATTAAAAATAACCAGTTATGAGCCCATCACATGGCATCCAAGATGCAACATAAGAAATCACATTAATTTGTTTAATTACTTTAAAAAATGTAACTACAGTTAGACATTGTTAAACCATCACTCTGCATATTACGCCAGCTTATTGAGGTTCCAACCAAAGAAAGAAATAGCGGTAAAAAATCCTAATAAATCTTGACTTGAAAATATGAGATCTGTTAAACCTTCACTTACTTTATCTTCGACTTACGATTTATCTTTTTTGTACAAACGATAGCGGAAAATTGATAGAAGAAACAAACATTTATGACAATGAGTTAAATGAGAGTAATTGTGAACTCGGTGAAGAGAAACTAACACCGAAATTCCAAGAATTTGCTGTATTACGTACTTTACAAAGTTTTTAATTTTCTTACAGTAATTTGGCAAGTTGTTTCGATTTGAGTTTTTAATATTTTTTACAATTGCTAAAATTATTTCTTATACTTATCTTCTTTCTATAATTATTACTATAGTCAATTATTATTTTCATGTGACAAGTTATTTTGGTTTGAGTTTTCAATATTATACATAATTTAATTTAATATGCATGTTGATATTAATATTATGTTAATATTATTACCTGCAGGTATGTTATCCATATATATCTTAATCTAATAATAATAAAAGTAATTTTATTCATTATTTTTATAAAAAAAAATTTTTGGCGCAGATAGGTGGGGTTTGGGGGTTGGCACGCCATGGTCCCTTGAAAATTTTTTGAAAGAAAATTGGCACGCGGATGTGAAAAGGTTTGCCGACCCTGTTCTAGGTGCTGCAGGGACATGAGATATTGCTTTTTTCCATTCTTTATTTTCGATTTCACTTAGTTTTCTCCTTTCATATTGAGAGTCCATTTTTCTCTTTATAATTCTTGATATTGAATTGAAAGGTATTTCATTGCTTGGTGTTTGTATTATTTTAGTTCCTTTTTTGGCTAGTTGGTCAGCCGCTTCATTCCCGTATATTTCCGTAGACAGGAAAGTTAATTCTTGCTATTATATATAATTCAAAAACTACAACAATTTTCATTTTCTATTTTCTAAAAATGCATACCAGGTGAGAATAAGACGATTTCTTCTTGATGAAAAGTCAGACATGAAAGTTAGTTCTTACTATTATTATATAGTTCAAAAACTACAAGTTTTCATTTTCTATTTTCTAGAAATGCATATCAGGTGAGAATAAGACGATTTCTTCTTGATGAAAAGTCAGACATGAAAGTTAATTCTTACTATTATTATATAGTTCAAAAACTACAAGTTTTCATTTTCAATTTTCTAAAAATGTATATCAGGTGAGAATAAGACGATTTCTTCTAGATGAAAAGTCCCCGCTTCCCAGCACTTCCAATGGAAATTACACCAAAACTAGTCGGATATGCCAATCCCAAAACTTTCTTCTATCTCAGTCATGTTAATACTTCAAAATTCGCTATCACATCGCCAATAAAATCAATATTTTTCGTCGTTCTGTTGTACGTCAGCTTCTTGCGAATCGTCGGGTTACCGGGAAATTTGCACTCTATTTTTGAGCAGAGACAGTCGATCGACATTGTACTACTTGTACGTTTTTCGGATTTGCTACAAAGGCGATTTTGAAATTAACTGGATTTAATATTTCTAGAATAGTGAAGGGACCATTATTTAATTTGCTTAATTTTTTTGTGTTTCCAGGTGCAATTGGAGGTGTAAAAAGTCCAAACAAGGTCACCAACGTTTAATTTTTTCTCAACAGCTGTGTTTTCTTTGTATTTTTCTTGAGTCTCATATACTTTAACCAAATGATTGTGTACTTTTGTGTACACTTTTTGCAGGGCTGGAATTAAAAGTTCACAGAATGAGAGTGCATCATTATAACTAAATTGGGGGTTTAGAAAATAAATTATAGGGTAGGTTAAGATTTCTGTCATACATTACAGCTGCTGGAGTCAACTTTGTAGAGCAGTGGACAGCAGTGCACATAGCTAAAAGTGCAAATGTAAGTTGAGTGTCCCAGTCCGATTGATTCTCGTTAACAATGTCGTACAGGGCATTTTTTAAAGTTCTGTTCTGGCGTTCTATTTGTGCATTTCCGGCTGCGTGATACGGTGAAGTTTTGGGATGTTTTATGCCAAACATTTTATATACATGTTCGATTGCAGCTGATATCAGATTGGGTCCTCCTGTTGGTTGAAATATAGCATGGAGCTCCATAGCGCGATATGAAATCTGAGGGAGTGTCAGCTATCACATCAGACGTGATTGAAGAAACCGCATACGCTTCAGGTCATTTTGAGAACGCATCAATGTAAGTAACAATAAATTTGTTATCTGAAAAGGTCTGTGGAAGAGAACCGACTACATCTAGATTCACCTTGTTCATAGGGAAGTGTGGGGTGGACACACGTTGCAGAGGGGCAAGTTGGTTCGCGTTATGGTCTATCTTTTGCTGGCAACTAAAATACGACTCCACTAGGTGTTTGACATCTGCCGACATTCCTGGCCAATAAAAGTGCTCACGAATGCGGTCTATCGTTTTCTGAAAAGCTTGATGACAAGCAGCTAGGGACTCGTGTGTTATAAACAAACACTTGAGTAACAAGTTCTTTAGATACTACTAGTTTAACGGGGATCATTCAACAGGGATGAACTTCGCGTATTCTCGCATACCAGAAGATCATCTCTGAAGACAAATTTCATATATTTGGGTGCATTTTATGTATTCTCCTCTAATTTTCTAACAATTGGTCAACATTTTTTTATCAGTTTTCTGCAACTCACCTATCTTTTCTAAGAGGTTGGAGTGAGGCATAAAAGTGGTTTCCTTCTCTACTCGATTGCAGAAATTGCAATTGATTACATTAATGGCAGTGGCGCAGCCAAGGGGGGGGGGGTTAAAACCCCTCCCAGAGCTAAAAAAATTACTATAATTACCGCTTATATGAATCAAAATCCCGCCTTAGCGGAATCCGCCGCTTTGTTAAATCAAATTCTATCCATCAATGTGATTCAATTAAACGGCGAGAATTCTACTTAAAACTGTGAAAGCGCATATTACATACATTGGTTAAGTAAAAATTGGTCATTTGGACTGCGTCACTTTGTCATAGTAAAAGTGTTTGACAGACGCTTTGAGTTATAAAAGCATTTTTAAAAGACGCTTTCTTGTTTGTTTTTTTTTCCCTCGTAAGGGTCTGTCGTTTCCTAGTTTTTTTTTTTTTTTTTTTTTTTTTTTAAATAACTCTTGTTGTCTGAATTCTATAAATTTTTCCTCAGTTATAAATATAATGGTTTTACAGACCATGGAAAAATTTTGATATCGAACTGTAAAAGAAATGTTTTCTTCTCGCTTCTGTTTAGGTGCGTTCGTAGTTATACAAATAACGTAGCACCTATAGTCGTCACCTGGTCCGTGCGTCTGCCCGTCTGTACGTCTGTCCGCATATAACAGCGCAAAAATTACCCAACCGAATGGTTTGAAATTTAATATATATAGAATCGTTGCAGAATTTTGTCGAGTCATTTCAAATTTTATGAAAATCGAATCAAAGCTTAAAAATATATTAATGAAAGTTTTCTTTATTCTGTTAAACCCTATCATACGTAATCTATACATATAATAAAAGAAGTGCAAGTCATGTGACTGAGGAAAACAAATATGGGCTGACCACATCTTTTTTCATATGCCAAGTGGCCATTTTTATTCAAAATTATTTTTTCGAATAAAATGGCATAAAAGTTACATTTTTAGAAAGATCGTTCAAAAAAAAAAGTTTTCTTGAGAGTTACATTAAAAAATGTATAGATTCTGAGATAACTTCAGTGGAAATTAGGTTAACCGAATATCTCAATCCATTAGAGTCAATAAACGCAGGAGATTCGTTCATTATGAGTCATAAAAATATTAAACCATGAAAATAATCATTCACAAAGCAAGATCTCCCTGATGAAAAAAAAATCGCATTTATAAACGTGGCATACATAATAAGAAAAAAAAAAGGCATGCTCATTTAACTCCTAGCAGACTTACATAATTCATTTCATTGAAATGATGAGGATTAATTTTTTTAATTGCGAGACTAGTTATAAAATGAACGCACATCATTTGTCTCGTTTAGCGTACAATTTTCTACTTTTTTTTTCTTTTTTGCAACGAGTCCTTTAAAATAACAACAACAACAAAAGAAAAGGTATTGTCCGAACTCTTTGAAATTTTATTCGATTCTAAATATAACTGTATCCAACCCCTCTTTAAAATTCCGTGAAATAAATCTAAGTCTTTGACTAAAGTCGAAGAGAACAGAGTCACATCAAAAAAGACTAAATCATAGACTTAGTCACATTTAATAGTGAAAACATGAGCCGAAGCGGAGCTAACCCACGCCGAAACAGCACCTAACTTTCTTTTAGCATTTTTATCGAAAATTTCTCAGATTTTTTTTAAATACTTTTATTCATTAGAGCGTTTCAAAAATTTTGTAGGCGCTGTAAATTTGATCTTCCGAGATGCTTTTAAAAGATTGTGTCGAAATACGGACGTTTAGTTACTTTTAGCATCGAAAAAAGATCGTATTCGAAAGGCGCGACATAACATGCGGTTCTAAATAAATCGTAATTTATATTGTTTTCAGTTGTTTTACAACTTTAAATTTCCCATTTATAATAAACTCTTTATGCCGAACATTTGCATCTCTATACTAAATTTCAAGTTTCTAACACTAACAGTTTCAACTAAATCATAATTTAGAACACTTTTAGAAAGTTTTTCGCTCATTTCATCCTTTTAAATTTTGAATTTTTTTTAAATGTTCTAAGGAAGCATTTACTACATAAAAGTAATCGTCATGCCAAATTCCAAATTTCCACACCAATTGTATCACATAAATTACAATTTTAGAATGCTTCTTACTCTTGCATTCTTTAAAATTTCGAATTGAAAAAATAAATTCTGGGCGAGCATTTACGTCTTTTAAGTACCATCATATAAAATTTCAAGAGTCTAGCCCTAAAAGTTCTAAATATATTATGATTTAGAACATTTTTAGAACGTTTTTTGCTCATTTCACTTTTTAAAATTTTGAATTTTTTAAAAACCGTTTTGAACGAGTGTTTATATCTTAAAAGTAACCACTATGTCAAACACCAAGCATTTATACCAACTGTATCACACAAATCGCAATTTTAGAACTTTTTTGTTCTTGCAACCTTTTACATTTCTAAATTTTAGAAAACTGTTCCGGATGATAATTTATATTTCTAGAGTAACAGCCGTGCCAAATTTCACATATATAGCATAAACAATTCCTAATTAATTGTTTTTAGATCATTTTCAGACAGTTTTCCGCCCATTTCATCCTTTTAAATTTAAAATTTCTTTAGAAATCGTTCTTAGAGAGCATTTACATCCCAAAAGTTACCACCATGCCAAATTCCAAGCTTCTATACCAACTGTATCGCAATTTTAGAACATGTTTTGGCTCCTGCTAACTGTTCTGGGCTAGCATTTAAGTCTCTAAAGTAACAACTATGCCAAATTTCATGTTTCCAGCCCATGATATAGAATCATATATATTTTATGTTTTATTCTAAAATTTAATTTTTCTATCTTAAAGTTTCTCTATGTGAATTAATATCTGCATTCAAAATCTTTTTATTCTTTAATCTCGAAAGTAATCATTTCTTCCTAGCTAAAAATTTTCCCAGATTTTTCATTGTCACAGTAAAAGTACGTTACTTCTCTGTGGTTTCAATTCGTTATTTTAATGTACTGCAGATGACTTTAACATATGCTGTTTTGTCTTTCTTCGTATCTTGTGTTAAATGCAGGCGCCGTTTTCATAAATTGATTCCTGCATGAGATATGCAATATCAACATTTTTGTGTTCGCTGCTAACACATGTCTGGCTTTCTCAAAAAAAAAAAAAAAAAAAACCTTGAGTGCCTGGTGAGAAAATGTAGTGTTTGGCATATTTTCATTTATGTGTTGGTGAAAATGTATCTGAAAAATTAGATGAGATCTTCTCTAACTGTTGAACAGGAAGGTCGATTATTTAGAGACGTAAAGAGGACCACCCTCGCCCTTTCCAGATGTGTCCGGAAATAAAGAAAAGTTTTCACGTGATTATGCGTCTTTGATTGTACTGTTTTTTTTGTTTGCTGTGGACTGTTTCCCATCAGGCGGGGAACCTAGGGTTATTTCGATGAACGTAAATGCACCAAAAATTACGATCACTTTCATCTCCGATTTTGACAGCGAAATTCACCATACAGCCCTAACTGCACAAATAATGGTAATTTAGAACGTTTCCTGCTCCTTTCCCCTTTTTAAATTTCGAGCTTTTTAGAAACCATTTTTAGTTAGTATTTATATCTTTTTAAAGTAACCGCTAGATTAAATTTCAAATTGCTAGAATCAACAATATCGTAGAAACCGCAATTTTAGAATGATTTTTGTTCTTACACCCCTTTTGGAAATTGTTGTACCGAAAAAATTGTTTGGAAATTGTTGTATAAAATATAGCCAATGTTAGAGAGGAGATGGTTACCAGAATTTTGACACCATTATTAAGGTTCCATACTTAAAAAGTAAAAACTGAACTATTATAAGATCACTCATATGTCTTATTTTTCAAGTGTTGCTACTTTGTGACCTCCGTTTGAAGCGCGCTTGGACAATACTAAGATTAAACTTTGTATAAGATCTTTGCTTTATAGGTAAGACGAATGATAGTGAGAGTCAACATTTTTCATTTCCAACTGAATTCAATTATTGAAGGCAAACATTGAAAAATATTCCTAGAATAATTCCAAGACATTAAGAGTCAGTAATTTTGAGACAACAATAGCTTATAATTCAATATGTAATTCATTTATAATGAAAAACTGCTCGATAACAAATCACTTGAATTATCATGCCTGCATATGTTTTCATTTTTGAAAATGAATCGGAAGGTTTCGCGTTGTTCAGAATACTTTGTTTTAATGCTTTAAAATTGTCTACTATTACGTCAAATATGATTGACAAGTAACTTTTCGTGTGAAACTCAGCGACTATGTACTGTATATAAAATTATTTGCTGTACTGTACTCTTCCATCTTAAAGTTTGCCCCTCATCATTTTTAAACACTTTATAAATCTAATCTAGTTTTGTGTTATTTCATTGATGCATTTTATAGTTTATAACTGTAATGTTGTTTAAATGAATCATAACCAACTTAATTGCGGAGAAAAGCATTATGATTTCATTCATTTAAAAGACTGATTACATTAACCAGTGATTCATATAACCGGCGACCACCTTTATCAGAAACTCAACCCCCCCCCCCCCCCCCCTAGAACCAAATTCTGGCTGCGCCACTGTTAGTGGGGTTGGTATTGTTGTTGAATCTGAAAAGAAAGTCTTCAATGCTATTACACTTCCTCTTTATGTATCTGATGGTAGAAGTGAAATCTGAGAGTGTGCAAATCCACTTAGCCATACGGGACATGGGATCTTGAATGTTTAGCATGTACGTAAGTGGTGCACGATCAGTGTATTTAAAGAAGTGAGTATTGGCAAGGTAGCACTTGAAGTGTGTTGTAGGCCATGCTAAGGCTAATAGCTCTCTCTCAGTGGCAGAGTATCTGGTTTTGGCATTGTTTGGCGACAAATGTAAAATGAATCGTAAATTTTAAAAAATAACTTGTAACTCACAAGTACAGCCATTTTGATAATTACATCTGATAGTTTCTTCTGTAAGTCACATAATGTAAGAGTTATATAAATATAAAAATTTAATTAAAAAAAAAGAACGAATCAAAAACAAAGTTTTAACTCAGATTTTATCTAATCAAATTTTCAGATGCATTTTTCTTAATGTTACGCAAAAGATAAATCGCCAAATATTGTTTCAATAGCAGTCTTTCATATTGAATATTTTTTAAGTATTACGAACATTTACTTTCCTGTTTAAATTAAATATTTTTGTTTTATAATATATTTTATTTTATTTCTTTTTTTTAATAAAATTAGTAACAGTTTTTCGTTTATTTTCCGTGGTGTATAGCCGTTTCAGTTCATTCTACAACGATAATGGTCACCAAAAAATGACCAGTAGTAACCTTTTCGTCCAAAATAACAGAACTTTACATCATAATTATATATCTAATCTACGTAGAACGATATGTTATATACCAAAACCTTCCTTGAAAAATTATCTATCTAACAGAGTAAGTTCCATCAAAATCTAAGCAGCAGGGCGCTAGTTATAAGAAGTCGGAACGAAATTTCCGTTTGTATTTTATATATATAGTAGATAACAAATTTAAAAATATTGGTAATTTTAAATTAAATTTTTTAAATTTTTAAATTAAACAATATTTATTTCATAATATTAAATTTATTTATAATGTAATAATTTTGAATAACTCATAAATTTTAATCTTTTTTTAATGATTTTAAATTTTATAACTTTTCAATATATTTTTAAATGATTGTCTGGGCAAAGCGAAGGTACACGACGCAAAATTATTTTGGTGTCTCTGCTACAGAAGATTATAAAACATTTTTGTCATAACTCAAAATCACTCATAACAGCATAACTCAAAAAATATTTAACGGATTCAATTAATTTTCACATGCGGTACCTATGAGGATGACAATGAGAGCTTTTTATTACCAAGAATAAATTTAAAACTGTTGGTAAATTAAATGGAAAAGCTCAATTCAATTTTCTAATTAAACCCCTCTTTGACATATGTCGTACGACAGTGCGGACGTCATAGCTACTGTACCGTATTCAGATATACAAGCAAAGTTGGCGTCAAATAAGAGTAATGTTAGGTACAATTTGTTTTAACAGTATGAGAATTATAATATTGATATAAAGGGGACTCTTTAGTCACGCGAAAACGCTCGCTCGCTAATATTAATCGTATGGGCAGGTTCTTTTCGAATTTTTCGTTTGAATTTAAGTATTTTTAAACATTTTTTTTTTCAGATACTTTCACTTTCGAAACCGGTTTAAAAAGTGAAAGTACCTTTATTAAAAAAAATCTGAGATAAAAAAAAAAGTAAAAAATAGTCAGATTAGAGATCGACCTCAGCTATAAAAACAATTTTAAGCAATTTTAAACATTTTTTTTTTCATATATGCAAAAAAATTGTTTAAAAATATTCCAATTCAAATGAGAATTCGAAAACAATCTGCCCCAAGGTTTAACAATAGCAAGCGAGCGTCGCTGAGTGACTGAAGAGTCACCTTAATTGCTTCTATTGGATTTGGGAATGATTACGGAGGTTTCCGCTAGAAAACAACCACAGAAAAGGATTTTTTTTTTCATTTTTTTTCAAGTGAAGCTTTGTCAACAATGTGCTAATTAATTATACAAACAATAGTTATATAAACATGGAGAGAAAAGTTTGTATTCAAATGTAAATATCCTTCCTTCACCCCTAAAAGAAAAAGATAAAGAAGAAGAAAAATCATACGTCAAGTATAGTTTATGAAACACTTTTCAATACATCCAGAATACTGTAACAAAGCTTCGCCGTTTAATAATATGAATCTAAGTAAACAAGGGATGATGACCGCCCCGGGAACCCAGCATTCGCTTTAGAGTAAAGGTGCAATCCCGGGGGGAAGACACAAACCCATACTGTTTATTTTAATATTCATACTATGAATTATACATTACAGGGATGACTTTGCGTTTTTCAAGTTTATAGTCAATTGTTTGCATAACATTTTTACGTATATTCTAAACAAGTCTACAAAAGTGCAACAGTTAAAATATTCTTGATAAATTTAAAAATACTATTAATGAAGTACATTTTGGAAAACGCATAACACATTTGAAAATCCAATTTCAGAAATTACCATCTAATATCAGAAAAGTATTCGAATTCTTTGGAGAATCCCTGTATCTGTTCTATAGATTTGTATATACAATACATAGTATGGCAAAATTTAATTTAGTAGGGAAACGCATAACACAGTTAAAAATTCCCCTTGAGCAATTTCCAATAAACGTCAAAAACGAAAATATATTCGAATTATTTTGTGCATCCCTGTATATGATCTATAGAATTTATACACTCCAAGTAATATGCAAAACATTATAATTAAAAACGCATACAACAACTGAATGCGCTATGAAGCACGCTGAGCGATGAACGCATTTGCAGCAACTGTCGTTAACAGACAGTTACTGTAACAGAATTCTTTTGTGTGTCCCTGTAAATATCCCTTCAACATAGTTGAAGTGCGCTACAAATATCAATTTTCATATGTTTGAAAGGTGTTAACATCATTAAAATACTTTGGAAATGATTTTTTTCATAGACTATAATGCAATGAAATTCTTTTTAGTGCCTCTGTTAACAGAATATCAATGCTGCGCACTTTATTTTCAATACTGAACATGTCATTGTATCAATTACGTGATAATCCGAGTATATTTACTTGAGTTAGAGCAAGGACAGACAGATAGATGGTCAGACAAACCGAACTATATTGGAAAATGTTAAAAATATATTTTTATTATGAAATTGGCGAATAAATTTTTGTTGTGTCTTTTGGTTGGCTATCTATGGTAAATTTGTAAAATTTTACGTTTGTATTGAAGTGCAAACATTGTACGTATTTCCCCATTTATACATTAACCTCAACGAGTCTGGCGATCTATTAATACTATATCTTTTTTCATTCCATGTTATTTTGTCTTAACAAATATTTTTGTTATTATCTGCAGATAGTAATAACAGTATATATCTATACATTTATTATTATGACTTCATTTATGCTTCAGCATTTAGTAATAATAAATTAAAATAAAAAAATGCTTTGTTCTATTTACACAGTTGATGATTCTTTTATTTCAAACATATGTTTCACGCTTTCAATTTAAAATAGGGGATACTTCTCCAAACGAATACTTTGTTATAAAACATAAAAAGTACTAGAACGTTGTTATGTCTGCTTAATCATGTTGTAATAACGCATTTTCCAAAAGACTTCAGAAAATCTACCTTAAAATATTGTCATAAAAATAGCACGCAAAATAATTATATTCGTTACATTTCTATAAATGACATATTTGGTAAATTTCATTAAACCATAACTTTTGTGATTTGAATAGCTACTTTTAATATTATTAACGTAAAAGTATTTTTTTCCTACAATTGAAAAGAAATTTGGACCCTAAAAGGTTAAAAATGGTGATTTACTTAACAATTTTATTTTTTGAAAAATAATACTTATTGATAATCTGACTTCTTATTTTAAAAATTCGCCTTAAGGATCATCCAAAAAATAGAGGGTAATTGAAAAGTATTTGTTGAAATTTTATGATTTTGATCACACTGATACATTATGAAAACTAGTCGTTGGGGGCCACCGTAATACTTACCCATCATGGATATGCATAATGCGAAATATAAAAAATGTGTAAACTACTTATAAAATGCATTGCAATTCGATTAAAATCGTGGCTTGATGACGTCCTAAACTTTAAAGTCTCGATTACAGAATTGCTTAAAAGAAACATCCTTATAACTCCAAAAACAACAATCCTATTAACTAGCGGTTTATTGCATCTGATTAAGCGTCTCATTTCCAATTAAAATATATCTTTGAATAGAAATTAGGATGAAATACAGGGTCATGAAAAATCGAAGAGTGTGGAAAATAGGATTACAAATATCTCGGCAATTCATTATCCGATCAACTTCCTGCTTTATGCAAAATTTATGTTTTTATATTGTCTTTTATATTCACTCCTTAAAATAAACAATTTCGAAAATTTTTATATACCTTTTATCAGAACGAATATTTCGAGAGTCCGAAAAAAATAGTTCCGGATAATCGAGGTTACTGAAATTCAATAAGTTTCTTCCCATTATTACATACTAAGTACATACCAAATTTCAAGTCTCTATCTCAATTTTTTGGGAGATAGAGCGTTTACAGACACACAGACGGACGGCAAAATTTTTTTTTTCTAAAAATATGTTTTTCGGAATCTCCAGTGTCTGAAACGTGTATATCCGTCAAAAAAAATTTTTCAATTTTCAAAACGATTACAAGACTTACCCTATACTACGTATGATGGGTAAGTAAAACACAAAACTCAGAAAATTGAATTTAAGTATTACAACTCTGGTACATTTAGAAGGAAATGGATGCAGTCTAAAGACTTTTTTCACATAATCATCCAATCGTTACGTAACTTCAGTAGAAAATGCTAGAGAGATTTAAATACGAAAAAAAATGGAGAAAAGGAAAAATAATTGGAAAATAGATAATTTTGTCACTTTTTTCTTAAAGTGAAAGGTAGCGGAGTCAGCTGAAAGAAATACAACACTGGACGCTTTTTTGATGCAGTTCAAGTTTTTTGTAACGTTCATGTTTTCTTTAAAAATTATACAATACATAATAATAAATTTAATAGGAATTTTAGTTGCATAAATCTTCTATTTACAATAAAAGTTTATTTTGACACGTTTTAGTGCTTTCGATAAAAATGTAGACATTTTTAGCACATGTTTGAACCCGTCGTTGTTCCTCCGACATCAAGCTTTCTAATGTCATGATATTTAAATTTTTAATTATATACAATGGACAAGCCAAATTTCACCGCTATCTAACACTTTGATACATTTTCCTCCTCTGTTACATAGTGTATTTTAAAATAAATTAATATTTCAATTTCATTTAAAGTAATTTTAATAGGTTAAACGTCTTTTTTTAATCTAACAGATTATCAGATAAATTTATCAAATTATGTATTTTAATTTATATTGTTATCACGATTTAAGTGCATTTTTTATTTTAATGTTCTGAATAGTTTTTTTTTTTTTCATTAGTAATCACACGTTATTCATTGCAGAAAAAAAATATTTAAATTATTTTACCTTTTAATTATTTTAATTATTGAAAAAAATACTGCTTGCGAACAAAACATTTCATTATCAAAATGGTGTGCAAACGTTTGAAAAATGAGAGAGCTTTGGTTGCCCATCAAAACAACGAATACCCTGCCCTTTTTTCTGTTATTGCTGTTGTTTTTAACACGAGCTATTTTTATTCGGAATCCTTCAATTTATCTTGGCAACATAAGTGTTACTATATATATATATATATATTTTTTTTTTTATGCTAAAAGTCGTTACAATATAGATAAAGTCTTAAAAACCTTTTAATAAAAATGTCTACTAGTTTCATACCAGTGACATTCTCAAAATCAGTAATGACTATTTACAACAATAACATTACATTTGTTACATTGCATTGACTTTACATTGACAGTGACATTTAATGACATTAGACAATAAACTATTGACTCAAATTTTTTTATGTGTATCGTAATTACTTTCAGCATATGTATTTTTATTTTAATGATGATAAGGAATTTTGTTTCTTGTATAATTCTGTTTGTAACATAAACGTTATTTACATGCTGCTTATCAGCGGTCTCACCACTGTAATATATCAAGCAACGTGGATTATAAATTCTTTCTTAGCTAAAAAACAATAAAATCACAAGTATGACATTATGACGAAAATATAAGGTCAGGAGTTCTTGGGTATTTCCTCGGGGTTTCCCGTATCGAAGACATTCAGTTGAAAGGATTATCAAACTTTTTGATATTGCGATACTGCGTCATCTTGCATAAACAGCATGGAGATAAAAATACTTTGGAGAATGTTTCAACTATTCGATTTAGTAGTTCCAACATCTAATGGCACGCTGTTTAGCAACTCTGCATTTCTATGATTTAGTTGTATTTATATTTACGCTGACGATAACGAAAGTGTTATAGTATATTTTACTGCTAATCCGTGCAATATATTTCATGAGTGGTTTTATTTAATGATCGAGAGCGGTATTGAGAAATATATATACCAATATTACTGAGAGTTTCTCCTAAAATATTATAAGAATTTTTGTCAATAAAAGTGAAAGGAAAGCTGAGTTTATAATTATCATGTATGACAAACTTTTCTTTTCTGTATCAGACCTGTAAAAACAGAAGCAACCAGTGAATAAAAGCTAAAATCGAAATAAGTTTTAATTTGAAACTGAATTGATAAAAACTTTCGATGAGACTGTAAATTTCAACTTAGTGTTCGAAAAAGGTATTTAGATAGATAAACTGATTATACTGTAAAGTCAAATGTATACATATATTAAATAGTTATACCAAATAAAGGCGAAATTTTAATTTTATAGGAAAAATTATTAAGAATTAACGGGTAACAATTTCTCAAGTACACAAAGCTCAGATATATTCTCTCTTCTAAAAACAAAAAAAAAAAAAAAAAAAAAATGTTGCAATATTGCTCAGGTGTTTATTTTATTTTTGTTTTGTGTATAATTATTCAAGTAAACTGTAATATTGAACCAGAAAATGGAACTACAGAAATAGAACCTTTAGCGGATATTATTCCTGAAGAAAAATGTGAATCTAATGTGACTCTTTGTTCTTGTGATGATGTTCGAAATTTGTTGGCGGATGGTATTTGTTGTATGGAATATGTCTGCTATGGTGATTTTAAGAAATATATTGAATTTGGGGTTTATAAGTCTACATACCTAACGGCAAGAATGTTGCCGGGATTTCATATTTCGGTTTTGTCTTTAGATCATCCCAAAGTTAATGTGAATGAAAATATTTTTGAAAAGATCTCTTCTATAGAGGAATTTAAAGTGTACCAGAGTGACATTCAGGTAATTTATTTATTTTCCTTAAACTTACTGAAAGTTTTTTTTTTCTAAATGTATTTTGAAAAATTCCTTTCCTTTAAAAAAATGACCGGATTAATCACCGGAAATGTATTTATTATATTGTTTATTATTGTTATTATTTATTTGAATTTCAGCTATATCATTCAAACATATGTCGTCTAAACTTTGTATTTCTATCTGCAGTAACTTGCAAGATTTTTTTCCAATAAATGAAAAGGGCGGATTGTCCCTCTGGTACCCGTTATATAGCAAATGTGCTTCAAATTTTCAGTGATTTTTTACGAATGCGAAAACTTTCCAGGTGTAATTATTATTAACTGAACCTTCTTCTACTGATCAATTTTAGGTTGATGGTAAATGGCAGAACAATTAGTAGAATACGAGAAAAATATGATTTAATTTTTAAGAACTCTATATCTATTTCAAGAGAGAAACATTCTTCCATATTCTGATGTTGAGTGAATTTTTTTTTTTTTTTTTAGATCATATCAAATCATATTTTAATTCTATTTATAAAGAATGATTTTTTCTTCTCTTAAAATGTTGAAATATCGACATAGTAGCAAAATAATATTAGGACAATATTGTTGCTCAATGCAGGGCTCCAATATAATTAATTTAACCAATATTATTTTGCTAGTAGTTTCGCAATAAAACCGTTCTAAATAATATTCTACAAAAAATTAAATAATTTAATTTTATTATCAGTTATATTTCATTTGATCTTAATTAAATATAATAAAGAAAAACAGCAATCAAATAGTTTAGCTCTTCTTTAGGGGAATCTTTACATTAGTTCGTACATTGGTAAATATAGGTGTGGTTGCTTCTATTTGCCATCCAAAGAGTTTAATAATTTTTTCAATTTTTATTTGCTAATGAATCTTAATCTATTAATGTACAAGGTGAGTACAAATGATGGACCCGATTTTAAAAAATCATATTTTCGAAACTACTGCACATATTACAATAAGTGATACATGAATTTAAAGAGAAATATACCAAGTTTGTTTTAGTTACAAATGTTCGATGTGTGACCCTCTTGTACGGCATACCTCCAATCTGTAATACAGTTTTTTTTTTCAAACATCACTCTGTCAATGGTTCTGAATGCTGCACAAAAGCGTTCTTTAAGTTCTGGCAGTGTTTTCAGCATTGGTGGTACATAAATAATGTCTTTGACGTAACCCCACAAAAAGAAATCACATGGTGTTAGATCTGGGGATCTTGGTGGCCATGTGATTAAGGGTAAGTCACCATCACCCGCACGCCCCATCCACTGGTTGATCAATGGTGGAAACAACTTGGTATATTTCTCTTTAAATGCATGAATCACTTATTGTAATATGTTCAGTAGTTTCGAAAATATGATTTGTTTAAATCGGGTCCATCATTTGTACTCACCCTGTATATATAAAATTGGAGTACCTGTCTGTGATTTTTTTTAACACCTATTTCAAAGTTCATTCGACTATTTAGACGGCATATAGTCAAAAGCAGCGCTTATTATTATTTTTTTTTGTCTCTTTGTATGGTATAGACTCAGTAACGGTTGCATAAGTAGCACTAAACCTATGAGCAGATAGAGAATATTTCTGATTACAATCTAAAGTTTGCCACATTCCGATATTTAAAATACTTAATTGTGTGAAAACTGATTTTTTTTTTAATCAGTCAACCAATCTTTCAATAGTTAAAAACTCGTAAACTAATGGATCGATTTTAATCCTAGAACTATCAGAAATTTTACTCAACCTTGATAAAAACATTTCACACCAGAATTTTTATTTAAAACTATTTAACTTATTTATTTACTTTAAATCTCTGTGATTATACTTATACTAACTGTAGTTTAAACTATATTTTTATCTAGGGCAATGTAAACTGCCTTTTTTTAGGAGTAAATTTACGCCCTTTTCTGCTTTTTCCTTGCCTTTTTTGCGAAAGATTCTCCTTTGAAAACAGATAAACATCTTTACTCTTCATCTTTTTACTTATTTTTCTACATAATTATTATATTTAATGCTATTCTACTCATTTTTCTACTTTCTTATCTTCCTAACAAATTATCAGCGAAGCCCCGCCTCCTCTATTACAAGTTAAATTTGATTGGCTGACAATATCCTTTCTGATTGGCTGATGAAGTTTTCAGTCGAAACTTTTACTTTTCTTTCATTTTATGGTGCAAATATGCTACATTTATACTTTTTATTCATGGTTCCTCTAAGATGTGATATACAACTACTCATATACAGGTAGTGGAGTTATTTACAACTAGGAATCCCATTGAAACAATCAACTGTTTCTCTTTCTGTTTCTGTGGTTTACATTTAACTTATTTTATGAAACAAATTCTGATTCGAATAATCATTTTGAATGTACCTGTCAGGTCCATTGGACCCGTCTCATAGGCGAAGGGTTAAGGAATTTTACGGCCAATGATTGAAATATCAAATTAAGATACATAAATGATAATAATTTTACATCAATCCGATATTTAGTTTATAACTTATGCATTTTAAGTAAAAAACTGTATGTTTAAGTATAAAGAACTAATACTCCATGATCGGGTCCAAAGCTAGGATTCGCATCATTGATAAGTAAGGAAATAATCACTTAAGACATCATTGCCCCATTTAAAAAAAAGAGAGAAAAAGTTAATTATGACAATCTATTTAATTTTGCTCCAAACTACGCTATCTAAAATCTGCCAGTTGGCTGTGGACCCGAAAACGAAAGATCTAAATATGATGATAACTTCATGACAATATGATTTTTAGCTGACATCTTATTAATTTTAATATTAAAGTTGAATTAGTAATCATAAATTGCTAATGTTTAACGCGTACCCATACTATGGAAGACGGCTGAAAAAATTTATCCAGATTAAGGAGGATCCCACCTGAAAACTTTAAAAGAAATAGTCGATAAATAAAAAACTTCAAAGAGCGCGCAGAGAGAAATGCGGCATTTAATAAGATATATGCAGCCGGGCCCCTCTAATTGCTCTCGGGCCATCTCTCTTCAAGGCGCTATACCAATACTGATAATACGAACAAATGAAGGCACACAAAATTATTTGGAGGCTAATTGCTGTGCCGAGTTTCTTGAATGAAGATATCATTTTGCGCTGAGCAGGGGTCGGAAAAACTACATTTTTATTCTATCGAACTACAACTACAACTACTTTATCAAAAATGTAGTTAACTACAACTATAACTACTTGTTTTGAAAAGTAGAAACTACAAACTACTTTTCAAAAGTAGTCACTACTTCGCTAGTTTAAGATTTTGACAAAGGATTCAATTTACACTCGAAATTGAAGACTCGGATTAAATAATATTTATATCTCGTCTGCCGGAATACTATTAAATAAGTGCGATATAACCAATGCCATTAAACAATTAAGAGAGATAATATACAAAAAAAATGTTTGGTGTTTGTCTCCAAATGTTAACTTATACGCATATTACAAATTTCTTATCGAAATTATGAGATACGAGCAGGGAAGACCGAGCTATGCTCGGTCAAAATTAAATTTGAGTTCAAATATCATGACCCATGACCAAAATAACCCACTAATTGAATTTTCTCGAACATGTGACTTAGCCTAACAGTCTTCTCGTGCCCGAAAACCATAGGATGCAAAATTTAGTGTAAATAGTCTGAGTCATTTTTAAGATAAAATTAACTGACCCATGACCAAAACGACAAACTAATTGAATTTTCTCGAACATGTGACCTAGCCCAACAGTCTTCTCGTGCTCGAAAACCATTGGATGCAAAATTTAGTGTAAATTGAGCCGCTTTTTAGATTTTGACCCAATATGACCCAGAAATGACCCACTAATCGAATTTTCTCGAACATGTGACCTAGCCCAATGATTTTCGCGTGCCCGAAACTCGTAGCATACGAAATTTAATCAAAATCGTTAGAGCCATTTTTTAGATAAAATTAATTTGACCCGCTTTGACCCCAAAATGACCCACTAATCGAAAGTTCTCGAACATGTGACCCAGCCCAATAGTCTTCTCGTGCCCGAAAATAGTCGGATACAAAATTTCGTCAAAATCGTTTGAACCGTTTTCTAGATACAATTAGCTTGACCATAACCCAAAATGACACAAAATGACCCACTAATTGAATTTTCTCGAACATGTGACCTAGCCCAACAGTCTTCTCGTGCCCGAAAACCATTGGATGCAAAATTTAGTGTAAATTGAGCCGCTTTTTAGATCTTGACCCACAATGACGCAGAAATGACCCACTAATCGAATTTTCTCGGACATGTGACCTAGCCCAATGATTTTATCGTGCTCGAAACTCGTAGGACACAAGATTTAATCAAAATCGTTAGAGCCGTTTTTTAGATAAAATTAATTTGACCCGCGTTGACCCAAAAATGACCCACTAATCGAAAGTTCTCGAACATGTGATCCAGCCCAATAGTCTTCTCGTGCCCGAAAATAGTCGGATGCAAAATTTCGTCAAAATCGTTTGAACCGTTTTTTAGATACAATTAGCTTCACCATGACCCAAAATGACCCACTAATCCAATTTTCTCGAACATGTGACCCATCCCAATGTTTTTCTGGTACCCCAAAACGGTAGGACACAAAATTTCGTCAAAATCGTTAGAGCCGTTTTTAAGATAAAATTTGCATATATATATATATATATATATATATATATATATATATATATAACCACACACAAGATTTGCTCGTATTAGAATATATGATATATCTAGGGTCGGCAGACTAAAGCACACAAGTCAAAAAAATGCTTTATTTTTCTATCAAACCAACATCATTTATTTAAATTAATACATCGGCTGACTAAAGCACATAAGTCATATTCGTTCGTTTCGACTTCAATCCTAGTGGCGTACTTTTTCAAAACCTTATCAATCTCTGCACATCTTGCGACATTATGAACATCATAAGTTGACTTATTTCAAAAGAACACACGATGTTCTCGTATCTCAGAGATACAGAATATGACTTATCATATATTCTAATACGAGCAAATCTTGTGTGTGGTTATCTACCCTATATATATATAAAATCCTAATGAAACGAATTTGTGAAACGATTTTATGAAACGATTTTATGAAACGACTGACTAAACGACTGATTATGTTTCAGGGCTATTTTTAATAAAATATTAAACGCTTGATGGTGAAATTAATACCAATTGTCCATAAAAATCCGAGGATGTCAAAACTGGTAATAGAGTTTTGAAATTGGAATTAGTTTTCGAGATATTAATTTTTTTCTAATTTTAATAACATTTCTGTAATGATGGCAATTAATTACTCAGTTTTTTTGTGACAAAAAGGGAAAAAAATTAAAAAGGATCCCGATAGGGATTATTGATTTCTTTTTATTCGTCATTTTCAAATTGAAATTGAATTTATCTTTTATTTCAATCGATAATGAAGACAAGATTGTGATTAAATTATGTTTTTCAGGAAAATTTGAAAAAAAAAAAAAAATCACATTTCTATCGTCAGGATTCAATCGTCTGTCAGCATTTAATTTAATTTATAAACTGAAAATATTTTGAATGAATTCGTCCAAATGACGTCATTTATCGCAAAAGAAAGGGGGGAAAAGGAATTAATAGTAATTATTATTTATTGATATCATTTTGTTATTTTTTTGTAAAATTTAATTAAACGAATTTATAAAATCACTAATTCGGATATTTGAAACGAATATATAAAATAATAATTGCCCAACTGAACGGAAGGAGAATAAAATATCCTGCTTGGTTTTCTATACGTTTGGTTTTCTATCCTGCTTAGTTTTTTCCGCCAAGCTTTTTAAAAAAGCGTCAAGACCCTTATAATAGAAAAGCAACAAAAGTTCATTGGGTTTGTTTTCATAACTTTTGGCAACAAATCTATGTATATTAACGAATCTATCCCTTTTTGAAGCTCGAATTACGCCAAACCTAAAAGCAAAGGATCCTAGTATATATATATATATATATATATATATGCAAAAATTATCTTAAAAACGGCTCTAACGATTTTGACGAAATTTTGTGTACTACCGTTTTGGGGCACCAGAAAACCATTGAGCTAGGTCACGTGTTCGAGAAAATTCGATTAGGGGGTCATTTTGGGTCATTTTGGGTCATGATCTAGCTAATTGTATCTAAAAAACGGTTCAAACGATTTTGACGAAATTTTGTATCCGACCATTTTCGGGCACGAGAAAACTATTGGGCTGGGTCATATGTTCGAGAACTTTCGATTAGTGGGTCATTTTTGGGTCAACGCGGGTCAAATTAATTTTATCTAAAAAACGGCTCTAACGATTTTGATTAAATTTTGTGTCCTACGAGTTTCGAGCACGATAAAATCATTGGGCTAGGTCACATGTCCGAGAAAATTCGATTAGTGGGTCATTTCTGGATCATTGTGGATCAAGATCTAAAAAGCGGCTCAATTTACACTAAATTTTGCATCCAATGGTTTTCGGGCACGAGAAGACTGTTGGGCTAGGTCACATGTTCGAGAAAATTCAATTAGTGGGTCATTGTCAAGCTAATGGTATCTAAAAAACCGGTTCAAACGATTTTGACGAAATTTTGTATCCGACTATTTTCGGGCACGAGAAGACTATTGGGCTGGGTCACATGTTCGAGAACTTTCGATTAGTGGGTCATTTTGGGGTCAAAGCGGGTCAAATTAATTTTATCTAAAAAATGGCTCTAACGATTTTGATTAAATTTCGTATGCTACGAGTTTCGGGCACGCGAAAATCATTGGGCTAGGTCACATGTTCGAGAAAATTCGATTAGTGGGTCATTTCTGGGTCATTGTGGGTCAAGATTTAAAAAGCGGCTCAATTTACACTAAATTTTGCATCTAATGGTTTTCGAGCACGAGAAGACTGTTGGGCTAAGTCACATGTTCGAATACATTCAATTAGTGGGTCATTTTGGTCATGGGCCATTATGGGTCAAGCTATTTTATCTTAAAAACGGTTCAGAGGATTTGAAATAAATTTAGCACCCTACAGGTTTAGGGAACAAGAAGACTATTAGGCTAGGTCACATGTTCGAGAAATTTCGATTAGTGGGTCATTATGGGTCAAGCTATTTTATCTTAAAAACGGCTCAGACTATTTACACTAAATTTTGCATCCTATGGTTTTCGGGCACGAGAAGACTGTTGGGCTAAGTCACATGTTCGAGAAAATTCAATTAGTGGGTCATTTTGGTCATGGGTCATGATATTTGAACTCAAATTTAATTTTGACCGAGCATAGCTCGGTCTTCCCTGCTCGTGTTATTAGGAACTGATACTCGTCGAGGTTTAAGCAATTTAAACTCAGACCAGAGCAGAGTAAAGACGCAGTGCAAAATGCCAGTAGAAGGTCAGTAGAAACTTCGTAGAATACGAAATGACTAAGCGCGTATTAGTATTAATTAAGTACATCGCAATAGAACAACGTTAATAAATTAAATTAAATTTCATAACAGTTTCTTTTAATTCCGTTTTTTGTTGTTCCTGAAAACTATGACTTTTTGACATATGTGCTTTAGTCTGCCGAGCCTAGATATAATAGAATCAATATTTAAATACAGTTACTGAAAAAAATTTGAAGTGACTCCACTCGACTTTTCGAATACTTTACAGAATACCATGGGTTCAAATAAAAAGTAATATAACAATAAATAAAAACTTAGATCCTAATTAAACTAACAAACGAGTCCTGAAAACATGAGGAAATTTCCAGGATACTATGGGATGACAAGGGATGACCGTCCCGGGACCCCAGCTTTCGCTTTTGAGTATAAGTGCAATCCCGGGGCAAAGACTCCAGGATACTAAGAGTGAAACGCTTTACTGGAAGAAAACTACAACATATTTAATAGGACTCGTGTGTTTTAATTATTAAAATTGGAATATTTTTGTATGCGAAAAAATATTATGTTCATGCCACCAGTTTCAAATTTTTTCCAAGGACGAAATGTTTTCAGAATTGTTGTCACCTTTGAAAATAACATCATTCAAATCGCACACTAAGCAACGTTTTATACAATTTAGAGTGTCATTATAAAAGAGAGATGTGACATATGCAATACACACACACATGCAGAGAGAAAGAGGGGGCGGGACCACGGACAAACATCTTTCCTTTATTAGTATAGATGACTTACGGGGTGTTTCGCAAAGGACCCCTAACTTCATGATACCAGTGGTATGTTTATTTAAAAAATCGTAAGAATCTTATACGTAAACCAAAAAATTTAGTTTAAAATAACGCCGATAGATGGCGCTGAAAGCGTTAAGAATCCTTCTAAAGAGAGTTCAGAAGCATAGAAAGACTAGCCGTCGAAGATTTCGCCATTGAAATCTGACCGCTATTTTCGTATAGTGAAAATAATTCGCATCGGCCACGTTGCCTGTCTGTTGAATTTTTTTGAAAAGCTAACGAATTGTTTTCCCATCTGGGCCTTTTGCGACTTGAAATCGCGTTTGAAAACTTCTCCTTGAGGCAGTAGGACTCTAATTTAATCGGTGGTATTCCAACACAATAAACACACGGTCTTCCACGGTATACACCACTTTCGGAATTATTTTCACTATGCGCTAATAGCGGCCAGATTTCAATGACGAAATCTTCGACGACTAGTATTTCTATGCTTCTGAACTCTCTTTAGAAGGATTCTTAACGCTCTCAGCGCCATCTATCGGTGCTATTTTTAACTAAATTTTGAGATTTACGGATAAGATTCTTACGATTTTTTTAATAAACATACCACTGGTTTCATGTTTCTATCTATCGCCGTTTTCGGGTTATTGATTTTTAAAGTTAGGGGTCCTTTGTGAAACACCCTTTATTAATGTATTCAGATTTATTTCATTTCTTATTTCTTTTATTTAGATTATTCCTGACTTTAGGTTCGTAAAAGATTCTATTAAAGTTATAGCCATCAATCGAAGTCGCCTTACATCTTTGGAAGGAAAACATCTTCAAAACTTGATTTCAGTAAAGGAACTGTTTTTCAGCAGAAATTCTATTCAGAAGATAGATCCTGATTTTTTTAAGGTAAGTAGTCATTTAATTTAAAAAATGAATGAGAAATTATAGATTTAAACATGATTGTTTAGCTGCATAAAGGTGATTTTTTAATTCATAGGGACAAATTTTACATTAATGTTAAATTTAATACTCACAATTGCTAAAATTTAAACAAGGTTTAACTTTAATAGATTTTTTTCTTACATGATTAAAATGAACTTCTCCCAGCTGAGAAGACCTCATCGTATGCTATTCTTGCTGCTTTTTTTTTTATTTATTGACTTTTTTTATTCAATGCAAAAGGAGTTCAATTATAGTTTTCACTATTTTTACTCTATTTTTTTGACTTCATGTTCATGTAAAAAGTTTTGAAGATACATTAATTTAAATTTGGAATGTTTTTGTAATTTTCGGCGAGTTTAAAACTTACAAGACCCTTTAAAGGATGTCTCTTTTTTATTAGAAATATTTAAATTTATACTTAAGACATAAGTTCTCGTTGTCTCAGAAATCTCAAATAATTTTCTTTATTTATAATAGAGTTACGGAAAATACACTTACCTTCCTTTTATTTGGTAATTCATAGTCCTGGGGAGTCTTCGTGAATATTAATCCATAGTGTTGTATTGTAATTATCCAAGAAAAAATGGTATAAAAGAAAGCTGCGTCGCCAGGCGCCAGAGTAGCGACCGGGGCGCGTAGGCGACCACCGAACCCAATTCCTGAGGGACTTTTATCGCCTGTAGGATTTGCATTCCACGGCGCTTTGGCCGGCCAAAAGACCGCCACCTGCGGACCCTCCAACCTTAAACCCACGTGTCGACGACGTTAGTCGTTACGCGATACGCGGTGAAACCCAGTAGGGGAGTCACCACGAGACACTTGGGGACGGGCCGGCGTCCCCCAACAGCTTCGGAGCTGGACACCCAGATGGGAACCAGGCCCTAGGCCTTAAGTCGGATTTTTCCTACCCGTACTTGCTTTACCAGAACTCGAGGGATGTGAAAACCTACAAAGGTTGTCACAGTTCCCTCTCGTAGAAGGAAAAAATGGTATAAAAACTATCCTGCGCCGCCAAGCGCCCTCGGGGGTAGCCCGCGGCACGCTTCCGACCATCGCGCCCAAGCCTCTGAAGGGCTTTTAACGCGCCAGGACTTTGTCTCGTCCGGCGCTGCGATCGGTCATGGGCCGCCCCTCTGCGAACCCTAGACCATTTTACCAGGTATACCCACCCTTAGGTCGCTGCGGCAGTAACCCTGCTCTGGGGAAACTTCCGCGTGGAACATACACCTGATGAACCGCCAAAGAACCCCCGACGGCCTCGTTCGCGAAACCCCACAGGGGGAAACGGTCCCTCGGTCATATGTCGAGTTACTCCGACGGCTCTTGCTTTCCCACGGCTTCCGATCATAGACATGCATGGATGGGCAAGCTACTGGGCTCATCGGCCGTGAGGTTCACATGTTATGCACTAATAAAAAGAGCAGAAGAAGCCTCTCTCCGACCCAGAACCACGAGGAAATTCGGTTCTTTCCCATAGACGGGATTCGGATAGGTCGTCCCTACGCAGTCTGGCGCGAGGTTGAACCCGACTAGGCGGAACTAGCCGGTAACCCAGCGACAACTCCAGAACTACGAGATCATCCACATATAATATCACTCAAAAAAAACGGAAGAATCCTAAGACACCGCTATCGGACTCTAGAGGTTGCGGAAACTTCCTCTAAGCGCGCCAAAGAGACGGGCCCGATCGAGATTAGTAGCGAGAAAATTAGGCGTGCCACTAGTCCGCCCGCCAGGTGTGGAAATTCCTGGCTGCACAAAAGACGTGCTCGGACTGGGTTTCGGACCGAGGTCTCGAGTTTCGGCTGATCGATGCCGCGTTAGTCGGCAGCCTCCGGCCCGCTTCCTCGTAGTCTGCGGTTCATGTTGGGGAATCCCCACTCAGAAAGTACGGTCTCGTCCCCGGTAACCTGACGGGTTACCTTTGGATAGTGAACGTCCCTCTGGGTCGGGCGCTTCCCGCAGAGTTGAGGTCGACTCACAACTGCTCTAGCTGCAGAGGATTCGGTGGGGACGACTGTTTCATCTCTGCCGCTGGAACGTCGCAAATAGTTGCTGCATGCCGTATGTCCCGACGCCCAGCGCACTACAGAGCCACCACCGATCGTGCTCTTCAGAGCTCGATCCGCCTCCGTCAATTCCTTAGTCAAGTTTTGGAGAGATCCGGCTGGCATTTGCTCCGACCTTTCCCCAGTATCTCAAACCCACTGGGATTGGTCGTGCGGGATTTCTTTCCACCACCTACGGAGGAACTCCGATCAGTGGCCTATCCTCGCGCCGCAGAGAACCTGCGCTTACGAGGGAGGAGACCCAGGGCTAGACTAGCTTGCCAGGCTAGTATCTTAGGCGTCTCCCGGCTTCCGGAAATCCCTTCCACTGGCGGACCACGATGAAGAACACAGACCGGTCTTCTCCTGCCCCCGTCTCGCAACGAACGCAAACCATGGAGCGCCCGCGCACTGTTCCGCTCCCGGTCACCTCCTCCACCGAAGGAGTCGGGTCGGGACCACGGAAAGGGACCCGCCAGAGGAAAAAAAAAAAAAAAAAAAATGGTATATCCAGGAAAACACTATTCAACTGCTCGATATAGAGAAATAAACAGTTTAGGTTTTAATTAATTTTGAATGTGGAGAAATTAATAGCAGTCATTTTATATTGCTAAAAACATGTAATTAACATTAATTATTACATAGAATATGTTTTAATTTTACTTTTAATGGGAAAGGGAATACTTTTTTTTGTCAGTCGGGAAAATATTTCTAAAATATCTATTTAATTTTATGTGAAATGTTAAGATTTTAACATATGAAATTATAAATCAAGCATATATTTTAGAAATATTTTGACAGCTGAAAAAAAAGGGGGGGGATATCATTTAAGAACAGTACACAAAAAAAAGTTAAAAATATTAATTTCCCGAGGAGATATTTTAAGCGCCCATAAGTTTAACATTAGCGAGGGGAATCTGAGATCTCACTGACCAACAGCCTTAACTCATCAACCTGTGAGTTGCGTCGAAGACGTAGAACCGAAGACGTCGAGGACCCACTATTCGGGGTCCGTCCCAAATTTGAAAAAAAAAGGAGTACACTCCTTATTTTTCCTAAAATTTTACAGTCTTTTAAGCTTGCAAAACCCTTATTATGATCACTTCGAATTATTTCTTTATATATATATATTGTGACATTTTCCTATATCCCAGCGAAGTTACTTTACTATAGACCGCAGGAGTTGTCGGGCCGAGCCTAAAGAAACGATCCATCTCCTAGGCTGAATGGTTTGGACATTATAGAAACAATACTTGAGACTGGCTGGCGCCTACCTGACGTTAACAGAGTAATTACTCTTCTTGTGAGGTCGGGGATAGAAAAAGGTTCCACAGACTGTCTGACTCCAAGGAAAGTCTTGTAAATCTGTGAATGAGAACGAGATATGAGCAACGATAGGCCGCCGTAAGTTAGGAGGCTGGGATGAACCTACCCCCCGCCCCCCTTTTTTCTGAGGCTGGAGGAAGAAGAGAAGACGAGAGGGAGAGGGGTTTTTGGAAGCGAGGGAGGAAGACGTGACCCTGAGAAACGGTGTGTGGCCGGAAAGTGGAGAACGAAGGGACATAAGGAGAGAGGTCTGGGGTGAAAACGAACGGACAGACAGTCTGTGAGAGAGGAATCCCGGAGAGCATTCGGCTCGACATCCAGTGGACATCCAGTCCAAATCGACAGCATCGCCTAATGAAATAACTGAACCCACTAGCTGCACAAGAGATCGTGAATCTGGGACATAAGACTTTGTTACCATTGTTTAAAATTTACTGGACTCACGCATTGATACGTATTATTATTTACTTTATGAACCAAAAACTCTTAGAAGAATTAATTGTATTTGTTCTTGCGAATTTCTAGTGAAGTAACAAGCGTAATTACTCCGGCTAACCACGGCTACCAGATCACATTTTATTAATCCACCGGAGTTTATTACAATATATAGACAGTGAATACGATAACTATCATAACCGAAAAGTCCAGAAAGCACAGCCGTAAGCATCCTTTTCTGGAAGCAACTCGAAGCACTTTTAAACCCCAATATTTATCTCAATGCCCATTAAACTAAATAAACACAAGAGATTCGTTCATCATAGAAATATTAAACCCTGGAGGTAATCATTCAAGACTTTGCTACGTTTTTACATGTGATGTTTTTAATGAGATTATAAATTATTCATTTGAAATGTTATTGATTTAAAGAATTAATGTATTGATTACTTTTGTAGGGTACAGATAATGTCGAGTATCTCGATCTCTCTTACAATCTATTGACGTCTATTCCATCTAAACTGCTGGACCCGATGAAGAAACTGCGTTCATTTACTGCAAGTCACAATAACATGGTATATATGGATAATCTGTTCTCAGTTACGAAACCAGACGTAAGTTTCCATTTTATATTTTTGGTTTATTTACATGCAACTGTTTGATTCATTAAAAGGGGATGAAAGATAAATAGAAGCAGTTTTCATTCAAATCTTTTTATGCTTATTTTGATATGAACAATGGTAACTATCAGGGGGTAAAGAAAAATGATTTTTGAGAAGATGGGGAAGGTTGAAAGATGCTGAACAACACATTTCTGATAGAACGGCATTCAACTTGAATGTATGCTTTAGTTTCATATGCTTTAACATTTCAATGTAATATATCAGCTAAGATATCGTGCATCTTTCTGCCTACAAATTTAATCGTTTTTCCTTGCAAATGACGATACAGGGTTTCGCTACCTTTATAGTGCGTAGAACTGTTAAAGTACAATCTATGCCATTCATCCATTTTATTCTTATTTTTAGTCATAAGTGTTTGGGATTTCTAAGCAGAAAATAACAGCAGAAAAAGAGTTTTATACCAGTAAATTCTGTTGATGTTACTGTTTAAATTGAGATCAATTAGGACACCTTGGCTTTAATAAAGCCTACCAGAATTCATCCGATTTCCTCCTATGCTTAAAAGAAAAATTATCTTTCAACCACGAAGCATAAGCATCTGTTGCAGAAATTGGCTCGTGTCTCTCTAATATAAAATCTCGTGTAAAAAAGTTGCTTTTACAAATGTTAACTCCTCTTACGAGACTTATATCTAATTTAGACGTCCAACGTTTTTGTAATTTTTGTTTGGAGAAAACTGCTTTTTTCTATCATTGTATAGTATTTAAAATACAGATCTTATCCAAATAAATCTTCGTCTATTTCAATAGAAAAAAACATACCACTATCACCCCAAATTACGCTATTTTGTATTAGAATATTGAATCAAAATAATGCAATTTTCTTGAATTTATTTCTTTAGAAGAGGGGGGGGGGGACAAATTGAAAGACAGTTGCTAGACAACGGTTAAATAAAAGAGGGTGAAAAGGGAAAAATGTATTAACCCGCGAGAGCTCGCTAGGTCTCTTGTCACACCAGAACTCGCTAGTGAGAAGTTTTCTCACGGTACCCAATTGCCTTCCTTTTACCTTACACATTCGTTTAATATCAGCATTTTTTTGTTTGTCTTAATACTTTATTCACATAAAAGATATAAAATAATAAAAAAAAAGTTTATAAAATTTAATTTAAAAAAAAAAGGGGGTGTACATAAGAGTCTTATTGAAACAGCTGAGACAAAAAAAGGTATGATGCGGAGAGAAAATCTCATGCAGCAAGTTCTCCCGGGTTAAAAAATTTGTAAAAAATAAATAAATAAAAATAAATAAATAAAGAAAGAAAATAATCTCTAAAAGATGTAAACAAAAATCCGATAATTTAAATAATTAATTTCAAAATTCTGATAAATGTATTGCCATTTTTCAAACCATTGGGATTAATAGAAAACCTTCCTATCTAAAATTAAACATCCATTTTTAGGTTCGTTCGTAATTATATAAATACGTAGCACCTATAGTCGTCGTCTACTCCGTCCGTCTGTCCGCATATAACAACGCAAAAACTACCCAACCGAATGGTTTGAAATTTAATATATATAATCGTTGCAGAATTTTGTCCACCCATTTTGCGATGATCGCAACAATGTGATTTCAAGTGAATGAGATTTAAACAATGAAGTTAATAATTCGCTTAAACACGTTCGTTAAAAAACATCAATTTATTCTAGACCATTTAAAACAAGTTAGACATTGAAAAAAGCCATTTGAAAAAAAAAAAAAATATATGAAGATACTTTCATTTACTAAGCACAAAAACATTTATTTATGAATATTTAGAAAACAAATAATTTTGCGAAAAATGTTACAAATTTCTTTCAAAAATGAAATTTTCAGGTCCTTATATTTCATGTCATCTGCCCAATCACCCCTATTTTAAGCCTGGGCTCGTGAAATCGGCACATGCGCAGATGGGATGATAATTACATCAAACGTGATTGGTCTATATAAAATTATTTATTAAATATTTGATTCTTATTAACAACTGCGATATTGTGGCACTCTATTTCTTCATAAGGCTGCGCGTCCGAGCTAAATACCCGAATATTATCTTAACATATATTGTACTAGTAGTAATAGTGTAACAACAGCTCTAGATGCTAGTATATAGTATACACTATTGCCAAAGGTGATTGGTCACTTGTGATTTTAGACGTTTTGTTAACTATCTAGAAAAATACATGAGGAATTAACCTGAAACTGTAGATGTGTAAACAGTATAGTATAGCTTATATATTTCCGTGAATATTTTTTTCCGAAACCCCATAGGGGACTGTCAACAAATTGAAAAAGAACGAATATCTTTTGGATTACCCTGTAAAACCTAATGTAGCAAAAGTGTTCAAACTCGTGATTATTAATAGGTGGTTTATTGTAATATATTGTGTTAATTTTTATGACGATAGCATGTATACTCGAAGAGAAATTAAGGTTTTTATAAAAACCGACCCAAATTTCACCAAGTTTTTTGCTTATAATTTGCAGAGTTCTTAATATAAAAAAAAGTTTTTTTGAGAAAATATGCCAAACAACATTGTACATAATACTCTGCAATCGGAATTAAAAAATAATAAAAATTGGATGAAAAATGAGCAGGTTTACTAAAAAATGTTTCACTGCGCATGTGCGAATGCAATCAAAATATAATATGCATAATGTATTAGCTAAGTATATAGAGCAACTTTTGTGAAAGTCTCAAAATCATAGCTTGAAAATTCTGAAAATTATCGTCGATAGAATAAGCTCGAAATCCGTTGTGCCCAAAAAGAAGCAAAAAAAGTCCTTCCGGCCTGTACCGGGAGGAAAAGGTAGCTTTCCTATATCTTCGTTTTAAAATTTTAGCTTATGTTACACGAAAACAGCAAGCTAAAATGCAAAGAAACGTTTACAAAAGATTCGTTAACACTGAATTTGACTAAGAAATTCGCCAAATTATTGAGCAATAGCCAAATTGGCTTCATTTATGAAGATTTATTTTGGTCGCCAAATTTGGCATATTTCGCCAAATGTCGCCAATTTTGGCGAAATTTTGGCGCTAACGGATATGAATATATAGTTTTATGCGTATGATTGGGAAAATTATTACAACAATGAAAGAAAATAATTTGCGAGTAATCTCGTTAATGTGCTGTTTTGTTTCAAAATGTCAACCACCCTAGAATTTCAAACTGCTCTATCTCAGCCATTTTTTAAGATAGAGGTAAACCAAAAAATGCTCTGGAATCCTTGTATCAAGGCCTAACACGTAATTAAAAAATAAATTTGAATTTTTATTTTTTTTGTATATTTATTTTAGTTTTAAATTTTTAAATGGTCGCCATCTTGAAACAAAATGGCGGACCAAGCTGGCCAACGAACTCGGTCGAGACATTAGTGACCTTAATACACACAATTAGTTTCATCAAAATCGATTCATAAATACGAACGTTATCGTATGACATAGGTCAGATATATATATATATATATGGAGATATATATATATATTTATATATATAAATCAACATTTGAACGGAGGGTGGTTTTGGGGTCTGGGGGTCATGATCGGTGAAAATATATCGAAATTTTCCGGAACTGCTTTCCTCCGAACGGCTGCAATAGGTAGCTTTATACTTTTTTGTATTGAAAGCTACCTAATATGAGGGGTTGTATCAAATATCTGTTGATTAGTGCCAAGATAGCGTACACAATATTGCACGTACTACTATATTTGGATACAACCCCTCATCTTTTTGCTTCCTTTTGGGAACAACGGATTTCGAGCTTCTTCTATCGACGATAATTTTCAGAATTTTCAAGCTATGATTTTGAGACTTTCACAAAAGTTGTTCTACATACTTAGCTAATACATTATGCATATTACATTTTGATTGCATTCGCGCATGCGCAGTAAAACATTTTTTAGTAAATCTGCTCATTTTTCATCCAATTTTTATTATTTTTTAATTCCGATTGCAGAGTATTATGTACAATATTGTTTGACATATTTTCTCAAAATAACTTTTTTTTATATTAAGAACTCTGCAAATTATAAGCAAAAAACTTGGTGAAATTTGGGTCGGTTTTTATAAAAACCTTAATTTCTCTTCGAGTATACATGCTATCGTCATAAAAATGAACACAATATATTACAATAAACCACCTATTAATAATCACGAGTTTGAACAATTTTGCTACATTAGTTTTTACAGGGTAATCCAAAATATATTCGTTCTTTTTCAATTTGTTGACAGTCCTCTATGGGGTTTCGGGAAAAAATATTCACGGAAATATATAAGCTATACTATACTGTTTACACACCCGCAGTTTCAGGTTAATTCCTCATGTATTTTTCTAGATAGTTAACAAAACGTCTAAAATCACAAGTGACCAATCACCTTTGGCAATATAGTGCATATAATTGGCCAAAATTATTTTACTTTGAAATCAGATGGCCGCATTCAGTTTCATAGAAATTTTGTTTAGGAATTAAACTTGATTTTTTTTTTCTAGAATTATTTGGCAGAGTTATTCAACAAAATTTATTTAGAATTTATTCAATAATAAAGTCCTTCCGGCCTGTACTGGGAGGAAAAGGTAACTTTCATAGTCCATGTTTTTAAAAATTCAACTCATTTTACTCAAACACCCGAAGCTAAATTGCTTGGTGCTCGATTATAGAAAATTCAATCTCGGTTTTTGTTAATACTGAATTTGAATGCGAATTTCAGCATGAGAATTACAGCATATCAAAAATCAGATTGTTTCAAAATGTCAGCCACCTTAGAATTCCAAACTGTCATATCTCTGCCATTGTTTAAGATAAAACCAAAACAAAACACGTTCCGGAATCTTTGTATCACGATCTAACACTTAACGGAAACAACCTTTTCCAATTTATATTTTTTTTTACATCTTTATGAATTTTTTTAAAAAATTAAAAAAATTTAACTTGCCGCCATTTTGAAACAAGATGACGCATAAAGCTGGCCAACGAACTCGGTTGAGACCTTGGTATGTTCTGTACACATGATCAGTCACATTCATATCGATTCATAAATACGAGTGTTACAGCATATCAAATATCAGATTGTTTCAAGATCTCAGCCACCCTAGAATTTAAAACCGCCATATCTGAGCCATTTTTTAAGATATAACAAAAATAAAAAAATTTCCAGAATCCTTGTACCACGTTCTAACACTTAACATAAACAATTTTTTCAATTTATAATTTATTGTATCTATATATATTTTTAATTTTAACTGGCCGCCATTTTGAAACAAGATGGCGGATGAAGCTGGCCAACGAGCTCGGTCAAGATCTTGGTATGTCCTATACACATACTCAGTCACATCCAAATCGGTTAATAAATAAGAGAGTTACAGCATGACATATATATATATATATATATGGAACTTCCCTTTAACGAAATCCCTATTTAACGAAGTTTTCAACTTAACGAAATTTTCTGCAGAACTTTGACTTTGAACACCATTAGCATGTAAATTAATTTCCACATTACGAAAAATATATTCTATATAACGAAGTTTATTCCACTTTTGTACGTGTACAGAATTCAAATTAAGTGATTGCTGTTCGAAGGATATGCAAATTTATTTCAGCGAATTCGATTGTATGAAAATGAACACATTTAAATAATTTCCATTCTGCTTGGTGCTAATTAAAACATTTTTTTTCACACTAAGAAAAACACTTGTTATCACTATTCTCCCACTCCGAGACTCCAGCGCTGACAGTTGGGGGAAGTCAAAATCCCCTTTTTACCTTCAATGATATAGAAGATGAGGTGTCGCAATGGTGTCAGATGCATTGAAACAAAAAATATTTATTAGAGTCAGACAGGTACCATTCTGACCTTCCATTGCTGATAGACAATTGCTTTGTACATCCAAAAGAACGTGCTTCAAAATACAAATCGAAGAACATCAAAGTTATTTTTGTTCTTGCAAATACAGCTAAACTTCAATCATTAGTCTAAGGAATAATGAAAAATCTTGAAGTACATTATCGGAAAAGACAGAAAAAAGCCGATGTAGTGAAAACATTAGTTTGAGATACTGTGCATCAGAGCTGATGAAAGCTTGTGCCAAAGCTTGGGAATGTGACGTGATTTCATCGACCGTACACAACTGTTTTGTAAAACACAGCTTCATAATTAAAACTGAATCAAATGCTTCTGAATCCAACACCTGTTTGTCATATCTCAAGAAAAAATTTCATAAATTTAAGTTAATTTCTATTTAACGAATTTTCTTCATAACGAAGTTTTTAAGTGTAACGATGAGGCTTCGTTAAATGGAAGTTCCACTGTATATATATATATATATATATATATATATATATATATATATATATCAACATTTGAACGGAGGGTGGTTTGGGGCTGGGGGTCATGATCAGTGAAAATATACCAAAATTTTTTGAAATTGCTTTCCTCCGAACGGCTGCAATAAGTAGCTTTTTATAATGAAAGCTACCAAAAAAAGCTTGAATTTAACGAGTCCAGTAATGTTTCAGACTTTTTTTTTTTTTTTTTATATATATAATTTGATAATTTTAATTGACTGAAAATCTCAGATAAACATCTGAGATAACCAAATCTCTGATAAACATCTAAAGGTTTTAACATGAAATGAGGAATGTAATTAACTGATTTGATAACAATTACAATAGGATTTCGAACCGTGACTTTCACCTTAAATTTGGCAGTATTAATAAATGCACCCTAAATTACATGACTTTATTTATTTGTTCATTTTTCTTACAATTATATATTTTGGTTGTTCCCTTTATGTTCTAATAGTCATTTTAAAATAACCTAAATAAAAAAAATTACTTTCATTTTTATAGGCGAATGAAATATTTTCTGGTGACGCGCTTCCTCCTCCAATAATAGATGAGAATGCATATTCTTCACATATTGTGGATCGTGTCTTAAGAATCAACTTTACAAATAACAGCTTAGAATCTCTTGATGAAGCTCAACTACCTCTCAATCTCACCGAACTTTATTTGTCTAATAACAAGTTAAGATGGTTGCCTGAGTCCCTACAGTTGAAACTCAAAAATGTGTCTCTATCGGAAGGCCCTGGTGACGCGCTTCCTCCTATAATAGATGAGAATGCATATCCTTCACATATTGTGGATCGTGTCTTAAGAATCAACTTTACAAATAACAGTTTAGAATCTATTGATGAAGCTCAACTACCTCTCAATCTGACCCAACGTTATTTGTCTAATAATAAGTTAAAATGGTTGCCTGAGTCCCTACAGTTGAAACTCAAAAATGTGTCTCGATCGGAAAGCCCTAGGAAATGTGATTGTAGTACCATAAAATTCTTCAAGAAATTGTTAACATACAAGATTAATGTAAGACTTTTCAACTATTTATGTATTACATTTCATGAAAAATTTGTTAAGATAATTATAATTTAAAAATAAACAACAGCAGTGTTGAATTCAGGGGTGATCCGGGGAGGGCATTCCCCCCGGAGCATGGAAATGTCCCCCCCCCGGAAGATTTGAGATTTTATGCTTTCAATGATCAAAAAGTGGAATCCCCACCCCCGGAGCTACAGAAATCTCTCCTGGAGAAAAGTGTCTGATTCAACACTGAACAACAGTATGTGTTCTTTAAACAAAGTACAATGGCGTTTCAAAGCACCTTTTTTATGACAAAATATTTAAAACATTCACAAACGATGACGCACTTTAGGTGTTGAATAAAATCTCACTCATATAGCCAGCGATTCCGAATACGATTTTTGTACAAAGGTCATTCACTTAATGTTGAAATCTTTCTCAGTAATCGAAGTCTCCCACGTGATCAAATAAAATATATTTAGTGCCATTCTTAACATTTTCATGAGAATAAGAATTGTCTAATATCGATTTTCTCTTGCTTACATTATTTTGCTTATATCTTTAGGTTTCCGTACCTCAAAAGGAAAAAACGGAAGCTTTATAGACTCACTTTGGAAGTTATAAAAATCACGTAATAAATCGACATAAAATTGCCAACCGTAAGTACCCTTTAAGTTTTGAGAGTAAAACCTATGGTGTATTTACGGTTAACCTTAGAATATTGAAATTTGGCATGAAGGGATAAGCACATGTAAAGGAAAAAATCCAAAAATCATTCAATTCATAAATCTATGTCGATTTATTACGTGACAAACTCATGAATTTCCATAATCGGTACTAACGGCAAATTAACGCGCATTTTAACGGAATTTTTTGTAACAGTAATATAACATAACTGCAGAGAACCCTCGGGGTGCGAGTCCTACAAATGCTCAATGTGTCGTGACCACATTTCATTACTGTGTATAGTTGCGGTATTACATCTGATACAGCATGAAACAGCACATCAGCGAAACATGTCTGCTATTTGCTGCTGTATGGCGTTTTTCAGTGGTAGTCAAGATTGGGGATTAGCTCAAGAAACCCGTGATTTTAGGTAGCCTTTCAACCAGAAATCACAGGAACGTATTTTGGCGTGATCCTAGTGTTGCGTTGTGCAAGCTATAAGCGTATTTCATCTCCATGTCACTATCTTTACTGTGGAGATTTTGAATATATATATATTTTTTTTTTGGTCTTGCACAAAATTCTGTATCACGGTGAATACTGAATTGAATAATCTGCAAACCGCACGTCTTTCCGACATTACATCTTTTAACACTTTCCAACATAAATAAAAGGTGTTTATGAATTCAGTCTGTTTGTCCGTCTGTCTGTCTGGTCGTCTAGCCTTCTGTCCCTGCTCAAACTCCCGTAAATATACTCGGATTGCCATGTAAAGGATATATGTTGTTGAAGTTCATTATGGCAGGCTCCCTATTGAAAATGAAGTGTGTGGTAGTTATAGTTTGTTTACAGGGAAACTCAAAAGAATTCCGTTACATTATGATTTATGATGCAAAGTCGTTTGTAATGTATTTTAATAATGTTACACTATTTCAAACATATTGAAATTGAAATAATCACTCAGGTGCACTACAAGTTGTTTACCGTCGAATGTGATGTGCGTAGAATTTATCGTTCATTTACATGGACACAAATGCGAATTCAATTACAGTATACTGTATCTGAGCGATAATTATTGGAAGAGCGATTTCAGTTGTGGTATATCTTTTTTAATTTAACTAAGTTTTTGCATATTAATTTGTATAAATTCTGTAGATCCTATACAGGCTTGCACAAAACAATTCGTTTCGCTTTATTCACGAAAATTGATGAAGGGGAATTTACAACTGTGCTATGTTTTTCCTGGTTGAACTAAATTTTAGCATACTATGTATACAAGTATATAATAGATCATTTGCGGGGCTTCTGAAAATAATTTAAATAGTTTTTCGGCTCTAGATAGTAATTACTGAAATTTGGTTTTCAAATGTGTTACGCGTTTTCCAAACTGTTTATACTTAAATATAATCTTTCATGTTATTAAACGGGAAAGTTTTGTTACAGTTTTCTGTGTGTATTCACAAGTGTTTCATAATCTATGCTTGTCACATGATTTTTCTGTCTTTCTTTTTTTAGCTCACAGGCTATCACGGCCTGAAAGCTAATGTTCCCGACGGTTCTGTATGTGCGTAACGCGATAATTCTTAATAGAAATGTCCGATTTGCTTCAAATTTTGCAGTTAGGTTCATTCTGATAAGACGCTTCCCTGATTAGTTTTGGATGTTCATTGGTTAAGTAAAAGGGGAGAACGGGGAGCTAATCCCCCCCACCCTTAATTTAGATATATAAATTTTTCATGCAGAATTATCCGATTTGCTTCTAATTTTGTATATAGATTCATTTTGATAAGGCGCTTCCCTGATTAGTTTTGGGGTTTCATTGGTTAAGTATAAAGGGGGAATGGTGCTAATACCCCGCTTAATTTAGATAAATGGGTTTTTCATGCAGAATTATCCGATTTGCTTCAAATTTTGTATATAGGTCCATTGTGATAAAGCGCTTCCCTGATTAGTTTTGGAGTTTCATTGGTTAAGTATAAAAGGGGGAACGCGGGCTAATCCCTTCCCCGCTTAATTTATTGTTGATTTCTTTATTTTTCGAGGGGCATTATTCTTTGAAATAAGAGTATAACATACAATTAGTGTGAATAGCCTGTGAGCTCAATACCATCAGTTTAAATGGGCACCTTTATTTTATTTTATTACTAGCTACCCGCCCGGCGTCGCCCGGGCCCGAGATAATAACAATCTCGCAGTGCAAGGCGTCAACCCCCTCCATCCCCATACCCGCAAATATAACGAATAATTTGTTCAAGAAAACCACCTTCACCTACATTAACGCGATCATTAAAAGAATAATTAAATTTTTCTGATAAATAGAACATAACGAAGACGCTACGCTAAAATAGCCGGCAGATGACAACACCTCCCATCCTCAATTTCAGATCTATATCTTAATTAGTTATCTAAATTTTTGTTCATTAGTAAAAATTGCCAATTATTTCCTTTCTTTTTCGCAAACTAAATGGAGGGATCGGCCAGAGAAACAGATCTCTTTGTAGTTCAGTTTTTAATGAAAGCAGATCCCTGTCTGAAACTTTCTGGGATTTTTTTTACTGGCGCCAGCAGATTTTTAGCAGTTTTTTGCATAAATTAAGAAAAATTACCGGCCGAATTTTTCAAAAATTGCATAGACGGATGCAGAATTTTTTTTTTACATATGCTCATAAATTTTCAAATTGATATCTTAATTAGTTTTCTTAAAATTCGCTAATTAGTAAAATAATTTCGAATTCGTGCATTTTCGCTTGCAAATCCACAACAGTTCTTTTCTTTAGCCATTTTGATTTAAAAGATGGCATTTTCGATGCGATGTTTAATGATATTCTAATTAATATCTAGAGTAATTATCAAAATATTAAAATTCTGAGACTCAGGTATACCAGGAGAGGGTTTGGACTACCTAAATCTAAATTTACAGACTTCTAAGTGCGCTAAATTTTCCTAGCCATCGCAGATAGACAGACACAGACACAGACACACACACACAGATACACAGAGCGAAACTTTCTTTTATTAGTAGATTTTTTTTATCATTATTATTTATCATTCATACAGATTGAAGATATCGGTAACATACGATGTAGAATAAGTGAAGAAGGTGAAAGAAGCAACCTGGATGAGAGATTTATAAGGGAACTTAATGATTTTGATTTCTGTCCAACTTCAGAGCAGTTGGTTGTTGTTGAGCACCCCACAGACATGGAATTGATTGTTTCAGTGGCTGTCGGTGTACTGGGTAAGCACTATTTAGTTTCCTGACTCGCTTACATTTTTTTAAAATATTCTTATGGACAATTTCAGTTTACAAGTTAGATATTTTCAAGTGACGATCGTTTACCTAAAGGGGAAAAAATATATTAGCATAATAAGTTTAGGCATAAGTAATATTTTCGGCTAAAATTAATTGCTGAATTAAAAAAAAAAAAAAAAAAAAAATTAGAAATATGATTTTTTTCTCCGATCTTTTTCTTTCACTATCAGGAAGCACCTGTGCACGTGATGTAAATTTTATTTGTTAAGCATGAAGGCACGTGAATTCTTGATACTTTCACTTTTCTTAAACGATTCTTGTCACAGATTTAATCTGACAGTTAACATGTGGAAAACTATTTTTCTAAAAGTTGTAATTTTCAGGTATACGAGTAGGGCATGGCCTGGCTGGAATACCCAATATTTCAGCAGTTCTAGGGCAAATAAACAGCAGTGCAGCACAGTTTGCGCAATGTGTGTGGTGCACTGCACGCAACACCAGGCCAGTTAAAGGCGCAAAAGATTTCAGCCCAGGAGGAAATGCTTGAAAAAAATTATACTTTAATTTAATTATACTAAAATGTATTACATTTACTTGACATTTTAATCACCTTTTCAAGATTTACGTCCAATAAATTACTTACAGTCACTTAATTGTCATTTAAAAAACCCTTTTATTCTGATCATATTTCTGATAAGCCTTTCATTGAGTAGTTTAGAGACAAAAGATCAAAACTAGAACTTGTATGAATTTGATGCTCAATGATTTTCTCAATTTGGAAGACATGTATCAAAATTCCCCGTAGCACAGCTGCCAACCTTTACGCTTTTTTCCTACCACTAAAATTTTATAGTAAATTTTATCTTATAAAACCGACGAAATCATATATTCTCCCATTCCTTAAATTTCTCTTCTTTTCCTTTTAACTGCTATTTAAAGCAATCTTATCTTTTCCCAACGGCTCACTATTTAAAGACCATCAACTCACAATTCGACTGGGCGTAAAGTTGCTGCAACTAGGAAGCCCCTGAACCGGCATCAACTGTTCCGTCATTCAATAAAGTAAAATTTTCTATTAGTTTTTAGCAAAAAAGCGTAAAAGTTGGCAGCTATGCCGTAGGTTTTATACTGTTATTTTCGCACTTATTGAGAAAGTCGGTTTTGGGTGCAATAAACAAGATTTTTTTCAGTTCCATTTACAAATGATCTCTTCTATAGAAACTATTATGTATTAGCCAAACGTTTTGTATATTTTTAGACCGTTAGTGCTTCGCAAGATATACTAAGATATGTTATAACGAGGGCCTACTATATCATTAATTAGCAGTGACAAAACAAATGTTTTTTTTTTTGTTGTTGTTGTTGTTTTAGGCTTTATTCTAAATCTATCACGTACTGAATAAAAGAAATATAATGATGGTAACATTTGTTCATTTCATTTCAGAGTATGGAAGTGTTGAAATACATGAACACTTATTAGCATTCTATCCAATTTTAGATGCTACAAGGACTGGATTGATACTATTTCTTATACAGGTTTAGCGAAAAACTTAAATTTAGGAAACAATTACTTCAGAACTACGGTGATACCTGTAATAAAGCATGGAAAAAGTACAGGATTATAAAAAAAAAATAAGAATTTTAGATTTAAATTCTCTTTCATTTTAGGTCTCATGTGCAAACAATAGTCCAACCCCGATGGTCAATGATGCTATAGAATAATTCGTAAGCATCATTATGTGTGAGCATAAATTGCTTAAGGATGTTTTTTAACCGAGTTATGCATTTTCCAGCTGAATTATATTTAGTAAACTAAGAGGGTTTTGCAAAATAAGAAAAAAATAAATGTACAGGGCTGCGCAAAGAACCGGATACATTGGCGCCCAGAGATAATAATTTCTAAAAGTGCGTATTCAGTGGTGTTGCGAGTTTTTTTCCTGAATTATATTTTTCATTTAATATGAGGAGTGTATACAAATCTGTAGATAAAAATACAGAGATCTAAAAAATTATTCGAGTACATTTCCGCTTATTGCTGTAAATTGCTGAAGGTGAATTTCCGACTGTCTTATGCGTTTTGTAATTAAGCTAAGTTTTATAAAACTGTATTGCAAGATCTACAGATCATATACTAGGATGCACAAAAGTATTCGGGTGACTGTCCGGCTACAGACGGCAACTGTTGAAATCCAAGTTCCGTTGCAGTATTATGGAAGTGTTTCATAATCTATACTTGATTTTTCTTTCTTGTTTCAATATATCCCGCTTGTTGTACATAAAGTTTAATTTGGCTCTTAGTAGTGATACATGAATTTCACATGCCTGTCATAGATCATAATGTCACGGAATTCTTTTATGTGTCACTGTAAACAAAGTATACACACTTCATTTCCTTCACACTTACAGTGAATGGTAAACACTTCATTTTCAACAGGTAACATTGTATTGGAAACATTAATAACATATAAAAATTACATGGTAATCCGAGTATATTTACGAAGGTTACGGGACGCCCAGACGGTGTTGTTAATTTAGTGCATTTTGTTATTCGAAAATGATAAATATAATGACAGACATTCCGTGATTAAATAAATTCGGAAATTGTGGTAGATTTTTTTAATTAAAAAATTAATCGAAGTTTATTATTCGAAAACAGTAGTAGATTTTTTTAATAAAAAATAACGCGAAGATTATTATTCAGAAATAGTAGTAGATTTTTTTTAATTTACAAAAATGCGCAAAATGGACTGGACACCACGTCAGGAAGGAAACAGATGATTAGAACTTCATTAGTTGAAATTTAAAGACAGAAAAGAAACTAACGTAAAATCAGATCTGAACAAATTAAAATTTTTATGTACCAAAATACCTTTTTTTAACACTTTCCAACCTAGTTGAAAAGTGTTTATGACTTCGATTTGTCTGGTTGTCTGCCGTTTGTCCGTACTCTAACTCTCGTAAAAATACTAGGATTGCCCTGAAATTTTTGTATGTTACTGTCATTTACTATAGCATGTTTCCTATTTCAACTGAAGTGTGTAGCACTTATAGTTTTTTTACAGGGACAGTCAAAAGTATTCTGTTACATTACAGTCAATGGAAAATAATCGTTTCAAGTGCATTTTGATAACGCTACGTCATTTAAAACATAATGAAATTGATATATAATTATGAAGCGTATTAAAGCATGCTTCTGTAGAGTATGGAGTGTAAAGCATTTATTATTCATTTCCAGGGTCAAAAAAAAAAAAAAAAAGAATTCTGTTACACATCGTTCTACGGGGAAAAATCATTTTCAGCGTAATTTAGTGATATTTCACTATTTCAAACATAATGAAAATTATATGCATAACTGAGGTGCACTACAAATCACTCTCTTGTGTGCATTGCGTTTCTTTTACAGGGACACACAAAAGATATCGGTTACAGTACATGTCCGATATTTACAGTCTATGTGTGATAAGTGCGTTTTCAATTTGTTTTGCGTTTTAAAGTTTAACTAAATTTTTTCATAGTACGTGAGTGTTTATAAACACGGTTGATCATATACAGGGCTACACAAGGGAAGTTGTAAGTATTACAGATTATGGGAGTGAATTGATTAAGGGCAGTTTTTAATTGTGTTTACGCATTTCCCTGCTGAACTATATTTAGTAGACTAATAGAAATTTGTGGAATATAAATAAATACAGGGCTATGCAAAGAAAAAGATACATTGTTGTTTATGGTTGGTAATTGCTTAGAGTGAGTTTTAAGTTGCTTTTTAGCTTAATACGTGGTGTGTACAAAAATCTTCAGATAATATACAGGGCTGTACAGAAGATTTTGAGTGCATTTCCATCGATTGGCAAGAATTGCTAAATGTGAATATTCTAACTGAACTAAATTTTATCATACTATATATCCACATCTATTGATCATATACAGGGCTGCACAAAACGATTCGACTACTCTTTTGACACTGGAAGGTAATTTCGAAAACACTATTTTTCAATGTGTTATATGTTTTCTAAGCTGTTTACTTACATATCTTCTTTCACCTTACTTAACGGTGAAGTTTCGTTAGTTTTCTGGCTGTGTTGGAAAGTGTTTCATAATCTATGATTATTATATGAATGCATGATTTTTCGTTTTTGTTAATAATTTGTTGTTTTTCATTCCAGATATTTTCTTGGGAGGTGTCGTGAACTGGTGAAATGGCGTCAACAGGAATTCCAAGCTGCTCATGTACATCGAATCATTGTGGTCAAGGTGGGTGAGCTACCGAAAGAGATCGATCCTACAACTAAAATTTATCTGGATAGTAACACATGTTTAACTTGGAAATAAAGAAATTTTTAGAAAAAACTGCTCTTTATTTTTCCATTGCCTTGTAACGCTTATAATTAAAAACTTGTTAGGCACAACATTAGTTTATTAAGTGATTACTTCACAGCACAGGGAAATTTTACATGAAGTGACATACAATTAATTTCAGTTAATTTGGAAAGTTTCTATCAGGATGGCCCGGCTTCTCCGGGGCAAGAATTTCCTTTCACGGCAACATCATGCCGTAAAATATTTCTCTCTCGTTAGAGAGATATTCTCAACCGACTACTCTCAGAGGTTATAAAATCGAATCTCCTCTAAAGACCTCAAGTTCACATATATAGAGTGAAGGAATTTCACATGTTCTTGAGAGTCGAGGCCTGTATTCAAGTGCTAAAAATTTATAGTGTAACAAACGGTCTTTATATAGTCATATCATAGAATGCGATAGAGAATAATATCCTCTTGAAAATGTTTTACGTGCGCACATCTGGAAACTTGCTTTCAGTTTTTACTTTGAAAGAGGTAATATCCAACAGTCATTATATACCTCTTATTCTCATCCAATTAGTGATTCATTTAGACAAAACTTCACAGCTTCTCCCCATTTACTAAATTTTTTTTCTTACCCTTTGAGGGGTGTGCTTTAACTGCGCAAAATTTTAAAACAATTGCATTAATTTTAGGATGTTTTGGCTCTCAAAATATGAAATATGTGATTTTAAAAAATTGGGGGGATTTACTGATTTTTGTGAGGTAGGATATATTTTATCCCACCGCCCCTCTAGGTAATTCTTTCTGAATCATGTGGAATTTTTTTTTATTTAAAAATAATATTTTATATTAATTATTTTTGACTTAAATACATACAAATTGATTATCTAAGCTATTAATACTATTTTTTAGTTTTATATTTAAATTTTTTAGTTGTTGTTTTAATCTGAAATTTAAAACTGTATAAAAATGTTTGAAGTTTCTTTCAGAAATTTAATATAACATATTTTATATAATATTTAAGTCCATAGAACATGAAATATGCGATTTTAAAAAAAATCATGGGATTTACTAATTTTTGAAAGATTGGATATATTTTATCCCACCTCCCCTCTAGGATATTTTTTCCGAATCATGTGGATTTTTTTAATTTGAAAAGCATATTTTTTATTAATTATTTTTTACTTAAACACATACAAATTGATCATCTAAGCTATTAACACGTTTAAGTTTTTATTTCCATTTTTGTCTAATGTTTAGTAATAGTATAAAACTAACAGATATCACATTCATAAAAAAATAAATTGAATAAATTACACAAATACACATGCTGTTTATTCCGTTCACCACTGGTAATTTACCAATAAAAATAATGCAAGAGACTACATTAAATTGCGAACTTCAACTTTAAGCATTCGTTGAATATTGAAGAGTCTTTGGAAAGAGGGTAAATGTAGAGCAGACGTAATTATTTTAACATTTGCAACTGTTTTTTCATTGAATGGCACACAGGTGATAAAGGGAGTTACATCTTTAAAAGGTCCACAAATATCAGTGTGAAATAAATCTCCAACTTTTGATGCTCGATGTTCACTTCTTTTTGGATAAGCATTTTGGACTATCTTAACCTTTGTATAACAAACATTTCATTTTCTGTTTACAGTCTTTCATTTTTAAACCATGGACTAGATGTTATATGAATACAATTTATATGCGATTCTTCAAAAACTTCATTAGCCATTTCATTGCAGTTTAACTTGTATAGAGAATTTTCTAATTTGCCTTCATTTATAGCTTTATCATTTTTCATTATTGTACATTTTCTTTTTACAAAGCGTACAAAACAATTGTTTTCATCAAGTCACTTTACTGATAATAAACTGCTACCAAGACCTGGAACATATTAAACATTACAAAGTTTTATGTTTCTTACTTCATTGTCTGTTCCTCTGTATTTAATTAAACCGTCACCAACACCTTTAATATCGAGTAACTGACCATTAGCAACTTGTACTTGGCCTCGTTTTGGTTTTATTTCAGTACAATAAATATTTTTATCATTTGCCATTTGAGCTGTTGAAGCAAAGTCAATATACCAATCAACATTAGAAAAAATATTGGAAGCTTTAAGACATTGACAAATCTCATTTTTCGTTTTAACCTCCACATTATCTGTAATTATTTTAACTTTGTGTTCTCTTGTTTTGTGCTGCTCAGCTTTCCATAAATAACAAAATTTCTTAATAATGAACTTACCTATATATTTAATACATACCTATTTAAATACATTTCCCCAATTCAAAATAAAATAAGCTTCTGGGCAACATAACCTGTTATATAAAAATTGTAAAATACACTACTTAAATATATAGCTAGGCAGAGTAAGAAGCACAGTAAATTAGGGAAAATATTTTTAATAAAAATACGATAAAGTACCATGAACAACTTACATATTACATGTCAAAATATAAACTTTTTACAGTAATGGCAAAGTTGTTTTGATTTGTTCTCAAAGTTAACCTGAAGGGGGGAAAAAATTAAACTTTCCATAACAAAGAGATGTTTACTAAACTAAATTTATGGTTACAAGTGAAATTTAAAATTTTCAGTGCAATACTTATGATAACCAAGATTGAGCTACAAATTTAGAAGAATTTTATTAGAATTTTGTTATTTTCTGCGATGTCTTTTCCTACTAGGAAGCACTACAGCGATTTTGGATTAATACCAAATATTCTGCATGCAGACAGCTTAACGAGAAATCTTCGAAAACTTGTTTTTATTTTCCAGACAGATAAAGTGTAAAGAAAGAATTATAATCATAATATGCCTGCATATGAGTGACCAAACAGTGTTTTCAATTCAGCCATTTTTTGGCAAATATGTTATAGGCCATTGCCACAAGAACTGTATAAATTTATGAACAAATTAGACAATGGATTTGATAGCTAAACCATTTTTTAATCTCCTTGTGACCAGAGAAAACTGAGAAGTATTTTTTTTTAAACTCAATTATCTAATTAAATATTTTCATTGCTCACATCTTATATGTCTTAGTATCTTATTATCTACAATAATGATGTTTCAACAGAATGTGACTAAATTTATAAATTTTTTCTTTATTGCAAGAAACGTCATAAAAAGTTTTATTGGTCTGATAAAAGCTTATGGAAATTTAAATATTCTAGTTTGCAGAAGAAAACTGGCCAAATATCTACATTTTAAACAACTTAAAATTCCCATTAGCATGGCTCTACAAATCAAATTGAAATTTGATATTTATTTTAATTTACAGGCCTTAATCTCAACATGGGCAGAATGAATGTTCACTGAAAAGTTGTCAATTTTAGAAAAATGTTTGAGCTATTTTATGAATGAAAGTTAATTCCTTTAGAACAAGAGGTCATTTTCACCTTTTAAGATTAAGACCAAACTTTATTTTTATTTTGCTATTTATTTGAATGCATAATATTCTGTAAAGTCTTCAGAAAGTTGAGCAGAGTCACTCCAGATATTTTGGTATAAGATTTTTTGAAGGATATTTTAAGACATTTTGACTGCACTATTTATAAAATTTATAAAGTTTTTTACTTGCTTTTTTTTTCTTGGTGAAGGGAGGGGAGACTAGCGACAATGCTGGATTAAAGACGCCCCCCCCCCCCCCTTTAACAGAATTAAAATTAATAAAATAAATTAATGAAATATATTAGTAAACATCCATCAAAATAAAAAAAGAAAACTGTTTACACTAATTATTAGAAATGCATCAATTTTTCTGGGAATATTTTATTAACAGAGAAAGAAAATATTGAACTTTCCACTGATCAAGAAAGTTGAATAAAAGAAATCCCCGGAAGCAAGAAACTCTAAAATGGTGGCAGTTAAAATAAAATAATAAATAATGTAACTTTTCTGCTTTTAGTCAGAAATTTTTTTAATGCACCAGCCAACAAGTGATTGCCCCCCCCCCCCCCCTCCAAAAAAAAAAAAAAAAAAAAAAAAAAAAAAATTGCTATTTGTTAGTGCTGATAACTTGCTAATATTCATCACAACTTGCACTTTTTCTTCTTTTTTTAATTTTGCATATCATTCCTATAAAAATTTGTCCATTTATATGCCACAATTTACAAACATTATAAATAAAGCCTTCAAAAACCTTTACTATTTTAAAAGTGATAAGGCTTTTCAAATTATTATGGACTATGGCAGCAATTTATTGAAAGTTATATATACCCAATATCTTTTTAATTTTCAAATTAATAATTAGTCAAATATTTTAACCCTCTGAGCATCTTGATGGCTATCCGGCATTTTCATAAAAATGCTTATAAAACCAGGTTAAACTAAATTTCCTTTTGTAGTTTTGTGCTAAAATATATTTTATATCTCCTCCTCCCTATATGATTCTTAAAACATATTTCTGTTAAAACTACTTGTGTTTACAGCCAATTTAATCTGCTTCCTGGGAACAGAAAATTATGGGACAGCTGCTTAAAGGATTAAGCATTCAAACAATTTCAGATATTTGGATAAATCAAATATTCAGGTACCTGAAAATATGAATACAGAACATTCAATAATATGTATGAATACCTAATAATATATGCTGAATATCTGATACATCCTTGGGGCCAAAAAATTAGTCTAGAAGAGATTAAAGGTTAGATTAATTTACTTCAAAGAAACATGAATTTTATTGTTAATCATATTTTACACCAAACTTTTTCATCTGACATAGTAAAGTCTGTAACCATAAACAGACGTTCATACAAAACTAAATGAAAAGAAAAAAAAGGCAAATAATTCTTTGGAAAAAAAAAAAAAAAAACATCAAAAAGTTCCATAATTAGGTATGTCACCAATTGCAGTATTTTATTAAATGTTGCTTGGTGCAAATTTAATTTCATTATTGCAACCTGGTTTGTTAGGTTTCTTTTTTGTGATAATTTCTAAAATATATTTACATTATGGTAAGTTATTTAACAGCTTACTATAGAATATTTATATTATATATATAATATATATGCACATACACAATTTTGTTAAAAATGGTAAGTACTTTTTTTTTTTTTTTTTTTTTTGCATTTCACATATTTCTTGTAAAATGTATTTTGATAAGATTAATTCATTAAATATTTTACAAACATGAAACAATCAGTTTTTACTCAAAATTTGTAAATACATAAATGGCTGAATACATTAAAAAAAAATTTTTTTTCTTAACAGTGTATGCTAATTTTGTAAATAATTTCATCTGTATTGCTCCAATTTGAGATTCAAGAAAAAGTAAAATTGATTGTTAACTCTTGCTACATTTGAACCCACTACCACATTGTTGCCAACATCACTTTTGTTTGATACCAATCTTGATGACATATTCAATTATGGAACTTCAGACCAAAAACAAAACAACAGTACATGTTATTGGTAATAAGGCTGCCTATAGCCTGCTTCTGCCGGCCCACGCGGCTGTAAGAGACTCTGTCCAGAAGGGGGTGGGGCAGCAAGGGGCCTTGGAGGAAGTGATGCTCTGGCAGGAGGTGGAGGCACTGTAGACCCAGGTGCACCCCACTGAGGAATGTAGGAGCCAGCTCCTTCTTCATGGAAATGAGGTGGAGGAGGATGCATTGGAGGTCTAGGTGCAGGAGCTCGAGGGGGTGTATAAGTTGCAGGTGGTTGATGATGTACTGGGGGTGGCGGTGTGGAATAGACAGTAGTGCTACCAGGTTGGTGAAGTGGTGGCTGATGGTGTACTGGTGGTGGTGGTTGTGAAAACGTAGGTGTGGTTATAGGTGGAGCTTGGGAATATGCAGAGGAAGGTGTAGGATGCGGGTAGGCATGAGGGGTGTAGGCACCCCCTGGATGCTGAATGGCTGGCATGGGATGGGGTGGAGGTGCAGAGGCAGCAGTGTTGGGTGCATATGCTGGTGGCACATGCGTCTGCGGATGCATGTGAGTTTGTGACACACCATCATCCTGAATAGGAACAGTTATCAGGTTCGGCCGAGCACTGCTGACTGGTATCGAGCTGGGATAGCTGGCTGGAGAGTGGGGATACTGGCGTGACTGCCCAGCTGGGCTTCCCATCGGGATGTTTGAGTTCCTGGAGTGGTCCACAGATTCTCTGTGTTCTTGCACAGAATGCTGCATGTGTCCCACAAGCATTGGTTGATGGGACACATCCACATGCAAATGTGCTCTCGGATCACGTGGGTCTCTTGACACAGGCATGTGACTTTGGGTCACTGAAGAAGCCACAGTAGAGACTGTAGTAGAAGATGTAGCAATAGCAACTGATGATGGCTTGATATGTCGGTGATTAATGTGAGCCTGCATAAACATCAAAAGGAAATTTTATGTTTACAACAGCTATAAATTTAATTAATACATTAACTAATAACATCTAAAGAACTAATTCATTAATAAAATAGTTTAGAACAAAGGTCGTAACCTTGCAACTATGACCAGACTTTGAGACCCACAAATCTGATGCACATAGCGGATTGGATATCCCATGCATATTGCCCATCATGCCAATTTAATTGAATAATCACTTACATTTGATTACAATCATTAAACTTGTCAGGATCTAGTAAATGAATCGGGCAAGGAATATGACATTTCGAGAAAAACATGTTCCCAAGTTCTATACTTTGCACATCTTTATTTTTCCTTGTAAGCCCCTAGATACAATTGTAAAACAGCATTAATTTGCTGTTCCATTTTTTTTCAATAATTGAAATCTATATGCACTTTCAGTTCTAGTAAGATCGCATTTACCTTTAAACATACAAGAAGTCAAATGTCAGGAATTTCATGAAAACAAAACAACAACAACAACAAAAAAAAAAAAAAAATCACTAGCAATGACAAAGTTAAATATTCTGTTTAGAAAATAAACTTAGACGCACGTTCAAATTAAAAGGAAGAATACCAACATTAAAAATGCACAAATAATACACAAAAAAGCAGCAAACAGCTGTTTTGAATCCACAAGCAAGATTCTTCTTCAGTGCAACAAAGCAAAGCACAGCGTGCTAGAAAAAGCAAGACTTTGCTGCTTTTTTGTGTATTATTTGTGCATTTTTAACGTTGGTATTCCTCCTTTTAATATTTTAGCACAAAGGTTTCATTTGCTATTTTTACAAGTTCAAATATTTATTAAACAGACAAATTGTTAAGTAATAAGTATCTTTACTCATTTTAATAAACATTTTTTATTTACTTGGAAGGGTAAAACAATAACCGGCATACATAAACCACATTTTAAATAAACTTTTTCTCCTAAAAACAAATTTAACTTTTTTTTTAAATAATTCAAATATTATATTTTCTATTCAAATTTTATTTTTTAAATATTATATTATATTTTCTAAGTGTCTCAAATTACTGAATACAGATATTTCTACTTTTTACTGAACACTTAATCTCAGCAGTCAATTTGCAAGAGAATCTAGATCTAGATCTGAATCTAGATCTTGTTTCTATATATCTAGTATAAAAATTAGCATGTGTTAATGAATATCAGATATCCAAAAGAATTATGTTAAATCATGGTCACAAAACACATGACATGTAAAACTAACATAAATAAAATAGATTAGAATATTTATGCAGCTCAGTATAAAATATTTTCATTAAAAAATTATTTACAGCAATTAATAACATACTAACATGACCTTAACTTTTTCAACAAGGTGCTGGGAAAAAATTTCTCAACTAAGGTAACAATCTCGTAAAAAAGAAAATTATTTGATTTTCATATTCTTACTTTTAACAATATGAAGAATAATATGGAAGATGTAAAACTGAATATGGTGGTATTAAAAAATTTGGTATCAGTTATAAAATAACCAATAATACCAGACAATTCTCTCTCTCATCTATAACAGATTGACTTCAGCGTTACCATTGGAAGGAAAATATAATCAAACCAAGTTTATGATAAGACTGAATTCCTAACAATACCAGGCCATTTTCTCTCTTATCTATAACTGCCAAATATATTGACTTAATAGTTACTATTAAAAGGAAAATAAAGTTTATGATAAGACTGAATTCCTTAAAATCATCCTTTTATTATACTTTTCTTTTTTAACCTTTAAGAAAATCATTTGTGACAATTTTTAAAACTTATTTGTTGAAATGCACATAAAACACTTATTTTTTATACCATGCTGATGAAGTTATAAAACAGAAATTCTTAGTGTAATCGCCCATTCAAAGTCAACCTAAACTTGTCACTTACACACTCGAGAAAACATTTTCTTTTATAAAAACTTAATACATGAAGCTATTCTTAATCGGATTTCAATGAATGGAATGATTTTTTTTTTTTTTTTCCTCTGATAAGACAATTTAGAAAAGTATTTTTAAGAAAATGCACCAAATTTGTCATTTTGTATTAGGAATGCCCCCAAATAGTGATTTTGGCTGAATACTGAATATCAAATATTTGGCACACAGGTAAAATCAAATACTGAATATTCGGCCAGCCAAATACCAAATATTTGGCTGACTGAATACTCCTGTATTTCAGAATTAATAAAGTATTAAAAAGTTAAATAAAAAAAAATTATATAATATTTAACACAATATGTCCATTTTGATGAATAACACCTTTTTACAAGTAAACTTAAAAAAAAAAAAAAAAAAAAAATCTATCTGTGTTATTTAAAAAGAGGAAAGTCTTAAAAGCTTTTTTAATTAATAAACCTTTAAATTTTATGGCTTCTTTTGTTATTAAAATAAATGAATAAAATTTTTATATTTTAAAATTGAGGAGAAATTTTGAAGGACAGTGTTTTTTTGTCAGGAAGGGACTGAAGTAAAAAATAAATAATACAATCAATTCAAACTGTGGCAACTCAGCAAAAATAGTTTTCTTGCTTCTTTTAATTTGGCAAGGAAGTTTTTAAATGCACCAAAGACTGTCTGGACTGGGCGATCATTTTCAGAAGCTGCAAACATACAAGATGTTCCTAAAATCTTGGAACAAACTTTCAGGGGAGATATTGTGTAAGATAAACATTTTTTGTATGGAAAACCAGCACCGCAATTCACTTATTCCACCAAAAATACTGGGTCACTGCAAGCTGAACTGTATCACTACAAGCTGAAATTGAATTTTCATTCACAACTTTAAGAAAATCAGAGATTTTAGTGAGATTTTTATCATATAAACTTTGCTTGTATGCAATGTGATGACATCACTGGAAATGACTGACTTTTGATCAATGACACAGTATATGTACTATCAGCTGCAGAATAATGGAATGCCTAGCTCAGTGTTGCTGGGTTATGAATAGTGGTAATTTCCAGCACTTCGAGTCAAGATTTCACAGAAATCAAAGTAAGTTTGTTGAAATTATCCTTACAATATCTTCATTATTGTTAAGTAATAACCTAAAATCCAAGTTCAACCTGAAGTAAAATACACTGTGTTTTTGACTGAATAAGTGGATTGCGATACTTATTTCCTGGACAAAAATTGTCTGTTTTGCTGCCCATTATCATCCCTTAAAGTTTGTTCCATTTTATCTAGAAACTCCTTATTTGTCAAAAAGCAAGAAACAGACTATTATTAGACAATATTCAGGAACTTATATTTGTACATTATTAATTCCTATGAAGGTCATCATTAATGCTTAATTTTCTTCGATGTTCCCTTTAAAACAGCAAATAAATAATGTGAAAGAATTTTTTTAAGGGTCTAGCTAGATAAGCATAGCAAAATGGCCCCCTATGTCTGATGTTTGAAATAACATATGTGGTAATGAGACTTACCATGAGAATACAATATAGTGTTTTTAGTCCCAGACCTTCAACTGTCCTTGAGATAATCAGGAAAGTATGGACCAGCGTCACTATTTTTCAAATGTGTTTTTCTCAAAAAGTATAAAAGTTTAAAAAATAAAATTTATGTCAATTATTGAAGAATATATTAGTTCATATTATATATTTTTTTCACATTTTTATGCAATTTTTAACATAGAAAAATAGACAAAAATATATTTTTTTAATTTATTAATATAGTAATATTATATTTACACCAACCAAAAAATTACACATTAATGCACAAAGTAAGTACATAAATCAAAAAAATTTCATTAAAATCAAAGATGCGCTTTTTGAGTTATAATAAAAATAATGCTAACAACGTGTTAAAATATTCCAAACTTTTTCTGTTTGTATTTGCAGAAATACACTGCTATCAATTGATTGGTCAATTCATGATATTTCTACTCGGGTAGGATGCGCAGTACGCCAAAATAAAAAGAATGTTTCCATACATACCACTTTATAGGCTTTTTCATGTTTGTAAACATTCTATTATTTTGGCATACTGCGCATCCTTCTCATATAATAATATCAAGAACTGACAAATCAAATGGTAAATTTTGCCTACCATGCCTAAAGTACTTTTCACCAACACTGGCGTATGATCTTCATTGACCTTCACGGCATGGGAGGATTTTTCTATTGTAACAGGTTCTAAATTCCCCAGTAGGTGACCTTTTTTCACACTACATTTGAGGTTGTTTCAACCTGATCCCTCAACCCTGCTCATAAAACAGAAGTGAAGTGGAAAAAAAGAGATATCTATGATTTCCAGAGAAACCACTGAGGGTCAGTATGAAGGGCACGCGCCTATTCTAAAAAAATGAATAATAGCACGATTGTCACATAAGGAAAGGGCAGCTGACATCACCGTTGGTTAAATTACTGTTGGATAGCAAGAAAAACCTGTTTATTCTATATGACTGCTACTGTACACATGAGATGGGGTGATTTGATTGATCTTTGTTAAACATTTCTATGATATGATTGGCCTACATCATCTGCTAAGTCAAAAATGTTGTGGTAGATTGGTTGACAGAAGATTTTATTTGGAAATGTGCCCTTTCCTTATAGAACAAGCCTATATAGCTTCACAAGCACAATAGTGTGTACGTTGACTATTTCCCTAACAGTTATAACATCAACGGCATTCAAAAGTACTGCTGTGATTGCCCTAATGGTAACAGGACTGTTTGGTATTGTTCCTGTCAGGAAAAATCACATGCCTCCAGCATATATGGTCTTATTGACTCAGGCAACACATTTACCTAAATACTTTTCATAAAGTATTTCATAAAAACTACCATTCATTATCACTCATACACTATTAGCATTCCTCATATTAAGTAATAAACATTAAAGTTTCACCTTTATTAAATGTAAAATACACTTCATAAATATACTTTATTTTTATGAATATGTTGTTTTTACTTACCTTTTGCACTTTATTCTTCCGATAATTTGAGCTATTTTCGTGAACAAATACTTTTATTTAGTCCATCATTAAAACGTAAATACAGAAACACAAACACACTTTTACTTCTAACGAGGACCGCGTTACATTGTACACATCGTAAGTACATCTGAGATAGTGCCTCTGCTACTCACTAGATGGCGGCACATGTAGGCCGTTCGGATTGGGAGATCGAACATCGAATCAACAGTGGCATGTGTATGCAAATTACGATAGATTGTTCTAGTGAAGTGGTTGTTTCTAGTAATTAACCGACATTCTGCCAGTATATATAGTTGCTGAATCTTTACATCGGTGTGTATATTGGAAATCGTTTGATCAAGCAATCGGCGGTAGTAATTCTAAAGATATTGTCGTGGCGGTGGAATATCTGGATTATTAATATAGCTTAAAAGTGAATGATGGTCATTGTGTCTGTTGGCGATATGTTTAAACTTGAGCAGCTTGGTACAATAATGTCCAAATATATCTAATGTGTTAAATAAGTTTATGCCTTGTTCTGTTTACGTCTATCTGCTAAATATCCACGTTCTGTGTTCATTGAAAGTGAAATGTTATTGTCTTCAAAACGAAACTGTTTTTCATCTGAAGTTGTTAGTATCACGACGCTGTAATATAAGATGTGAGTATCTTTGCATCTCCTATGTTCTGAATAACTTTTGTCTTCACTGAAGTCTATATATACATTCTGCTTTTTCACTATTTAACTTTAAATACGATAGCTCCCTTTAAACCAGCAAAAGTTTTTCACTACGTGATAACTAAAATTATCCTCTGCTTACATCAAAATAAACTATCTACATTATTTTCTCAGTTCCCATGTGGGAAGTGTAATATATTACCTATCTCATGGAAGATATTTGTCATGAATAATATGCCCTGTTGAAATATTAACAAAAATCTTTTCGATTGATAATATTAATGTTGCGATAAATGAAAATAGTGATGATGATGATTGAAATATTTTCGAAAAGCCTCTTTTTCTGAAATGTTCTATAATTATTGTATAGTAAAAAGTGAACTCTTAATCATAATGTATTAAAAATATACTGTTATATGAAACAATATTAGTTAATATTGAAATGTTTAATCCATTGTTAAAAAAAAGGCCTCTAAACATTGCTCCTTTAATAGAAAAGTGACACAACTTAAAAATTATCATTTTTGAGTGAAAGATAAAGTCCTAAGCACTGATATTTTTATCTGGAAAAACGGCACAGTGGCAGTTGTTCTATTATGCTGTCAGAGGGCAAAAGTGTCACTATGCTTTTCCAACATATTTACATTATTCTTCTGTGATAAAGTGACACTTTTGAGTTATTATGCTACTGGAATAACCTAAATAAATCTTAACATTAAAAAAAAACAGGAAAAAAGTATATTTAAGAATCTTTTATAATGAACAAAAGATTGTTAAATTAAAAATTTTTAAAACAGCTGTATCCAAAATTTGTTATTTTTGAGTTATGCCATTTTCTATTAAACGAGCGAGATATCTAATTATTCACAATTACATATGTACTTACAGTCCACTTATTGTATTTGTTTTGCAGTAACAATAATACACGCTAATTGTACAAATTTAAACAGAAAAAGATAGGAAAATTCTAACACGTTGTTAGCGTTATTTTTGTTATAACTCAAAAAGCACATCTTTGATTTTAACGAATTTTTTTTTGCTTAAAAGATATACTTAAGCATTATTCTGTAACTTTTTGGTTGGTGTAAATATAACATTACTATATTAATAATTTTTTTTAAATATTTTTACTTACTTTTCTATGTTAAAAATTGTGTAAAAATTGAGAAAAAAATATATAATATAAACTAATATATTTTTCCATAATTGGTGTTGGTTTCATTTTTTTAAACTTTTATAGTTTTTGAGAAAAACACATTTGAAAAATAGCGGCGCCGGCACATACTTTCCTGATTATCTCAAGGACAGTTGAAGGTCAGGAACTAAAAACACTCTATATTGTATTCTCATGGTAAGCCCATAGAATAAACAATAAGCAAGAAGGAAGATATGGGCTTTTTTCGCCCTTTTCCCTCTCTCCCCTTTTGCCATGGAATTTTTTTATTTACAGCATTTTCTGAAACTACTTCAAAGGCGGGAGCAAGCAGGGCAATAGTACGGCATAGTTATCGCTGTCTTGGCATCTTTTTTCCTCGATATTTTCTTATTTATTTAAGCGTTTGAGATGAGATTTGTTTTGATTTTTGCTACGTCTGTTATGCAAAGGATATGTTACCTCGGGCACTTGATGTCAAGCACACAAGTCAGATGTATATTCTCAATAAACAAACAAACAAAACAAACAAACAAGATATGTTACCTAAGGAGTGCAAACATAATGCAATCTATTTAAAGCTTTGTTTTTAAAGTTAAGTATATTTTCTTTTTGTTATGGGGTGGAGGGGGGGGGGGATATGTTTTTCCTAAATACCAATAAAATAATACTTAAAAAACAATAATTGGTTGCTTTTAAAACTAACATTTAATTCGATATTTTCAATTTTCCGATATTTGATATCTTTATTTTTATGACAATAAAGAACTCCGGTCTAATTTCTTTAAATAACTTATAAAAAAAGAACTTTGTTCAAGAATAATTTTAAATTCGATATATTTTAAAACTTTATTACGTAATGCAGCTACTTTCAGTGCCTGATTTATAGCAGGGCATTCGGGCCACTGTCCCAGGGCCCCCGATTTCCCAGGGTCCGCAAATGCTACGGAAGATTTTTAAATTATTAGCCCAAATCTGAAGTTTTAAACTATTAAAACACAAAATTAATATGGAAAGTTTTTATTTTTTTTCTTTTTCATGTAAAAATAACTTTTAAGGGCTACATCACTGACGAGAAAACGCGAGGTTGCTAATGTTAATCCTATGGGAGAAATTTTTTAAAATATCTCATTTGCATTTCAATATTTAAAAATAAATTTTACCATTGGATATTTAAAATTGACAAAAGATTGAAAAATCGTCAGCGAGATAGAGCACTTAAGATTATGAGGATGTTATAAAAACTTTTACTGCTAAAAAATTGAGAAGAAACATCATTACATATCACAAAATTATTAAAGCATCTGTGCCCAGGGCCCCCAAATTTGTAAATCAGTCACTGGCTACTTATAAAATAAACACATACATTTACCTCTCCCCCCCCCCCTCCCCTTCGTAATATCAACTAAGAATTGATTGTATTCACCTGATTTTAAAATTTAAAACCAAACCCTTATTTAAATTTAACTAAAATCCCCTTTCTTCTGATGAATTTGATGAAAAAAAAATCTTTATAAAGGACTGAATAATTGAACAGTAGGATATATGTATATTTTTTTTTAGTTAAAAGGATTTAAAGTTATCGTTTCATTTTATGAAATTAGGAAATACTAATAAAATGTATCATATTTATTATTTCTGATGTCAACATCCCTTTTTCTATGCAAATAAAAAACGCCTTAAAAAATACCTTGAGCTGCCGCATTCTTTGAACGCACAAGACATACTTAAACACAAAAATGATATTAACAGAATGAAATAAAAAAATTTAAAAGATGAAAAGCGAATGTCATGGGCACAAGTCAAGACACGATATGAGAATGACAACGACAACACAAAAGCGGAAATACCGGCAACCCATCACGTGAGGCGACGGTTAGTAGGAACGTCTATGCCAAGATAAAAGCCAACTTTTCGCCAATATCGGGAGGGTTGCAAGCCATTCTGTTTGAACACCTTCCCATAATCCCCGTAACAAAAGACGGACGAAAACACCCTACATTCTCCTTCTATTTTAAGTTCCTAGTTCTATGGGTAAGCCTCATTACCACATATTCTATTTTAAACATTGGCCGTGGGGGCCATTTTGCTATGCTTATCTGGCTAGACCCTTTAAATATGATTTTATTTCTAAATTATTCTGAATATCTTTATTAATTGACAGTTGTGTAAGAATTTAAATTAAATTAAATAAAAAAAATAAGATACTGTAAGTTTTCGTCTTGGCAGAATATTTCTATATTCGGCAGACCTAATAGTTTGATATTCGGCCTAACCAAATATTTGGTAGAATGGCTGAATACTAAATATTCAGGGCATATCTACTTTATGTATCGATATTTGGGTTATGACTGAAATGAAAATATGATTTTGAGATAGCAATCTCTTATGTATTTATAAGAAAATAAAAATATGGTTCAAATAAAAATATGTTCATTTTTTTAAAACATTAATTAAAATTTAAAACTTCATAATATATGAATGAAGATAACTTCATAAATGTGCTAAAAATATTGAGTAGTTTATGAAACTAATGCAGGTTTAAAAGTTGGGAATGCCTAATGTTTCAATTCATTTTTAATCGTTGCAAAACCGGTTGCAATGCAGGTAGTTTAAGCATAATTCAAAAACTACTTGATAGAATGAGCTGTAATTTTGGATCCACACATTTGAAGCTTCTAGAAGATGATTTCTGTTAAAAAATTCATAGGTTACACATCACATTTTATTTGAAAAATAATTTAGAGAATTTTTTTTTCAAATAATTTATGATTATTTTAAATAAGAAACCTGTGATTTTTTTTCTTTTTTTTTTTCTAGAAGCTTTAAATACACGAATTCGAAACTCATAATTACAACTCACTGCCAAGTAGTTTTCGAGCTATGCTTAAAAAACTATCTGCATCGCAGTTTGTCTTAAGTATAGCATTAATTAGTAAATGTTATTACTAATCAATTGGTGCCAATCACATTTTTATACAATGATTTGTGTCAGAGTTAATATCGGATGTTCTCTCTCTCTCTCTTTTTTTTTTTTTTTTTTTTTTTTTTTTTTTTCTTTATGACTGTACATGCATGTATATATGCATACATACATGAAGAGATGCATGACATGAAATCTATGGCCAAAGACAGATTATATTTTCTGGTCAGATTGAAAGACAAATACAAAAAAAAAAAAAAAAATAAATAAAGATGTCTTGTTGCAAAATCAAAAGACTTGGCATGTATGGGTCAGCAACATGAAAAGTAGGTAGGTCATACCTGTAAATCTCTCTGGCTCAAATAAGTGCGTCCACAAGACCCAGGCGAATGGCGGGTACCCCCAAAGGTACACATGAACACTGTGCCCAGAGAACTAGGTTCTATTCGATGAGTTTTCTCTTCACACCTAAAATAGAAAAGGAAACACATAACTCTTTTAGCAATGTATGACTTCTGACATAAAGCTAACAAGATCATTTTAATATCTTAGGATATGCATTAGTAACAAGTTTTATATAAAATAAAATTTCCATAATACACCAACCTTTTTAAATTAACAAATAAACACAGTAATATTGACAACTCTGGGCAGTGATTGACCTGTGTTCTGTAGAATGTTTTGGTACGCATATTTTAAAAGAAGAGAATGTCTTCAAACGTATAATTTAAAGAACATTCTCATTTTTAAATAAATTTTTACTTTAAAAAAAAAATTGTATTTTATTTGATATTTTTTCATAACCGAGGTGCGAGTTTAGATAGTTTTTCGTTTTCATAATAGTGCATCATACCATGCTCAGTTGAAGAATTCAAACACATACATCAGTAGGGAAAATACAAACACATTTCAAAAATTAAAACAATTTTTACTTATTTTACTTTACAAAAGTAACACTTTACTGGTTTATGGTATAATAACTTCTCATAAAGTATAATTTAAATAACAAAGTGGCATTTGTAATGCATCCATGCAGAAGAAAAGCATCTGTTTTTCTTATTTTAAACCAGGAAGACAAGCACACCTTAGACTTATTGGAGGACTGCAGCGAGATTCATAGACCCAGAATACTTTTTTTAACAAAATGCAAAAACATTTACAATATAGAAAACATTTGTTGCACCAAAACAGTTTATAAAAAATAAAAAAATTTCGGAACAGATGTGTTACTATCACGCTAAAATGTAAACAAAAGATTGGCGACTGTTTGTTTGGCGCGATTTCCAAGACTGCGCCAAACGAATAACTTAATACAATGGCTAGGTTGCCATTAAAGAAAAAATCCCCTAAATTTGGCGACTTTTTTCTTTTTTTTAACCGATAATTTTTTTTTTTTTTTTAGCGTGAGTGTAAAGCATCTAAGCCAAATTTTCTAATAAATACCACTTTTAGAACTCTACATTTTAAAAGCAAGCATTAAGGTTGCAATAATATCTTATTAGCCTAACAACCTTACTTCCATGAAAAGAAAGGGAGAAAATTCTGGGAAATGCCTGTGGTTAGCAAGTAAATAACTTTGAATGCAGCAACTATGACACTTTAATTTATTTTCACCGAGGGACTGATTTTCTGTATTATGTTTTTGCACTCTTGGGCTTGCACCTCCCCCAAGTTAAGAAACTTAATATCGGAATATTTTGCACAAGTTGTATTAGAAGGCAATATATTAAGTTATCCTTCCAATTGAAGAAGTTGCAAAAATATCTAAAATTAGTACAACCACATGAGAAAAACAACCTATGTGTGTTGCAATAGCAACAGAACTGGCAGCCACATCTACTTGCAATGACTACATAATACGTGAACTAATGAGCATTGACTCGCAGATCAGTCGAGAAACTTGTGGAGAACAATGTGCAGAGATAGAGTTTTGTTAAACTTTCAGGGATGCCAGCAACTTTGGTTCAAAATAGTAGGTACTTAGGGACCTAATGATTAAAAATTAGGTACTTTTTAGGGACACAAAATCTGAAATAGAGACATTTTAGGGAACTGAAAATAAACACAATATTTATGCAAATCAAATAATATATCAAATACAATTTTTAACAATGAAAAAGTACACCTAATATTTTTTATAACGTGTTTAATTCGAATTTTTTTTTTACAGATTTCTCAAAAATTAACTTTTTTAGGTTTCTGACTCATAAAATTTGTATTTATATTATTTTTTTATTTTACTTATAACAGTAGAAAAGCTATCAACTTTATCCTTTTTCACTTTCAGTTCTTGTTAGCTGTTATACCAGTTGTAATCAGATTTTGTGCAACTTTAACTTCAGTTAGGTTCCCTTCTTCTAAAGCACTTTTCAATTTTTGGTTGCCTTCAACAATCAATCTGTCCAATACAGCTGCTCCTTCACTCAAATTTTTGTTTAAATCTTCCAACCTTTTTTCAAGATATAATTAATTTTTTTTTTTTTTTTTAAAGCTTTTTTTCTGCTTTCTTCCTCTTCTGCACTTCAAGTTGTACTTTTCTTTTTTTTTTCTTCTTTTTCTCTCTTTTCATTTTCTAGTTAAACTCTGATAGTTTTAAAATGCAACATTAGCCCTCTTTATCATTTTACTTGTTATTGGAACTACAGCAGCAGCATGGTTTTCATAATGTTTTAAAACACCTGCTATGTTTAGCCTGACTTTGTGGAACCGGTTCTGTAAGTGAAAGTACCATTATATAAAAAAACTGTAACCAAAATCGAAAAAGTAAAAACTAACAATGTTAGAGGTCGACCTCAGCTATCCTATGCAAAAAAATCATTTAAAAATATTAAAATGCAATGGAGAAATCACGCAAGAACATTCCCATAGACTTAACATTAGCTTGAGTGTTTTTTCTCATGACTGATGTAGGCTCTTAAGGTAGTTATCGCGATATATCACCAATATCAATATTAACTCGTTGATATATTGCAATATTAAATTTCTGATATCGTCAAGCCGTAGCACCTAGCAAACATTTACCTTTTTAAAAGTAATCATCATGCCAAATTCAAAGCTTCTATACCAACTTATCATATATATCATAATTTTAGAATGTTTTTTGTTCCTGTACTCTTATTAAATTTTGAATTTTTAGAAAACTGGGCAAGCATTTATGTCTCTAGAACAGCGGTTCCCAACCTGGGCACGGTAGCAGAAAGTTCAAGACGAGCGACATACGTCAGATTTTTTTTCAATGGAATTTTCTTCAGCTCACAGATTTTTTTTCCTTCCTTCTGCAGATTTTTTTACTTTGTCAGCGGCGGTGCCACAGTCACACTTTCCCTTTGCATCTTGAGGAGCACTATGATCTTCTGCGCATCTAATCATTCTTTGCAAGCTAAATATCATTTTTTTTTTTGTCAGACATCCCTGCTCAATGGACCAACAGCGTTTGCTCATATACTGTACGTGCATCTCGCCAGAAAGTTCAAAAGAGAAAATCTGTGAAAAACGGTTGAAGAAATCAGCGAAAAGTAGGCCCTGTCTTTTCTTTTATAGCTGCATAGTGTTTTGGGTTCGCAAAAAAATTTCCATCTGCATATTTCAACCTGCGAATTTCACCAATAGGTCACGGGAAAAAAACGAAAAGTTGTCAATCGGGCATAGAAAAATTTCGCAAAATTCGTTAAACGGTCACTTGAAAATATTGCAAAATTTGTAAATTGATCGTGTGAAGAAAAAATCTCAAAATTTGTCAGTCGGTTGTGGAAAAAATTGCGAAATTCACCAGTCGATCGCAGGGAGGAAATAGCAAAGTTCGTCTATGATCGTGTGAAAAAAAAACACCTGCGAGTTTTGCCAGCAAGACGTGGAAAAAAATCCAAAAAATCGTTAATCAGTTACAGGAAAATATCACTACCGTAATTTTCAGAAGAAACTCTGTGGCGTTTACGTGTTTTAAAGTTAAAATTTCAAGCGATGCGGCGTTTACGTGCAGTTAAAAAAATTTTTCACTCTAAAAATTCAGACACCAAAGATGAGAAATCTTCATATTAATAAGATTTTTAAATAATGTGCACGGGCCGAAATTTTTAGACTTCATTTTTAGTTTAAAATGGGAAAAAAAGACAGATTAAAAAAAATTAAAGCTCAATAAAGGTTTTTTTTTTTTTAAGTAGATAAAAAAAAAACTATAATTTAATAAAACAAAATTTAATTTCTAACGATTTCGTCAAACAAAGATATAATGTCACTGTTATATTCATAAAAAATAGAAGCTCTGACACGGTCTGGAAAAAATGAGTTTGACGTCGAACCCGGAAAGAGTCTGTAGAAAAATTTAAGCCCAGGCGCGGCCCAGCCCGAGATTAACAAAAGAAGATTGGCCCGAGGCCGTGCAGATTTCTAATGTGTACCCTTAAGGCGAAAATTCCATAAAAATGATTTAGAGCAACATTCATAGGTTACTTAAAAAAAAGTAGTGGATATAAATTTTAAAGAAATGTTTAATATTTTATATTTTCTAAGAAAATATAACTGCTAGAAAAGATTTTATTTGTAAAAAATCAATTTTTCTAGAAAAAACTCAGGAAAAAGTTGTAGATATAAATTTCAAACCATTTTTGCCACTTGAAAATTCCCATCTCTACCCTTAACAAGACAATAGAGGGTAAAATAGGGTTACAAGATCAAAAATGCTGGACCCTATTCTGCACAGTTGCATTGTATTCGACCTGAACCTGAAAATTCTGCTCAATGTTAACCAGACACCAGAAAAAAAAAAATCGTCATCTCGAGACCCAAACCCAAAATATTCAAACCTGAATCCGAAATGAAAGAAAATTAATCCATATTTTAATACAATTAATCAGGTATTAAATTGCGCCGGAGCTAGGCTCCGGTACTTCTCTGATTTCAGTAAATATTTAAATATTGGTCGGAATTCACCGGAGCCCAATGCAAGTGCTTCCGAAAAACGGAAGCCTAAATTACCCTTTCTTTTTCCATATAAATATTATTTTTTGAACATTTCCTTCATTTTTTCATAAAAATGCATAGCTGCGAACTATTGTATTTTTTTTTTTTTTTTGTGTTAACACTATTTCCGAATCACAATCCTTACTTTATTTAATCGCAGAATTCTGCGATTAATTAACATTAAAATTAGGCAAAGATTTCTATTCGGCCGTAGTGATAATTAAAAGTGGAATAATTGACAGCTAAGTAAATGCAGAGAGATAGGTATATTTAAAATTTTAAAATCTTGCTAAAGAAAAAAATTGCTTTAAATATATTCAAATATTCATATTGCTTCAAATACATATAATGTATGAAATATAAATATGCAGTTTGGAGTGACGGTGGAAGGGGGGGGGGCACACTACGGTTATTAGTACTGCAGAATATTAGGGCTCCGGTACTTTTTTTGTTTGAAATTAAGCCCTGACAATTATGCAAAGTAGTCTACAATTTTGTCTCTATCAAGTTTATCTTATTTTTTACCATTAAAAAAAATATATTCAGCACTTTCTTTTTAAAAAAAAAAAAATCGTGTCAACCCGACTCCAACCCGATAGAATCAAAACCCAGAGTGAAACCGATCTGAACCTGAAACATTTTAAGTTTACTCTAACTGCAAAAAAAAGCATCAACCCGACCCGACCTCGAACTGCAGGTCGGATTCGGGTAAAATCGGGTTACCTGACTGGATGCAAGACTCTAGTGTGCACCCAGCAATAGAAATAAATATAAAATATAATTTTGAAATATTCACACATGAAGTATTTTTAAAATGTATGCAATATCATAAAATATTAAAATTACGATTATAAAATAAAACACATTAAATGCATGGTTAAAATATATAGTATTTAAGAGCATACTGCTGGCAGTATTATATTTTCCTTTTAACGCTTTTCAAAGCAAAATCTTCCAATTAATCTTTATTTATTTCTTTCGGATTGTGACAACTAAAATGCACCAAACAGAGTGATAGAAGAGGGGAAAAAAAAAAAAAAAGAAAGAAAGAAAACAGCCTAGGAACGTGCACGTGATTTCATTCCGTAGTACTTAGCATGAATCATATGTTTCTGATCCATGTGGAGAGGAATAACAAAAGTAGGTCATGAAATGTCTTGTTGATAGACTGATAAGTACCGGATGAAAAGTTTGTTTTTGTTTTTTTAGAAACTAATTTTGAAGTAGAATAATAATAATAAAATCGGTTCGGGAAGAGAGAATAGAAAACAAATATTTAAAATAGGTCATTTTTAATCTTAGACACATGCATGGTCTATATATACAAATATACCCTTATTTATATTTTATGAAATCAAATAGCGATGTTCATTTTTTGATAAATGAAAAAAATTATTTAGAAAATGCTGTCAAAGTTGACTGTGAACATAATTTCCAGATGACAGAGTTAAAGAAAGATCTTCATGAAATAGCAGTCACTTATAATAACTCAAGATTTAATACATTTATCGAAAACGGAAAACGCATTAGATTTCAAACAACTCTAATTGTTATACCAACAGATCCTATGCTTTTATGTTTAAAATAGAGTTCGTGAATTATCAGAAAGTTTCGCATTATTGAGATTTTTTTCTTTTCTTTTGTTTTTTGGAGCATCCTGCATTTCTGATCTACAAATTCTTTTATAAATGATTAAAATGAAATATTTTTATATCTGATTTAAAGGACAAAATGGGGTGAAGTAACGTTCTTTTATTTGTGCATAGCGCTAAATAATGAAGTGCATTGATTGCTTATTCGTAAAAAATTTTAATGTAGGGCACAATGAAAAAAAAAAATATTTTATCCCATTCAAACACGGTATTCAAGATACTTAAGGCTGTTCACAAATCCAAAGAGGAACTTTCAGACACACTTTTTAATTCATTTTTGTTCAGAAACGCATGAAATGGGCAAGTGTTGTTATTCAGAAACTTTGTAACTGAAGAACGTTTTCCATTTTTTGATAAAGGCAGAAGATGTTTAAAAAAACACTGTCAAAGTAGGCGTTTTGAACTGAATTCCCGATGCTTCAGCTCCAGAAAGGGAAAATACACGTTGTCACGTGACACGAATCGCTTATAAATCGATAAGTAATTTATTTATCAAAAATTGGAAAACTCATTTCGATTCCATAGTCAGTCCTGCACATTTTATGCCTTTGCGTTTAAAAATAGATATATCTTCATAGATATATTAATTTTCATAGCTCCATGGTCAAGACAAATTTCGGTTCGCCTCGTTCAATGATTTTTATGAAATTTATTTGGCAACACTAGTGAATATTATCAGGAGGGTGAACTGTGCTATTTTCTTAGTCTTTACTTCGTTCGCTTACTAGATCTTGTTAGCACGTGAGATTTTTTTTTTTTTGAAAAATGGCACCAAAACGTAACAGAAGCTATACGTCAAGTTTCAAAATCAACGTTGTTTCTCGTGCAGAAGAAATAGGAAATAGAGCTGCGGGGCGTGAGTTCGAAATAGATGAGCGATGTGTTCGCCGTTGGAGAGCAGGGAAAAAAAGGAATTAGAGAAAATGCCGCAGCAGAAACGTGCAAGAAGAAGTGGCACAGTAAGATGGCCAGTTTTGGAAAAAGACCTGTTAGAATGGATAAAGGAACAAAGGAAAAAGGGACTCTCTGTATCAACAATAAAGATTCGACTGCAGGCTAAAGTAATGGCTCGAGAAATGGGCATTGAAGATTTTAAAGGAAGGCCTTGCTGGTGCTATCGATTTATGAGGAGAGGTAAAATTTCGGTTAGAACAAAGACAACGGTTGGGCAACAACTGCCTCTTGACTGGCAAGAGAAGAAAGAAGCTTTCTTGAAATATGTGAAGGATATCGTAGTTAGAAAGAAATTCCTATTATCACAGGTGATAAACATGGATGAGACTCCATTGACTTTTGACTGTCCTGCAAACAGGACAGTTGATCAGATCGGTACAAAAACTGTCTCTGTATTAACGACAGGGCATGAAAAAATGTCATTTACGTGTGTGCTGGCTTGTGCTGCAAACGGTGATAAACTAAAACCAATGATCATTTTTAAAAGGAAAACTCTTCCAAAAGGTGATTTTTCACCCGATACCATCGTTTGCGCTAATGAAAATGGATGTATGTGTGAAGATATCATGTTTCAATGGATCGAAAAAGTGTGGCAGAAGCGTAAAGGATCTTTTTTTGATCGGAAAGGACTGTTGATATTAGATTCCATGCGTTCCCATTTATTGGATTCGGTGAAAACACGCTTACACAAATTATGTACCAATTTAGCAGTGATTCCGGGAGGTTTAACAAAAATATTGCAGCCGTTGGATCTCTCTGTAAACAAATCTTTTAAAGGCAGAAATTCGTAAGCAGTGGGAACTCTGGATGAGTGAAGGGCTGCACTCATACACGAAAAGAGGGAATATGCGTAGAGCATCGTATGAAGAAGTAGCAAAATGGGTTGATGCTGGATGGAAATCGGTGAAAACATCTTCAATAGTAGCTGGGTTCAGAGAAGCCGGAATAATAACTTCTGAAAATGAAATTTCCACTGCAGTAGGGGATAATTATGATGATGATGAGGAGGAGGACAATGACGTAGATTTGGATAGCAGCATAAATGAGGACATATTAAAACTTTTTAACTCAGACAGTGATGAATCAGATTTTGATGGATTTCAGTAAAATTACTGATTTTACATTACTGTAAAATTAATATCCTTTCAGTGTTTATTTATCTTTTAAATTCAATATTTATAATTTATAACAAATTAATAAAAAAATTTGTGTTTACATTTTTGTTTTCTAAATTCAGTTTAAAATGGTAATGTGTTTCTGTTGGCATATCATTCGCGATTAGAGTCCATATTCTGCAATTTTAGCGGGATTTTTTTTTCTTTTAAATGTTATTTATAGTGCATTAATAATTTTGAATATCGTATTTATATTATTTATATCAAATTAATAATTTCATATTTCTGTGTCTGTGATTTCTAAATTCAGTTTAATTTAAATGTTTTCCTGTTCGTATATCATTCGCGATATATCCGTAGCTCCCATATGCCTTAATATAGGCTGCAGAGTGAATGTAATTTTTGTGAGTTTTCTTCATATTTATATTTTTTAAATCATATTAATAATTTCGAATTTTTTATTTATAGTATTTATTTCAAATTAATAATTTTATTTTTATGTTTTTTACGATTTCTAAATTCAGTTTATTAATGTGTTTCTGTTTGCAAGTCATTAACGATTACAGCCTATATGCTGAAATTTAACCTGCAGCGTTTACGACCATTTCTTTATTTTTTTGGTGCAATTTTTCGTCAGGCGGCATATACGCCACTGTGGCGTTTCTTCCTGAAATTACGGTAGTTTCGTTCGATCGTGAGAAAGCTATCTAGAAATTAATCTGTCAGTTACAGGAAAAAATCGTGAATCTCTTCAGTCAGTCACAGAAAAAAACCCTAAAATTCTGCCATCTGCTGCAGAAGAATATCGCAAAATTAGTCTATAGATAGCGGGAAAATATTGCGAAATGCATCAGTCAGTCGCGAGAAAAAATTGTAAATTTTGTCAAGCTATTGCAGGTAAATAGCCAAATTCGCCGATCGGTCGTGAAAACAATTGCGAAATTTGTCCAATTACGTGTTAAAAAAAAACAAACATGCAAGTTTCATCTGCAAGACGTGTGAAAAAAATTCAGAAATTTGCTTATCGGTCGCCAAAAAAAAAAAGCAAAATTTGTCAATTGGTAGCAGGAAAATATCACAAATTTCTTCAATCGATCGCAGGAAAACAATCACGAAATTCGTCGGTTGGTTACAGAAAATAAACGTGAAATTCGTCAATATGTCGCGGGAGAAAAACCGGTCAATACACCAATAGGTTGCTGGTAAATATCGAGAAATCAAGTTAAAAACTGCATGTAACAGTAATACTTTACTAGATATTAATTACTGATATACAGTAAAAGACTTATTTATTATGTATAATGTTGTACTGTTTCATATAATATAAGTACTATTTAATGTAAAATTTTACATATCAATGTAGTATTTGAGGTTTTTGACATAAGATAGTTTTGGACATAGCAGTTTAAACGCTCAAAAACGGATACATGTCAAAGACCTGTCAATCCTGAATTGTAACAGTTTACCTGCAGAGTATTTTCTGCTGCTGAAATATCCGTCTCAGACACTTGGTGAATTTTCTGCTTCTGCGAACCTGGGGTACGCATACTCCTGGGAGTATGTGGTAAAACAGTTGGGAGTACGTGAAAATTATATTGGTAATGGCGTATAATGCAAAAAAATAAAACTTAAAATGAAAACAGAAAACTTTTCGTTTACAGACTTACTGTAGAGACAAATTTACCCACAGAACAGTTTTTAAAAATTTAGAAATTTTAAAGTGTGCAAGAACAAAAAACTTTCTAAAACTGCGATATAGTTGTTATAGAAGTTGGTATAACTAGAATACTGGAATTTGGCATGGCAGTTACTTTCAAGATCTAAATGCTCGATAAAAACAGTTTCTAAAAAATTCAAAATTTCAAATGAAAAATAAAATTAGAAAACTTACAAAATACATTTTAAATGACCATTTAACTGGAATCAATTTTACTTCTCATTCATTTAAGTCTTATGTTCGCCTAATGCAGTATATGAATGAAGTTTACTCAAACTGTGACTTAATTACTAATTTTTGAATTATCCATTACAGTATAATTCCCTCTAATAAAAATAAGCACACAAATACCACTTGGCAGATTTCAACAATTATGCGAGCAAAGCCACAGATTTTGCTAGTGGTATATAAATATAGACAGAAGTAGAGGACAAGTCCCCACCCCCTCCCCCTGACATAAAACTTATTGAAATTTTTTTTAAATGTTAAATGTAATATAGATAATATTAGTATTTAAAGATTATGAACTTTAGAGGGAGCTCAAGAAGTTGCTAGGGAGAGGCGTGTGTGTGTGTAGGGAGGGGGGGGGGGGGGGGTAGTCCACACTGATCACATCTGATTATGACTCTTCTTTACCATAACATAAAACTATAGTCCTTAGCCAGCATTCGAAATCCTTGGTGGTCCGTTGGTCCGAGACTACCAAAAATTCAATCTGACCACTAATTTGAAACATTTAGTGGTCCGCAGGACCAGTAACTTTTTTTCCCTCTCTGACAGGTAAACGTAAACCTTCCCATCCCAGAGAAAACCGTAACCAAACACAAATCACACAATTCTATTTTACAGTTGTGGACATAATTATAAGACACCTACCTAATTTGACATTCAGTGAAAGGAAAGATTCAGAGCTTAAAAATGCTTTATCAAATACGACAAAAACATAAATTTATTCTGTTATCACACACAACTGTTTTACAGAAATGATATTTTTATAGAGTTAAATAAAAAAAATCAAAAATACCATGGACAAAATTATAAGACACCCTAACATTTTAATTAAAACACCTACTGTTTTTTCGAAATATGCAAATTTTCTGCACGCTGTTATGACGTCAGCAGTTAACTAAAGTAGACGATAACCGACTTCACGCATTTACAAACATCCACAAGGTACAGAATGCCCCAGCACATTTTATAGCATTCTTTAGGTCTTCGACGCATGTAAACTGCCTCCCATTTCAGTAAACCTCATGAGCCAAGATCCCCCACAAGTTTTCGATGGGATTTCAGTCTGGGGAGCGAGAAGGACAAGGAAGAACATTGATACTTTGCTCTGAAAGCCACTTTTTTGTTACGTGTGATGCATGAAGCGACGCGTTATCGTGCTGGAAAGTGTAGTTTTTGCCACAAAGAAGTTCACCGTATATGGCTAGTTGATCTTTAAGAAGATTCTTATATTTTTCGAAATTCATTCTTGAATGCACAAAAACGATATTGGTTTTCCCTTGAGCCGAAAAACTAGCCCAAACCATTACTGAGCCTCCACCAATTTGACAGCTGATTTTTACATCTGGAGACTTCTGTAAATCATGCCAATGATAGTGAAACCCATCAGGACCATCCAGGTTAAACTTTTTTTTCATTAGAAAATAACACAGAGTACCATTTGGAGGTCCAGGCCATAGTTTGTTTAGCGAAGTTTAAACGGTCCATTTTGTGCCACCTTAGAAGCGGTGGTTTTTTCTTCAATTTTTTAAATTTCACATAGGAAGCATTTTGCAACACCTTGCGAATGGTTCTTCTTGAACAATCCAGTTTCAAAGTACTTTTAATGCCTGTAGTGGTCATCTTATTCTGTGTAGCGAGCGAAAGCACATGGCGTCTGTCTCTCGAGGACAAGCAAGGAGTACGTCCATATCTTTTAATCACTGATCCATTACTTCCTCTTTACAAAACATTTGAAATTGCACATCTAGAGCGTTTAATAACTTTTGAAATATTATTAATTGAAGCACCAGTTCTATTTAATCTCCAAATTTCGCGAATTTCACTTTCTGTTAATTCTGTACCTCCTGGCATGTTCATAAATGCGTGAAGTCGGTTATCGTCTGCTTTAGTTAACTGCTGACGTCATAACAGCGTGCAAAAAATTTGCATATTTCGGAAAAAAGCAGGTGTTTTAATTAAAATGTTAGGGTGTCTTATAATTTTGTCCATGGTATTTTTAATTTTTGTTATTAAACTCTATAAAAATATCATTTCTGTAAAACAATTGCGTGTGATAACAGAATAAATTTATGTTTTTGTTGTATTTGATAAAGCATTTTTAAACTCAGAATCTTTTCTTTCACTGTGTGTCAAATTAGGTAGGTGTCTTATAATTATGTCCACCACTGTATTAAAAAAAAATGCATTAAACCTTAGTTGAAATAAATAATCGGAAATAAAATTAATAATTTTATAGTTTTTCTTTATGCACTGTTTATTTAATTTTTAGCAAATTATAATTTTACATTTTATTATTCATAAAATTTTGAATAACTGCAAAGGAAGTTTGGTTTATATTCTAGGAGAAGTTTAACAACACAAAAGTTTAAAGGGACTTAATAGAATTTTATGTAGTGGATCAGTGATGATGACTGCGGACCAGAAAATTCTCATGCCTACTAGTCCTTGGAACCAGTGACTTTTTTTAATCAATTCTACCGCTATTAGCTCTGCATGCAACTGAAAAAGGCTTGAGAATCAAGACATAAAAATATAGAGAGGATTGAGAATATTTACCCCCCATACTCCCCCCTCCATCCTTCTGTGGTGGTAAAGTGACACATGTAATCTGGCAGCTCTCCGGATAACTACACTTATCAAACTGTTCCTGTCGTAAGACATACCTAAGTCAGCCCTGTTAGTGGGATATACAGCAAAATTATTTTTTTTAGAGTTGTGTCACTTTACTTGCAGGTGAGCGATATGATGAAGACATGTAAACATGGTCAATAAAAATTATTAAATTGTAAATCTCATCTAACTTACTTTGGACATAACATATCGGCTTTCTTAGCACAGTCATAACAGAATACATGCTTACAAGGGATCTGAAACAGAAAACACATACATAAACTGGAGCAAACAATGAAAACATTTAATATTAAAGCTGTAAAATAAGAAATTTTGGTTATAAGATTTGGTGGAAATAACCAACCAATAGCTGTTTTTTTTTTTTTTTTTTTTTTTTTTTTAGTAGCCAGTTCTGGGTGGTAGTTACTTTTAACTTAGTAGCCATCATCTACTGGTTGTTGTAGTTATTTTCATTAATATGCAAAACGTTTATGCAAAGCATTTGAAAACTGAAAAAGCATATAAATATAATAGTACAGGAAAATTATTAATAAAGTTGCAAACTGGCCATTAAAGTTGAGTTTTATGCACAAAATTTATTCTTAAAGTAATATTATGGCAGTATTATTCTTTTATTTATTGATAAACTTTTTTTTTACTCTTTTTTTTTTCTTTCTTTTTTTATAGAAAAACAATTTTATATAAATAAAACATTTAAGAGAACTTCTCTTTATTACAGTTATTTAGTTATAGAAGAGGTAAGCAACAATTTTTATATTATTTGAAAAGGTGAACATTCTCCTCTTTCAGGAAGTAAACTTAGTTGAAACGAAATTGATTAAAATAAAAAGGAAGAAAATTGTTTGACTGGTTGAGTAGATTTTTTTAATTGCCATATTTCAAACTTTAATACCCTACTGGCAATTAGTTAATGGAGATCATTTGGGTGATCAGCAGTTATTTTCAGCTTTAATATAATTACTTTAGTACTCATTTATTCTTATATCTGTGTTATTATTGAAATAAAAAGTAAACATTATAAATTGATGATGGGCGATTCTGAAAAATTTGATAATCGATCAACATCGATACTGTATAAAACAACATCGATTAACAAATTCTAGTATCGATGTTTTAGAATCGATTCTTACACAGATGGCTTAAAAAAAGGGACTCCTAAATTTATCGATCAAATGGCAGGAAATTTGATCACACATCGTGATAATGGAAATTAGCAGATATTAATCGATATTTCTGGCGCTCATTTCTTTAGCATAGCAGTATATAATATATATTAGCTACTGTCAAATTTTGTTAGTTTTTTTGTTTCTTTCCAGGTAAAATTGTTATCTTTTCAGTTTAGAGGTAGGTGGTACTAAGAGTGAATTAGGGAAGGGAATTAGGGAATGCGTACGGAAAGGAAACAAGGGGTGGAGGGGGAAGAGGCCAGTGTTGAATTCAGGGGGTGGCTTGGGGGGGAGCATTAACCCCTGATTATTGAAATGCTCCCGGGTCGGAGGTTCGTTCGGTTAGAGTTTTACACTAATCAATGTGAAAATTATCGGATTATCTGGTGCCGAAGGCAGCGGGTACCCGATCCGGAGTTTCGTTCGGTTCGAGATTTATCATATTCGAGGTTTTACCAAATTTGAGGCCCCGAATATGAATTAAGGGCCCGCTAGCCGGCAAAGCCAGTTAGTTAGTTCATTAAGTTGTATTTTCTAAGTTCGTTTCCTTTCTGCTCCCTCTGCACCCCCCCCCCCCCCCAATCATAACTTTCTTAGTTATGCACAGATTTGAACGGGACCTTTTGTGATATTCTTTCCAAGTCATTTGGTTAATGAATAAACATTGGTATTATATCTGCAACTGTTTGTCACCACTATTTATGAACAATAATCAAAATTTTCGGCCTTTTTTTTTCAGTTAAAACACTCTTTTCTTGGATTAGAGCCACGTTACTCAGGGTTATCATTAGCTAAGTTGTGTCGCTCAAGTTTTTCAAAATGTTTGTAGAAGTTATATTTTTAAAAATTCTCCGTGCTCGGTCAAATAAAACAATAAAAATCCAGTCGTTTAGAGTTTAGAACCAAACCCGCTGAGTTATGATAGTTTGAATTTTATGAAATATCGAAGCTTTCTGACACTAAATAATCATCTGCTTGTTTTTAATATTTTTCAAGAGTACACATATGATAATACTTTAAAACTTATTTTATAAATTAATGTATCAAATAATTTAAACAAAATGAGTTTTTTGTACATTTGAAAATTTTGTTGTTTTATTTCTTATATACAATACACTATACAGGAAAAAGACTAAACTTGTGGATATTCCAATTATATATTAAGCTTGTATTGTATATAAGAACATCATAAAACAAAATAAAAATAAAGTTTTTACAAAATTAATAATTGCAAATGGATTAGAAAATAACATTATATGAAAAACTTATACGAAAAAACATTATGCAAAAAACATTTATATATATTACATATATATTCTGAAAAAATATTTGAGTTAATGTTGTTTATGTCTTAAAACGTGGATTTTTTTTTCAAATAATATTTCTTCTAATAGTACTATATTTGAGTTAATGTTGTTTATGTCTTAAAACGTGGATTTTTTTTTCAAATAATATTTCTTCTAATAGTACTAGCTGTAATGTTAGAGCAAGACATTTTTATAATTAAATTTCTCCTCGTATTAGGACTAGGAGCTCTTAAGGGTCCTCTTCACGCACTTGAAAACACTCGCACGTTAACATTAATCCTATCGGGCATTATTTTTCTAATATCTCGTTTGCATTTGAATATTTTTAAGCGATTTTTTTTGCATTGGATAGTAGATATCAATCTTTATTTCCGCCGTTGATTACTTTTTCGATTTTCTTTGCGGATTTTTTTAGGAAGATGCTTTTACTTTCGAAACCGGTTCCGAAAGTATCTTCGTTAAAAGTTCTGTTACAGTTTTGGCATTCTACTGATATAACTCTATCGTTTTCATATTTTTTATTAAAAAACTCCCAAACTACTGATTTTGAAAATCGCCATTTTCTATTTTTTAAAAAAAAATTAAAATAAAAAAAAATAAAAAATAAAAACGCATTACAAATACTTCGAAAGACATGACTACTATGGATCAACATCTATGAAATAAGTAGAATTAAAAGAATTCTCTATTCTGGTCTGTGGTTTTGTATTTACTTTTTATTTAACAAGATAACGTGTGCTCTGACGCCTTTCAAAATTCGCTTATCCAACTTTTCTTTTTCGCCTTCCTTGCACACAGCAGGCGTACTAAATAATGAATCACTTGCAATGCAGCAAAAGTTTGTACATACGCATACAGCTGGCTTAATAAACAAAATTTTTCTACATGTGTGATAAAAAGACACGAGCAGATTCCCCCCCCCCCCCCCCCCCAAAAAAAGTGCCGCAGGTGAAAATCATCCACCTAACAGAACTTTCATTTTTTGGGGTTCGAAATCGATTTTGCATTGCATTTTGCTTTGACTTTTGAGGGGTCGGTGTTAGGGCAGGTTAACCAGATTTTTTAAAAAAATTTACAAAATATTTTTTCACCATTTAGGTGAAAACTTTATATACAATAAAACCTCCAGCAATAAAACCGGAAAGTAGGGAGTACAAAAGACAAATTTACTTAATATGTGTACCCTTGAAAAACATTAATAACAAACAGACGATTATTTTGCGTCGGAAAGCTTCAATATTAAAATTCAAAGTATCATAACTCAACATGTTTGGTTCTAAACTCTAACAAACTGGAATTTTCACTGTTTTATTTGTCTGACAAACTTGAGAGATACAACTTAACTAAGGAGCGTTCTATGTAAAGTGGCTCTAAAACAAGAATGGAGTGTTTTAACTGGGGGAAAAGGCCGAACATTTTTATTATTGTTCATTAATAGTGGTGACAAACAGTTTCAGATATAATACCAATGTTTGTTTTTTAACAAAATGACTTGGGAAGATTGTCAGATTAGGTCCCGTTGAAATCTGGCCATAATTAAAAAACTTATGATTCCGAGTGAGGGGGAGGGGCAAGGAAGAGGGACAGGGGGGAGGAGACAATATTGACAGATACAACGTAACAAACGAGCATCCTGAGTAAAGTGGCTCTCAACCAAGTATGGTTTGTTTTAACTAGAAACAAAAATGAAAATTTTTATTATTGTTCATAAATAGTGGTGGCCAACAGTTGCAGATATAATATCAATGTTTAATTATTAAGCAAATGACTTGGGAAGAATGTCGGAAAAGTCTTGTTCAATTCTGAACATAATTAAAAAAGTTATGATTTCGGGCGACAGGGAGGGGGAGGTTAGGGAAACGGGGTGGGAGGAAACATGTGTTGAATTCACACACTTTTCTCCGGAAGGGGTACATTATAGAGTTACTGGGGGGGGGGGGGAAATTGCACTTTTAAACATTGAAAGTATAAAATCTCATATCTTCCGGGGGGGGGGGGGGATGTCCCACTGAATTCAACACTCGGAGACAATATTGACAGATATTAACTTAACTAACGAGCATCCTGAGTAAATGGCTCTAAACCAATGATAGTGTGTTTTAACTGGGAAAAAACCGAAAATTTTTATTATTGTTCATAAATAGTGGTGACAAACAGTTGCAGATATAATACCAATCTTTATTTATTAACCAAATGACTTGGGAAGAATGTCAGAAAAGGTCCTGTTCAAATCTGTGCATAACTAAGAAAGTTATGATTTTTGGGGGCAGGGGCGAACTTGAAAACTAAAACTTAATAAACTAAGTAGCGGGCGTCGCCCACTAGTGGGCCCTTAATTTACATCGGGGACTCGAATCTTGTAAAACCTCGAACCGAACGAAACTCCGGATCGGGTACACGCTGCCTTCGGCACCGGATAATCCGATAATTTGCACATCGAATAGTGTAAACCTCTAACGCTCTAACCGTACGAACCTCCGACCCAGGTCCCCGCTGCCTCCGACACCGTATAGCAGTCGTGCTGCGCACGCGCTGCAATATCCATTAGTTCTACGTTCCACCACAGGTGGCGCAATCTGTTCTGCACAAACTTTGGGCAATGAAATCGTTAAGGCTATAGATGTCGAGTTGGCACCGTATACCGGACATGATATGAATAAGCGTGATTATACGTTCACAGACCTTTCCAACGATATATCACATGAGGGGGGTGTGCAAAATTCAGAAAAAAGACCCCCCTTGTGGGAGGCGAAGTGAGGGGATGGACACAAGAACATAATGATTAAGTGGTCACAGACCTTTCCAATGATATATCACATGACGGCTGTGTGCAAAATTCAGAAAATTAACCCCCTTGTAGGGGCAAAGTGGGGGAATGGACACCGGAGATGCATAATATGATTAAGCGGTCACTGACCTTTTCAACGATACAATACATGAGGCATATCGGCAAAATTAAGAAAAGTGCCCCCCTTGGGGAGGCAAAGTGAGTGGGGATTGACACCTCAGATGCATTATATGATTAAGTGGTCACAGACCTTCCCAACGATATATCACATGAGGGGTGGTCGGCAAAATTTAGAAAATTATGAACCCCAGAGATGCATAACATGAATCAGACCTTTCGAACGATATATCACATGAGTGGTGTCGGCAAAATTTAGAAAAGTGCCCCTACCTTGTGGGCAAAATGTGCTCCCCCCTCCCCATAATTAATGACGCGGCCTCATTTTTAAAATTTATTTTATGTGTTATAAAATATCGTAAAGTTTCAAACTGATCGCCCTCCCGAAAGGTCAACACCCCCCCCGCTCCCATAATTTTTGACACTAGCTAATTCTTAAAATTTATGTTATGCGTATGTTATCGTAAACTTTCAAACAAATCCGGCTTATTATATTTCCTAATTTTGTTCGCGCCCCTCCTCCCCTCCCCCCTCCCGAAATGTGACGCGAATCCCTTACTTATACGAAATTTTAGAGCAACAGCTGCTCATCTGTGCCGCTGAAATAATCAAAGTGAAAGAATAAATACATGGAATTTAGTGCTAGAGAGATCGATCTTTAATCTATTAGATTTCCGTTAGGCGCTATCCTCAGATGGTGATAAGATCGATCTGCAGTGACGATTTGAAAGAAAATAAACGAGCGATAATATTCGTACAGACATCGATAAAAAAATTTATAAAATCGATCTGGCCATAGTATCGATTAAATCGATAAAAAAGATCGACATCGATATAAATTTGATAACATCGATTAAATTGATCTGGCCATAGTATCGATTAAATCGATTTAAAAGATCGATGTCGCCCATCACTATTATAAATTAAAATGTATCAATTAGAATCTTATTGTTCCCCCATCCATCTTTTATTTTGGTTGTTGGCCCATATGAAAAATAAAAATCATGTCTGCACCACTGTGAAGAAGAAAGATCATGTGATGTAACACATATGAAGAAAGAGATAAAGATATTTTGATTCTAAAATCCATTCCATTTAGGACCAATGATCAATCCCTTAATAAAGCAGATTTTTTAATAAGTTATAAATCAATATTTGTGAAAATTATCTGTAATTTTATAATATTAGTTTTTATTATATATACTAGCTGGCTTCGCCCGCCAGCGGGCCCCTAATTTACATCGGTGCCTCGAATTGTAGAAAATCTCGAATCTTGTAAAACCTCAAACTGGACAAACCGGCGACCCGGGTCCCCTTCGGCACTGTATACCGGTCGTGCTACGCACGTACCGGGTAATCCCTTAATTTGCACATTGAATTGTACAAACCTCTAACCGAACGAACCTCCGACCCTGGTCCCCGCTGCATTCGGCACCATATACCGGTCGTGCTACGCACGCACCGGGTAATCCCTTAATTTGCACATCGAATTGTACAAACCTCTAACCGAACTAACCTCCGAACCTGGTCCCCGCTGCCTTCGGCACCGGATAATCCTTAAATTGCACATAGAATAGTATAAACCTCTAACTGAACGAACCTCCGGCTCGGGTCCCCGCTGCCTGCGGCACCGTATAGCAGTCGTTCCGACCCTGGTCCCCGCTGCCTTCGGCACCGTATATCGGTCGTGCTACGCACGCACCGGATAATCCCTTAAATTGCACATGGAATAGTATAAACCTCTAACTGAACGAACCTGCGGCTCAGGTCCCCGCTGCCTGCGGCACCGTATAGCAGTCGTGCTGCGCACGCGCTACAGTATACGTTAGTTCCACCTTCGGCCACCAGGTGGCGCAATCCGTTTATATGATCATAACTGAAATCGTTAAGACTTTCGATGTCGAGTCGAATGAGCCATACCCCGTCGTTTTCATGCCCGTAGAACCGAAGATAGGAAAGCGCCCCCTAGTGGTGAAAAAACGAAATAAAATCGGTAAGCTCTATCGATGTCGAGTCGAATTGATTTAGACTACCTGAGTTCTAGTTCAAAGACAGGGACCTGTAGAAAAACTTAAAACTGAAAAAAAAAAAAAAATCTATAACGGGCGAAGCCTGCTTTTCCCTATCATAATATCTGGTTGCCACTCTAAAACAAAAACTGAAAATACTCGTAATGCAGTTTTTAGACGCGGCCTACTTCTTAAAATCGTAATATCTAGCCGGCACTGTAATGGAAATCTTTCTTTTGCTTTGATTAATTATACAATAAAATAATATATCGGCTCGTAATGAAGATATGACAATTTTTAGATATTCTGAAAGCAGAATCCATTTAGCGTCGCCCTGTCAAAGTTTGGAATTACTGCGCCCCTTAGAATCAGAGATGGGCCCCCCCTCTGTAAAACCCCAGTTGAACGTCACGTGACCTGACCTCCAACAAAGAAAATGCTCCTGGCCTCTTGAAAATCGATCCAGACAATCGTCTGGCGGTGTGTCTGCGATCTGGGAAACGCAGCGCAGAAAGAATTAGAAAAATAATTTTTTATCGATCGATTTTTAAAGGATTTTTTCGGTTCTAATCGTCGTACGGAAATGATTTTTCAAATTTATGAAACCTGACGACGTCTATGTTGCGTACGTACGACTTCCGAATTTCTGGCCCCCCGACTTCCGGAGATACGGGTCGGACCTGCACTGCGGTTTGGGGCTTAAATTGCTCCCTGGGAACTCCACTATCTTTTCCTTCCCCGACCGGACAGAGACCGGCAACCCTGTTCGGAGGCGAAAATGTTTGCTGTTTTGTATTCCTTTCCAAGTTCGGTTTCGGTCGGTAATTAAAACAATTTCGTCGATTAATGACGCCCCGGGTCCGGGTCGGATGCCCGACCCGATCGAAACTTGAGCGTCGCACCTTTTTTCCAAATTTTTCAGTCCGCGTCCGGCGTCGGTGTGTCGATTAGTCCCGGAGCCTTTGCGTGTACAAAGGTGGAATGCACAGACAGACAGAAAGAAAAAAAGAAAGAAACACACACAGATGTTTACCGTTCTTAATAATTAGGGACTAGCTGGCTTCGCCCGCCAGCGGGCCCCTAATTTACATCGGCGCCTCGAATTGTAGAAAATCTCGAATCTTGTAAAACCTCGAATCGGACAAACCTCCGACCTGGGTCCCTGCTGCCTTCGGCATCGTATACCGGTCGTGCTATGCACGCACCGGATAATCCCTTAATTTGCACATTGAATAGTACAAACCTCTAACCGAACGAACCTCCGAACCTGGTCCCCGCTGCCTTCGGCACCGGATAATCCCTTAATTTGCACATCGAAAAGTATAAACCTCTAACTGAACGAACCTTCGACCCTGGTCCCCGCTGCCTTCGGCACCGGATAATCCCTTAAATTGCGCATCGAATAGTATAAACCTCTAACTGAACGAACCTCTGGCTCGGGTCCCCGCTGCCTGCGGCACCGTATAGCAGTCGTGCTGCGCACGCACTGCACTATACGTTAGTTCCACCTTCCGCCAGCTGGTGGCGCAATCCGTTTATACGATCATAACTGAAATCGTTAAGGCTTTCGATGTCGAGTCGAATGAGCCATACCCCGTCGTTTTTATGCCCGTAGAAGAATGAGCCATACCCCGTCGTTTTCATGCCCGTAGAACCGGAGATAGGAAAGCGCCCCCTGGTGGTGCGACTCGGAGCAAAAATCGATAAGCTGTAGTATCCTCTATCACGTCGAGTCGATTAAGCCAAACCGCGTCGTGATGTGACTCATAGAACCAGAGTTGAATGAAAAATCCTTTAATTACACCTTCCACCACCAGGGGGCGCAATGTGTTCTATACAAACATGACCGAAATCTGTAAAGCTGTCTAAATCCAGTTGAAAGAGCCAAACCCCGTCGTTATGCGGGCCATAGAAACAGAGATAATAAAACGACCCCTGGTGGTGAAAAACGAACTAAAACCAATAAGCTCTAGTATCCTCTATCGATATCCAGTCGAAGGAGCCAAACCGCGTTCCGATTGGACTCTTAGAACTCGAGATAATGTGAAATCAAAGTTTAAAATCTGATATTATTATTCGAAAAGAGTGGTATAAACTCAGAAACTTTTAAAAATGTTATAGAGGATCCTTATTACTTTAATTATGATGTTTGGAATCAGTTAGGTGGAAATCCGTAACATAGTTTCTTAGTTATAGAAACGGACCATAGTTAAGATTAAAAAAAACCTGAAGGGTGGGGGGCGAAGACACTGCTTTTCCTTAAATGACTGATTTAGACAACCGGAGTTCTTGTTCAAAGACAGGGACCTGTAGAAAAACTTAAAACTGAAAAAAAAAAAAAAAAAAACATTCGATAACGGGCGAAGCCCACTTTTCCCTATCATAATATCCGGTTGCCATTCTAAAAGAAAAATTTAAAATACTCGTAATGCAGTTTTTAGACGCGGCCTACTTCTTAAAATCTTAATATCTAGCCGGCACTGTAATAGAAATCTTTCTTTTGCTTTAATTATACAAATAATGAATAATTATACAATTAAATAATATATCGGCTCGTAATGAAGATATGATAATAATTTTTAGATATTCTGAAAGCAGAATCCATTTTGCGTCGCCCTGTCAAAGTTTGGAATTACTGCGCCCCTTAGATTCGGAGATGGGGCGCCCCTCTGAAAAAACCCACTTGAAAGTCACGTGACCCCCGGTAAAAGAATTTGCGCCTCCTCTCTTGAAAATCCTCTTCTGGTCCTTCCAGACATATGTCCGCCGATGTTTTGCGGTCTCCACCAGCTGCGAGCGAAAAGAAATGAAAAGTTATTTTTTATCGATCGATTTTTAAAGGATTTTTTCGGTTCTAATCGTCGTACTGAGATGATTTTTCGAATTTATGAAAGCAAATGCTCTCGTGAATCTGTCTGTCCGATTTCCGAATTTCTGGACCCTCGACTTCATTGTTTTTCGAAAGCACACTGGAGCGATGAATACAGGCCGGTCACGTGAAAATCCTCCCGAACACCTGCGGTGGCGGAGAATAAAATCATTTCGCAGCCGTGTCTCCAGCTGTCTGTTTGCTGTTTTGTATTCCTTTCCAAGTTCGGTTTCGGTCGGTAATTAAAACAGCGTCGATTAATAACGCCCTGGGTCCGGTTCGGACTCCCGACCCGGCCCAAACTTGACATCCGCGCCTTTTTTCCGAATTTTCCGGTCCGCGTCCGGCGTCGGTGCGTCGATTAGTCCCGGAGCCTTTGCGTGTACAGACCGGGAGTGCACAGACGCACACACTCACAGACTTCACGGACATTAATAATTATCCGACTAGCTGGCTCCGCCTGCTAGCGGGCCCCTAATTTACATCGGTGCCTCGAATTGTAGAAAATCTCGAATCTTGTAAAACCTCGAACCGGACGAACCTCCGACCCGGGTCCCCGCTGCCTTCGGCATCGTATACCGGTCGTGCTGCGCACGTGCCGGATAATCCCTTAATTTGCACATTCAACAGTACAAACCTCTAACCGAACGAACCTCCAACCCTGGTCCCCGCTGCCTAAGAATTTTAAAAAATTTGACTGAACTGACCATTGACTTTCTGAACTAAAATACCATAAATTTAGGACATCATGAACTTTACTTCGAAAATATTTTATATTTAACTTTCAATTTACAAAAAATTGTTACTTTTGACATTATTTATAACCTTTTATATTTTATTATTGTTATGTAATTATATTCATTGTTTCAAATCTAATAAACAGGCGCCTCCTGCGGTGGGGGTTGGAACGGATGGGTGCTATCGGTGTCAGGTAGCGTTTATTTTTCCCCTCGTGGACTTATTGTTCCTATACCTCACAGGTGGCTGTCCACGAGTGGGTGATTTCGGTCCCCGCTGCCTAAAAGAATATGATGTGGAAGCCTACACAGATGGTTCTGTCATGCCAGGGGGTGTAGCCAGTGCTTTCACCATATATAAAGATGGAAATAATATACATGATCAAGCAATACGACATCATCCACTGAATAACATATATCAAGCAGAATTAATGGCAACTTATAAAGCAATAAAATGGTTCTCTACCTCCGACTACAATAAACTACCAATTATTACAGATAGTTACTCTTCTATGGAAGTATTAAAAGTTGCTTTTCCTAGAAACTACATTATCAAAAACATTTACAATCAATTACTTCAAATTCCTGATAAATCCATTATAATAACATGGACTAAATCTCATGTGGGTGACACTGGCAACGAGAGAGCTGATCTCCTAGCAAAGCAAGCCATCTTACAAGACCAATATCAATCAAGAAAAGATCTGTTGTTCCCCATTTCAATAGCAAAATTGTATTTTAAAAAGAAAACCATCTCTGACTGGCAAGCCATTTGGGACTCATGTAATAAGGGCAGAGATACCTATAAAATTATAAATAAAGTCGATCCAAATTATCTCTGCAAACAGCCAACACTGCCGTATTATCTGAGTAACCATGGTAGTTTCCCACAATACTTACATAAAATAAGAAAAAGAGACTCACCTAGATGCCCATGCGATAAAGCAGAAGGAGATGCAGTTCACTACATATTCGGATGCTGCCCTCTAATGATCCATCACTTCCCTTTTGATAAGAAATAAACTCTCAGATATAACCTTCGTAATATCATTTTCAATCCTTCAAACTCTCAAAAGTTAAAAGAGAATTATAATATTCTCAATAAAAATTTCTCTTTCATTACGAAAGAATTTTAAAAAATTTGACTGAACTGACCATTGACTTTCTGAACTAAAATACCATAAATTTAGGACATCATGAACTTTACTTTGAAAATATTTTATATTTAACTTTCAATTTACAAAAAATTTTTACTTTTTACATTATTTATAACCTTTTATATTTTATTATTGTTATGTAATTATATTCATTGTTTCAAATCTAATAAACAGGCGCCTCCTGCGGTGGGGGTTGGAACGGATGGGTGCTATCGGTGTCGGGTAGCGTTTATTTTTCCCCTCGTGGACTTATTGTTCCTATACCTCACGGGTGGCTGTCCACGAGTGGGTGATTTCGGTCCCCGCTGCCTTCGGCACCGTATACCGGTCGTGCTACGCACGCACCGGATAATCCCTTAAATTGCACATCGAATAGTATAAACCTCTAACTGAACGAACATCCGGCTCGAGATTCCAAGGTGGTTGTGGGGAGGGGGTGATAGAACTACAAGTATATCTTCCAGAGAAAAATGTCTGAGTTAGAGTCCTTCATCAGATCGAGTAAGCTGATACAACCCTGCATGTCAGCCTGTGCTAATTGTTTTTTATTTTAGGTTGCGTTAAACAAATTTTTGAAAAGTTAGTTCAGTATACTGCTTCAGATTAAAAACTATATCATAATAATAAACACAGATGTTTGTTTCTGCGTGTGCTGCTTTGCGAAGAAACTGCTGCGATGCGAACAGAGCTACAAGATTTTTCAGGAAGGTATCTATGCCTGAAGTTATGTACCTTGAAGCCAGTTTTTGAAACTTTTGAAAGCAGTTTTAAAACTTAATTTGTTTTCACGTTTTGCAGCAAATTTTCTACATTAGTAAAAGGAATCCGGTTTCAATCTTTTAACCCAATGCAGTAAATTTTGAGGAAATTTGTGTTTTTCCAGGGGTTATTCTGGGTAAAAAAAAAATTCTGAAATTCACAGCAAATTTTCTGAAAAGTTAACAAAGGCGGGGCCGCCCACTCCTGCCACTTTTTTTTTTTTGAGTCCCTTTGACAAAATTTGCATTTTTTCGCGATCGTTTGACGAAATTTGCAGTTTTTTCGAGATTTGTTGATAAAATTTGTGGTTTTTTGACGAAATTTGCCGTTTTTTTTCGCGATCTTTTGACGAAATTTGCCGTTTTTTGCGATGTTTATTTGCCTGTTTTTAGAGATTTTCTGACGAAAGTCACATTTTTCCCGCGATCTGTTGACAAAATTTGCCGTTTTTTCACGATCATTTGACGAAATTTGCCATTTTTTCGCGATCATTCGACGAAATTTGCCTTTTTTTCGCGATCTTTTAACGAAATTTGCCGTTTTTCGCGATCATTCGACGAAATTTGCCAGTTTTTTCACGATCCTTTAACGAAATTTGCCATTTTTTCGCGATCATTTGACGAAATTTGCCGTTTTTCAGAATATTTTTGACGAAGTTTGCCGTTTTTTCGCGATTCTCTGACGAAAGTCAGTTTTTCCCGCTATCTTTTGTGACAAAATTGGCGACTTTTCTTCGAACGAATGACGAGATTGATTTTTTTCGGCGATCATTTGCCGAAATACCAATACATTTTATGTCCGAATTTTCGGATTTATGACCGATATATTTTCTTATTTTCGGAAATCACTGCCTTAATTTTTCGGAAAATTTGGACCAGAATAACCCCTGGTTTTTTTCATCAATCCTTTGGCGATTTTTGTGTTTTTTACATAATTTTTAGACGAAATTCGCATTTTCACGCAATTCTTTGACGAAATTCGCATTTTTTCAGTGATTTTTTGACGAAATTCGCGTTTTTTTCAGTGATCCTTTGACGAAATTTGGGTTTTTTCAACGATTCTTTGATGAAATTCACATGATTCTCTGAGAAATTCGCGTTTTTTCTGCTATCCCTTGACAAAATTCACGTTTTTCAACGATCTTTTGACGAAATTTGCATTTTTTCAACGATCCTTTAACGAAATTAATGTTTTTTTCGGCGATCCTTTGGCAAATTTGCTTTTTCTCCGACAATTCTTTGATGAAATTCGCATTTTTTCAACAATCCCGAATCCTTTGACAAAATTTGCATTTTTCACATGATTCTCTGAAGAAATTTGTGTTTTTTCAGCGATCCCTTGACAAAATTCGCTTTTTTTCGACGATCCTTCGACGAAATGAGCTTTTTTTGGCAATCTTTTGACAAAATTCATGTCTTACAACGATCTTTTGACGAAATTTGCGTTTTTTCACCGATCCTTTGACGGAATTCGCGTTTTTTCAGCAATCGGTTGATGAAATTCACGTTTTTTCAGCGATCCTTTCGCGAAATTTGCTTTTTGCTCGAATTTTTTGACGAAATTCGCGCTTCTTCATGCAATCATGTGACGAAATTCGTGACTTTTCGCACGATCCTGTGACGAATTTCGCATTTTTTCGAGTAATCCTGTAACGAAATTAGAGTTTTTTTTTTTTTTGCAGAAAATCATAGTTTTAGACAGATTTTCGTAGCATCGTAGTTTGTGGCTCAAAATCGTAGCAACTACGATTTTTTTGTAGCAGTTGGCAGCTCTGTATATGGCTGAATTGAAATATAATATTCTTTTGAGAGTCCAGTTAACATTGTGAAATAATGTGTACACCAGGATTCATCTGTGAAAGGATTATAACCTACACTTAAATATCTACACTGTTTGTTTATAACCTAGATTGCAAGTTGCTAAATTATTATTAAAAAAAGTTTGTTTGTAGGAGGTAATCTCTGGAACTACCAAATCTATTTCAAAAATAATGGTGGCAAAATAATAGTGACAGTCTCTGATACAACATAGACTACTTTTTATGTCAGTACCGCTGATCCCAAGGGGGTGTTGTGGTGAAAAACATTCTACAATACTTTTTAAGTATGCAAACAAAACTTTGATCTTTCTTCTATATTGTGTTTATAAACAATGGTTAGAAGAAATGTTTTAAAGACATTGTCATTTGTAATCAAGTCATTCCTTTTTAAACACCAAATATATTAGATTTACAGAGTGGTTAATAATTAAGTCAGCAATATTTGATTTCTTGATAACTTTTGAATCAATACTTATATATTTACAAATAGTTTTCAATATAATTACAGTTTAAAAGTAACTAAATTTTACACATACACCTTCCTACAAATAAACAGTTGCTACAGTCTCAGTGGTGCTAAACTTATATATAAAATTTGTAAGTATTACAGCACTGGTTAAAAGTTATTAAATAAAAATCATTGTTGCATTAATTTTAGACCATCCTAAATGCAAAAATAATGATAACACTACAGTAAAACTGTGAAAACAGAATCACAAAAGTCTGAAAGGATTTTTATCTTAGCAGCTGTAATTGAAAGGTATTCTTTACAATGGGGCCCATGAAAATTTTTCATTTAAGGCTGGATTGTGTTTTATAAATAGGTTCTGTTTTCACAGCTTTTACTGCAATAATAATCACCAAAATGAAATAAGCCTGGAAATGTTAATGCAATAGAAATAAAAATGAATTTATAAAAATAGTTCAAAAATATTAAGTTTGACTATACAGAAATAGATTGCTTCAAGAAAAGTTTTGAAAAATACAGTGGTAATCTAACCATAATTACAAATATTTAAATACTATAGCAAAAAAAAAAAAATTAGTTACATAATAATGTTTAACAGTTAAATTATATTAATTAAAATGGTTATTTTAGACACAATAGTGTGCAAACATGAAAGTAGCATCGTTTGGTAATTTATCAATTATAAAATTCACATGCAGTATTGTGTTATAAATAGGTTCTGTTTTCACAGCTTTTACTGCAAAAATATTCACCAGAATAAAATAAGCCTGGAAATGTTAATACATAAAAATGAATTTATAAAAATACTTCAAAAATATTGACAAGCAGCGAAAATAAATTAAAAACCTTCTTTGACACCACCTTTAAATCTCAAAAATAAATTTTATTTCTGAACAAAACAAAAGATTAATCTCAATAAAAGATTAATAAATATACAAAAATCACTAGCAAACTATAAACATTTAAAGATTATACCAATTTTTTTTTTCGTTATACATTTTTTTAACTACAGTAACAAATTAAAAATCTAACTTAAAATAATAAAATTAGAAAAAAGTCCTTTTAATCTCTATAATAAAACCGTATGTCATGTGACTGTCCTCAACAGTTCCGGGATGCCGCTTCACTGTTTCATATGCCAGGCAGCCATTTTTATTCAAAATTATTTTTTCTAATAAAACTGCATAAAAGTTACATTTTTAGAAAGATCGTTCAAAATAAATTAATATTTGAGAGATGACTTACGTTCAATTATGTATACATTCTGCAATAACTTCAGTTTCAATTAGGTTCGCTGTTCAAATTCTCTATCCATGAAAGTAAACAACAACAACAAAAAAAAAAAAAGATTCATTCGTTGTGAACGTTTAAAATATTAAACCATGAATTTTTGGACCGCTGCCTGGTGTAAAAAAAAAATAATCAGCACCAGTGAGACAGTCAAAGTTTACCATAATTCTGTTCCATACAACTCAACTTCCTTCGGATCTTTTCTTGATGTAAGTTGAACTCCGTGGTTGAACTCATGTAATAATATTTAATGGATCAAATTTCGAAGCAAATTGTCAGCTTTTATTTTTCGTGTGTATTAATTAGAAACGATATTTTAATTTTGAAATCAAATGTTTTGATTTATGATAATATTTCTTATTTATCTATTTTCTATTTTAAAGAAAAATGTGAACGTCATGTATTTTAAATTGGAACAGCTGTCACGGACGCACCAGGGTTGGCGGAATTTTTGTTTTGTGCCATTTTGGCGAGAAAATCCTATTTTCAGGTACCTATTAGAGATTACTAAAACAGCATATACTTTTATTTTATTATGAAATAGTTTATTTTATATTAAAAACACACACACAATGATTAATTTATTATAAAGTGGGTTAAGCGATTTTTGTCAAGAAAGATGAAATACATAACAACAAAAAATATGCGAAATGCCACCACGATCGCAAAAGTTCTTGATTTGTCTATTAGATTTTTCCGGTTTGGCGAAGGATTAAGGAAAAAAATAAATTATGAATAAAAATAATTTGTTACAATGCTTAACATACATTTAAGGGCGACCAAACTGGTCGCCAGTGGCGGCTAGTAAGTAAAAGAAAAGTGCAAGACAATACAGAAATAGATTGCTTCAAGAAAAAGGTTTGAAAAAATACAGTGGTAATCTAACCATAATTGCAAAAATTAAAATACTAAAGCAAAAAATAAATTAGTTACATAATACATGTTTAGTTAGCAGTTAAATTATATGAATGAAAATGGTTATTTTAGACACAATATATGCAATACATGAAAGTAGCATCATTTGATACTTTATCAATTATAAAATTAAACCAAATTATCCCAGAAAAAATTGTTTGAAATTCAAACAAAAGGTAGAATAGTCGCTATGAACCATGAATCAAATACTAGATTAATTTTGACACAACTAGATGGAACCCGTCAAAATTTGATGGCAAACAACTTGATAATACCATAAAAGTAAAATTTATAGTTGCTTTAACTTGACAAATTTCATAGTGGGGAGCATAATATGATTAAGTGGTCACAGACTTTTCCATCGATAAATCACATGAGGGGTGTATGCAAAATTTAGAAAAGTACACCCTTGGGGGGCCAAAGTGGGGGGATGGACATGGGAGATGCATAATATGATTAAGTGGTGACAGACATTTCCAATGATATATAACATGAGGTTGTGTGCAAAATTTAGAAAGTACCCCTTGGGGGGGGGGGGCAAAGTGAGGAGATGGACACCGGAGATGCATAATATGATTAAGTGGTCACAGACCTTTCCAATGATATATAACATGAGGGTTGTGTGCAAAATTTAGAAAGTACGGGGGGGGGCAAAGTGGGGAGATGGACATCGGAGATGCATAATATGATTAAGTGGTCAAAGACCTTTCTAATGATATATAACATGAGGGTAATGTGCAAAATTTAGAAAGTACCCTTTGGTGGGGGCAAAGTGGGGAGATGGACATCGGAGATGCATAATATGATAAAGCAGTTACAGACCTTTCCAATGATATATAACATGAGGGTAATGTGCAAAATTTAGAAAGTACCCTTTTGGGGGGGGGCAAAGTGGGGAGATGTACATCGGAGATGCATAATATGATTAAGCAGTTACAGACCTTTCCAACAATATATGACATGAGGGGTGTCAACAAAATTTAGAAAAGTATCTCTTGGGGGGGGGGGGCAAAGTGGGGAGATGGACATTGGAGATGCATAATATGATTAAGTGGTCACAGACCTTTCCAATGATATATAACATGAGGGTAATGTGCAAAATTTAGAAAGTACCCCTTCGGGTGGGGGGGGGGGGGGCAAAGTGGGGAGATGGGCATCGGAGATGCATAATATGATTAAGTGGTCACAGACCTTTCAATGATATATGACATGAGGGGTGTCAACAAAATTTAGAAAAGTATCCCTTAGGGGGGTGGGGGGGCAAAGTGGGGAGATGGACATTGGAGATGCATAATATGATTAAGTGGTCACAGACCTTTCCAATGATATATAACATGAGGGTTGTGTGCAAAATTTAGAAAGTACCCTTTGGGGGAGGGAGGGGGGCAAAGTGGGGAGATGGACATCGGAGATGCATAATATGATTAAGTGGTCACAGACCTTTCCAATGATATATAACATGAGGGTAATGGGCAAAATTTAGAAAGTACCCTTTGGGGGGGGGGGGCAAAGTGGGGAGATGGACATCAGAGATGCATAATATGATTAAGCAGTTACAGACCTTTCCAACAATATATGACATGAGGGGTGTCAACAAAATTTAGAAATGTATCCCTTGGGGGGGGGGGGAAGTGGGGAGATGGGCATCGGAGATGCATAATATGATTAAGTGGTCACAGACCTTTCCAATGATATATGACATCAGGGGTGTCAACAAAATTTAGAAAAGTATCCCTTAGGGGGGTGGGGGGGCAAAGTGGGGAGATGGACATTGGAGATGCATAAAATGATTAAGTGGTCACAGACCTTTCCAATGATATATAACATGAGGGTAATGTGCAAAATTTAGAAAGTACCCTTTGGGGGGGGGGGGGGGCCAAAGTGAGGAGATGGACACCGGAGATGCATAATATGATTAAGCAGTCACAGACCTTTCCAACAATGTATGACATGAGGGGTGTCAACAAAATTTTGAAAAGTATCCCTTGGGGGGGGGGAAGTGGGGAGATGGGCATCGGAGATGCATAATATGATTAAGTGGTCACAGACCTTTCCAATGATATATGACATGAGGGGTGTCAACAAAATTTAGAAAAGTATCCCTTAGGGGGGTGGGGGGGCAAAGTGGGGAGATGGACATTGGAGATGCATAAAATGATTAAGTGGTCACAGACCTTTCCAATGATATATAACATGAGGGTAATGTGCAAAATTTAGAAAGTACCCTTTGGGGGGGGGGGGGGGGGGGGGGCAAAGTGAGGAGATGGACACCGGAGATGCATAACATGATTAAGCAGTCACAGACCTTTCCAACAATGGGGCGGGATGGACCCCGGAGATGCATAACATGAATAAGTGGTCAAAGACTTTTCCACCGATATATCACATGAGGGGTATGTGCAAAATTTAGAAAAGTGTCCCACTTGGGGGGGGGGGGGTTCGGATGGACACCGGAGATGCATAACATGAAAAAGAAGTCAAGCCGTTTCAACTTGCAACCTTTTTCTCGAAGGCATTTGACAATATTAAATTTTTTTTTACCCAAGACAATTTAATGATATTCTTATTTTTTTTGCGTAATTCGTCAAACGTTCATGGAAAAAATCAGGAAATTCGCTAATCAATAGTTGATAAATTATAAAATTCAACAATCGATAGCAGTAAAATTGGTCAATCGATAACGGAAAAATCACGAAATTCATCAAATGGTCTCCCGTAAAAAAAATTGTCCTGCACACTGATGTGATGATCAAAAGGGTTTTGAAGTATAGGACAAAATTAGCACTTGCCAAACAGCGAGTAATACTGAAAATTTGGCAATGGACTTTATTGCCACCACTGGTCAAACATAATAGTCACACTCACCAATTGCGATGATTGAATGGAAAAAGATTTTTTTTCTCTGCTGTCGCGCGACAAATTTTGAAACCATTTGGTAAATTTCATCCCCGAAATTGGCAGATTGTGAATTTTTTTCTCGAAGAAATTCGACGATATTCGAAAAATTTTTCTCCCGAAACCAGTTGATGAATTTTGCGATTTTTCCACTGTGTAGATTAATGAATTTTGCACTTCCGCTATCGATTGACGAATTTCGAATTTTATCGACTATCGGTTAACGAATTTCACGATTTTTTCCATGAACGAACAAATTGCGCACTTTCTGCTAATTGACACATTTCGCCCTTTACAATTCAGTCAATGAGTTGAACGTTGTTTCTTTCGAGAAATGTCAGGAATGAAACAATGATTCTTTAGGTTGAATTTACTTCGTTCGATGCCCCATGGAAGAATGTGTGCGATGCAGCAACGGGCGTCACAGACTTTTTAGGGCACCTGCAGACTAAAAACATCTAACCAATCTTCGCGGGGGGAAAATAACAGATTTTGTCAAATGATTGAGGAAAAAACACTACTTTATCAAAGGATAATGGGAAAACATGACTTTTGTTAAAAGACCACAGAAAAAACGTAATTATGCAAAAGGATCGCGAAAGATAAGCAAATTTTGTCAAAGAATCGCAAAAAAGGAAATTTCACCAAAAGATCACGCTTTTTTACTAAATTTCGTCTAAAAATTGCGGAATAAAATGTATTTTATCAAAGAATTGCTGGAAAATGCGAATTTCGTTAAGGATCGTGAGAAAAATGCGAAATTCTTCAAAGGATCGCTGAAAAAACACTAATTTCGTCAAAGAATTGCTGAAAAAACATGAATCTCGCCCAATAACAGAAAAATCATGGTTCATAATCATTATATCTAGTAGTATATGTAAATACAGTTTGTGATATAAGACAAAATTAACATTCACCAATCGGCGAGTAATACTGGAAATTGGTGATTGATGTTATTGCCACCACTGGTTAAACTTAGTCACACTCGCCAATTGCGATGATTGAATGTAAAATGAAATTTTTTTTCCCGCTGTCACTCAAAGAATTTTGAAACCATTTGGTGAAGTTTTTTCCGAAACCATTTTGTGAATTTCCCGATTTTTTCTTCAAAATCATTTGACAAAGAGACTTTTTTCTCGATGGCATTTGACAATATTCAAAATTTTTTTACCCAAGACAATTTGACGATATTCTTAATTTTTTTTGTGCAATTCGACAAATGTTCATGGAAAAAATCATGAAATTCGTTAATCAATAGTCGATAAATTGTGAAATTCAGCAATCGTTAGCGGTAAAATCGTAAAATTTGTCAATCGATAACGGAAAAATAATGAAATTCATCAAACGGTTTCCGGTAAAAAAATTGTCTTGCACGCTGATGTGATGATCAAAAGGGTTTTGAAGGCATTTATTTTATTTGTTGTATTGTGTATAAATACCTAGGTGGAAACAGTTTGCTTATTTTGTCAAATGTTTCAACAATATTCGACCCAATACGTATGCATAAAAAAAAATCTTCCGGTAGGACCTGCCAATGAGGTGAAGGTCTATTACGGTCTCTAGAAACGTGTTTGGGATCATCTCCTGTTGTTTTTTTCTTGCACTTTGCGTTAAACCTAGGAAGGTATTTATATAGAACTCACTATGGAGTGTTTAGAAGGTATTTATTTATTTCATTTATTATAATTTGTATGAATACTTAGGTGTCCATTTCGGATTTACTGTTTAAAAATGAATTTAGGCTCTTTTAACGTTCGCGAAATCAATCCCGATGGAAATTGTCTTTTTAGATCTCTATCATTTTGTTTATATAGTACAGAAAATGATTATTTAAATGTATGTAAAAATATCGTAGAACACGTAATACAAAATTGGACCACTTATAGTCCGTTTATTATCGGGGATGAATCTTATGGTGTTCCCATTGCTAATGAAGACAATTATGTAAATATATGGTTCTTCATAGAGGTATATGGTTCTTCACACTTCAATAGAAGCATTGTTTAAATTAATATAATTCTACAAATATGATGCAGTTTTAAAATATCGAGTAATGATTAATACTGTCAAAGAATATACTCATATACGTAATTAAGTTTTGGTACTTCTCTATTATCTCATCGACCACTTTTCATAAAAAAAAAAAACTATCGCCAAATAAATGGGAGAACGTTGTCATTGGAATATCAAAATAAATAAATAAAATATAAGAATTTAAGGATACAATTGTTATTTTAATTAATGAAATAACTAATAAATCAAATAAACATAATGAAAAATACACGCAAATGTTGAATTAAAAACCACTTGATGACATAAAAAACACCTATAATGTTTTCGACATCAAGTAAATGGGACTGCAATTTTGGCATTTAATCATACAGTTTGGCGATAGTATTTTGTTATGAAAAGTGGTCGATGGGATAATAGAGAAGTACTCAAGTTTTTTATACCAAGTTTGAAAATTTATCTTTTTTTGACATTTAAAAAAAATAACATAAAAAAACATTACAAATTTGCCCATTTAAAACATTCAAGATTTGTATATATACAAACAATACAATGTAAATATTAATATTGTTACATGATACATTATATACATTGTTTGCATATATACTTCTTTGTATACATATATTGTTTGTATACATACAAACAAATATAATGTAAACATTATTCAAATATTAAGAGTTTGCAAATCAAAACATTCTAAAGATTTGTATACATACAAACAATATAATGCATACATACTCTTTACAAATAAAACAGCCCACAAAACTTTTAAATCGAATAGAGATAATATATTTCTGTTTATTTTATAACTTATACTCAGATGCTCAGATTCTGCTTTTTTCGAACACATAATAATAAAAATATTACTACCGTGCGTACTGTCTTTTGACATTATATTTACATAATCGAATTCATTATCAATCGGAACACCATAAGATTCATTCCCGATAATAAACAGACCATAAGTGGTCCAATTTTGTATTACGTGTTCTACACGTTTGAATAATTATTTTCTGTACTATATAAACAAAATGATAGAGATCTAAAAAGAAAATTTCCATCGGGATTTCGCCAACTTATGAGCCTAAATTCATTTTTAAACAGTAAATCCGAAATGGACATCTAAGTAATCATACAAATTACAATAAATAAAATAAATAAATAAAATAAATACCTTCTAAACACTCCACAGTGAGTTCTAGATAAATATCTTCCTAGGTTTAACGCAACGCGACAACAGAAAAAAACAACAGATGATACGATCCCAAACACGTTTGTAGAGACAGTCATAGACCCTCACCTCATTGGCCGGTGATTTTTTGACGCATGCGTATTCGATCGAATTTCGATGGAATAGATTTGACAGAATTACCAAACAGCTTTAAATATATGGATTATTCAAAGTGGTAAAGAACTCATAAGATGTAATCTCCCCAACTGGGCGAAAAAGTCCAAGCCAAGATTCGAATCCAAGATCCCCTGGCTGAAGCTGCCAATGCTCTACCAACTGAGCAATCCCAGTCGAATTCTGGCTCGGACTTTTTGCCCAATTGGGGAGATTACATCTCATATGATTTCTTTACCCATTTGAATAATCATGTGAAAATTAATCTAGTGTAATCACGTTTCCAGCATTCTCTGGAGGTCCCATTACCTCTGATTTATTCAGTTGTGCTGATTCAGCTATCAGACTAGATGCTATGATCATTGAGGTGAACTGGATGAATTAGTTCAGCCATATTCAACCAGGATTGCTCAGTTGGTAAAGCAATGGCAGCTTCAGCCAAGGGATCCCAGATTCGAATTTTGGCCCAAACTTTTTCGCCCAGTTGGGAAGATTACATCTTACATGAATCAAATGTTCAAAATGCAGCAAAAACTAATTTTGGTTCATTATTAGTTCCTGAATTAAAGGTTTCCTTTAATTCGGGATACTGTATAACTATTCACTTCCACCTCTTATCGTACCCATGGTACTGAGCATATTATACAGTTTCTTACATAATTACACAAGAACAGAAAACAATCTTAATTATTTGTTCACAAATTAAAAAAGAAAAAAGCTACAATAAATTTCATACCAATCGCCCATAGTTGAGAATGGGTAAGGAACATTTCTCACAGCAGTGGATGAGAGGGTCAATCACTTTCTCTCCAATCAAGTTCACCTGTTAAAAGAAATAAAATAATAATAACACATTCACTAACATCAGTCATTATCACATCTACTATCTATTTTATAAAGGCCAAACGTGTCTGTGCGTAACGCATACGTCATTTTGCGAATGACAACAGCTGACGATGAAATTTCGCTTTTGTGCTTTTTGCTATTGCAATTTTTTTAATGATAGCACATTTTCAATTTTTACACCGTTATAGAGGAAAAAAAATTACTTTCAAATGCAATTTGTTTGAAAACTATATCTTAATTGCCTGATATATTATGGCTTATAAAATAATTTTTAATCATGAATTTTGAAACACTTAATAAACAAATGGAAGAATGCTGCCATTATAAATTTTTAAATAGTTACAGGTAGTAAAATTAATTAATTTTGAAATAAAAACGTCACAAGAATAGGGTGCCTTTATATGAGAGTAGCGTTATACCGGATACAAAATTTGATTAGTTCAGACGATTTTGGAGAAAAGGAAGCTTTGTAATAATTTAAAAGAAAATTATTTGTTTACACCATAAACAAACATCGGATATTTTAACAGATAATATAAACAGAAGATATTGTTTTAAATATTGCATTTTTATGAATAAAATATAAAAAAATTATTTCACAAATTTATTAAAAATGCATATAAAAAGTTAATATGAGCAGTAAGAAACAACGTTTTAATTCATATTTCATCAGTATTACAAATAATGTTAACGGCCATTGCGAAGTTGGAAAAAACGAATATACATGAAATTCGTTAATATCGCGATCACTATATCGCATGCATAAGATGATGAATAATAAATTAACAAAGAAGCATCACTGGATGCAGCGAACTCCCTGTATTAATAATACCAAAAAAAAAAAATAAATAAACAAAACCCTTGAAATTCGTTAATGTCGCGATCACTATATCGCATGTATGAACGCTTAGTACCAAAAAAAAAAAAAAAAATGGATGGATACTGCAGGTATGAGCGCTTCACGCACAAGAAAAGCAACAAAACCAGTAAAAAAAAAAAAAAAAAAAAAAAAATCACTAAATGCAGCAACTTTGACAAATAAAAATATGAAAAATCTATTAGATTTAGGGAAAAAAAAGGTTTTCGCAAGCGTTCTGTAACCCGGGAAGCCCGAATTCGATTCCCTAGTATATATAAAACACAAACGGAAATTTTGTTCTGTTCCTTTATAACTCGAGTTCCACTGAATGGATTTTGATGGAACTTTGTTGTTCGATAGATAATTTTTCAGGGAAGGTTTTAGTATACAACATATTGTTCTATGTACATTAGTTACAGAATTATGATAGAAAGTTCTATTATTTTGGCCGAAAAGGTTACCATTGCTAATTTTTTGGTGACCATTATTGTTGTAGAAAGAAATGAAAAGGCTATACATCTCGAAAAATAAAAGAAAAACTGTTGCTAATTTTTTCTTTAAAAAAAAGAAAGAGAAAGAAAAGTAAAAAAAAAGAAAAAAGAGTTTTGATGAGAGATAATAGTATAAAACGAAAATATTTAATTTAAACATGATTAGGAATGTTTGTAATGCTTAAAAAATTATTCAAGGGGCAAGATTGCTATCGAAACAAAATTTGGCGATTTATCTTTTGTTTTTGGCAATTTTGATTTTACTTTTGACCCCAAACAATTTGATTTTAAGCCAAAAGGTGTTTTTTTTTTTTTTTTTTTTTTTTTTTTTCTTTGCAGAAAGAATTGAAATGGCTATACATTTGGAAAAATAAAAGAAAAAACTGTTACTAATTTTATTAAAAACAAAAAGAAAACCAGTTTTGATGAGAGATTTTAAGCCAAAGGGTGTTTTTTCAAGTGTACGACAGCATTTTTGCAGTATTTCTTTTTTTTTTTTGGGGGGGGGGGGTACTTTTCGGTTAGCCGAGCGCCAGTGATAGATATATACATGTATATATATACACATATATCTACACAAATACATATATATACACTTATATGTATGAATATATACATATATATATATGTATATACATATATATTTATTTATGTACATATATCACTGGCGCCCGGCTAACCGAAAAGTACCTTTTTTTTTTTTCAAATGCAAACTATATTAATGGCAATATACTTCTATTTACTTCTATATGTATGAAATTTCGTTCTGGCTGCTGATAACTCGAGTTCTGCTGAATGGATTTGCGTAGAACTTAAACTGTAAGATAATTTTTCAGGGAAGGTTTTATTGTATAACACATCGTTTTACGTAGCTTAGTTATAGAATTATTATGGAAAGATCTACAATCAAATTAATCCGATTATGAAAGATTAGCTTTTTTAAAAGATTTTGCCGAATGGATTTCGATGGAACCTACACTGTTAGATAATTTTCTAGGGAAAATTTTATTACATAACATATCATTCTACGTTGCTTAGTTCTAGAATTATAGGAAAGGATTCAAAAATCGGGTGACCATTTTTTTAAAATCAAATATTAGCCTTTTCAATATTTGATTCTGATTATGAAAGATTAGCCTTCTGAAAAAGTTCTACTGGATGGATTTTGATGAGAATTATATTGTTAGTTAGTTAGATGCTATTTCAGGAATGGTTATAGTGGCTACATATTCTTCTACGTTGCTTAGTCAAACAGTTCTGTGAAAGGTTATATAGTCAGGTGAACCAGATTCCGAAAGATTAGCCTTTTGAAAGATTTTACTGGGCGTATTTTTTGCGACTTGCATTGTTAAGTAGATAATTTGTAAGGATGGTTTTAGTATATTTCATATCACACTGTTAGTTTTAGAATTATGTGGAAAAGTTCTATAATAATCAGATAAACCCGATTATCAAGTATTAGCGTTTATAAAAACTTCTACTGAATGGGTTTTGTTAGTTAATTTGCTTGCATTGTTAGTTCGAAAATTTTTAGTGTTTGTTTTAGTATATTGCATATAGTTTTATCATTCTTTAGCAAACCCTAACTGTAAATGACCAAATAAAAGAGTTTGTCCTTACCAGCTAAAATTTTGACTGCTGTGGTAGCGTGAGACGTTGTATATATAATTAATAAATTCCATTTATCGTTTGAAACGAAAAAAACTTTATTTTAAATTAACACATTAAAAAAAAGAAAACAAAAGTAAAAATGAAAAAATATGATAAGCATCCATGCTGTAAATTTACATGGTCAGCCAAACTCCGATTCTGACGTCCGCTCCAAAGTGGAACCTCACTCTAGCTTGTTTCACAACCAACTTGTTCAACATTCAACTCCAAAATGTACTTGTTGCCTCCTTCCAAAAAAACTCAAGGGGACCCTTCTAGAACTCCTCTTTTCTTCCCTCGGGAAAGCAACGCCCTCTAATCCCTTCTGATGGACGACCGTCCTTTTTAATCCTTTACTTCCAGACTGAAAATTGCACTTTGCAGTGGCTTTCTTTTCATCCCGGGAATTTCTGCAGAAAGCATTGCTCTCCATACAAAACCTACCTTGCAATCTCGCTTATCTCCAGGTGACAATGAAAGACCCCCAATCTATATTTCTATCTTTCATTCTTAGAAGATTATCCCCTTTTTCCAAGTAATTGATTAGTTGATTCACGTCCACCTGTCACCCTTTTGTACTCTTACTTGAGTAGTGACAATTCACAAAAGGTCTTTCATTCCTAAGGGATCTAAGGGATTATCTTCCAGATATGTGAGCATGTAAAATCTTCAACATGTCACAACTCCTCCCCCCTAAGGAAAAATTTCTGCAGGAAATTTGGTATATACAACAATACAATAAGCTCCTTCAATCAACTTCGAAAGAGGTCATCAAAGCACAAAGGAATTTTGAATAACACATGAAAAATCCCTATTGAATACAAACACATTCCCATACTCAGTATTTGATAGACCACACTGTCAATAGGATTTACCATAATCCCCTACCTACAATACCTAAGTATAATTCCAGGAATAATTTATACTATTGATGCCCTAAGAAACAATTTTGAAATATTTCACATACATATAATACCAAATACAGATTACACTTTACATGATTCTAACAAAAAAATAATAATAATAAAAGGAAAGAATAAATCTATATACAACACAATGCCTAAAACAATTCTCTTAAAAACTTGCTTAAAAGCTTAAATTTAGACACTTCTACAAACAAAAAGAAAGCATACTAAATTATGCAATTATGAAATTAATGAAGTTTTACTATTACGAAAATAATATTAAGCATTAAATGATACATAAACACAATACAGATATTACAATAATGAGTACTCCCAAATTTAGAATAAACTTAATTTAGAGAATTCTCCCGAAAGCCAATATCTAAATTACTTCTATCAGAAAATCTTTTCGACAATAAATTTCGCTTTACAACTTCATAATCATAATTCTTCTTTTCAAAATCTTGTTTGATTTTAATAAATCTTTCTTTATGATCCGTTTTAAAAGCAGAATGCTCCATTCTTTTTAACTTTGAATTCTTCGAATTTCCATATCCACTTTCTTGGCATTTAGCCCCCCAATTTTCTCCATTATTTTCCTTCATCCTAGAGTTAAATTTACTGGCCACAGTCATAGATGAACTCAATTTCTTTCTAATTCTATTTCTAACATGTATAAATCCCATACTACCAACAAAATACCTGGGTATATTTACATCATGCTCAGAATTCTTTTCCCGAAGTTGACCTCTCTTACATGACCTTTTAACCATATCCATTTGAGAAGCATTATCTTTTATATCGATCAATTCAGATCCTTTTTCCAAATTCCTATCATTCACGTCTCCTGGTGAATATACCTCCAACTCATCAACAGACTTATTATCCCTTTCACAGATTTCATTCACAACCATTTTTCTAACAACCCTTTGCTCGTGATCGCTAGATAATCTGAGGGTTCCCTGCCCATTTAATTCTCTCTGATTTTCCACCTGTTTACACACTGAATTTTTCTTATCCATATTTCCTAAATTTAATAAGTCATAAACAACGGGTGTTATCAGTGGAGGAGAATTTAGTTTTCTCACAACTGCAACCACCACATTCTTTTCAACGTGCTCTTTTTCATCTTCTATCAAAGCAATCGGCACGGACACCAAATCCGCCTTTTGTCTATTTCCGAGAGCCGGTATAAGAAAGACATTTCCCACTTTCTTAGCACTCCACGGAATGTCATTAGCATCTAAAACCGCAATTTGCGCACCTGTGTCCTTAATCGCTTTTACTTTCTTACCATTCACGCATAAATTAACCATAGGCAATTCGGTTTCCACACCTTCCCTATTATTTTCACTTTTCCCATCACTAGTAATGATCCAAGCTATGCTTTTATCCTCATAATTAGTTTTACTTTTTAACAATTCCGGACAATTTGGTCGGATGTGGCCCACGGGCAAACAATTATAACATTGGACTTGTCTTTGCTTTTCAAAAGCATTGTCCTTCTTAAATTGATCAGTTTTCCCCCCTCTCTTTTGAACTCTCAATTTCCGATTTAGGTTTAGTTTCATTTCTACTTTTAGAATTAAAATTGTCTTTTTGCTTATCCTGGAAAGATTTATTTTCCCAAGGTTTTCTATCCGACCTCTTAAATTCTCTTCTTATACTCTCAAACTTATCCGATTTTTCCGCAAGTTTAGAAGCAATCTTTATTTCCTCCCACTCATCCATAAATTTTTCTTTTATTTCAAAAGGGACACGTTTTTTCAACTGTTCCGTGAGCATTAGTTCTTTTAAGGATTCAAAATCCCTCACTTCTAATGACTCTAACCAATTATCTAGATAACCCCTTAACTCGTAAATCAGATCCACCCATAATTCACCAGATTTTCTTTGATGAGTTTCAAATTTTTGTTTTAAGGCGCCTGTACTTAGCCTAAACCTATCTAACAAAACTTTCTTTATATGTTGAAAATCATCACATTTATCTGCTGGTTGTTTTACAATAATTTCGGCAATATCAGAAGGTAACAAAGGAATTAATTGACTAACCAGATCTTCCTAAGAAATTTTAGCTTTCTCGGCTTGCCTTTCAAAAATCATAAAGAAAAGAGTTATATCAATTAACTTAGAATCAAAACGCGGAACCAAATCCTTTAAATTTACCTTAGGAGTTCTATGAAAATCTACATTTGATTCATTAGATGAAACACTAACAACATCCGCAGAATTTTGAATACGCAATTTTTCTAATTCAAATTGCTGCTCTTTTTCAAGTTTTTGTAATTCAAGTTGTTGCTGTTTTTCGAGTTTATCTGCCTCAAGTTGTTTTTCAAGTTTATCTGCCTCAAGTTGTTTTTCAAGTTTATCTACCTCAAGTTGTTTTTCAAGTTTATCTAACTCAAATTTCCTAAGCTTATCATTTTCCTCTTGCGCAATCCTATCTAATTCAATTTGCCTCTCTCTTTCTTTACGATCTTTTTCGATTTGTTTTTCCTTCTCTTTCCGCTCCGCCTCCTGTTCAAGAAAATATTGCAATCGAATTTTAGCGAAACTTTCATCATAATCCTCTGCATCTACGATAGCCTGAATTATAGCTTTATTTTTACACGTTTTTGACACACTGGTCTCAAATTCCTCTGCTAATAACAGCAAGACACTTTTATTATATTTTCCTAAATATTCTGCCATATTTTCCCCAAAAATATAATAATTTTCAAAATATCAGATATATTCAATTTACAATAATACAATAAACACAGAAATAGAATTTTCTTCACTATACGTATAATAATGTATTCAAAAACGACACAATTTTAATATAGCAAATTCTCATGCAACAGTGACGTCTTTCAAACTGAGTATATCCCCCAAAATAAATTTTATACCCAACAGTACATAACATCAATTTATTTTGAAACATTAATCATAATCATCCACAGTATACCCATAAAATTAAGCTATAACTTTATTACTGTAATAACTAAAATGTATATAAACAAAACTCTTATTTCCAAAAGTTTTATACAAAATTATGATTAAAATACCCTGATTAATAATCTCAATTAATCAATAACAATTTACTATACCCCAAGTAAATTTTAACATATACATAAGTATATAATTTTCTTAACCCAATATTATACCAAACAGATACCAGAAAATCAACAAACATAAAAATTCTAACTAAAATTTAAATACCAAATTAATAGCTTCCCTAGAATTCTTAAATTTCACATAGAGTTTTGTTCCCCAAAATTAAAATTTATACACAAAATTCAATTTAAAACAGACCTCTATAGAAGATTTTATATAAAAGAGCTTACCTTCAGATGCAGATATTTCCTCGACACTGATATTAGGCTTCCAAGCACTTTTAAAGATGACACACACATATGTTTGAAGATTTGAAGACACTAGTTTCGCTGATGAGGCACTAATTTCACCTCAGATCCGTATGTAGACAACTCAGATGGTACGCCGCATATCTTCATTCCACTGGATATATTAAGAAGCACAAACACGTATCACCAAATCTATAGTTGACTGTCCATACACTACACAGCTTTTGTCGATAAAGTTCTTTTACCAGTTCTCTGCTTGCTAGAACTCCGAGAAAAAACCACGACTCCAATTAGACTTCACGAATCCACAACTCTGCTTGTCCGTTTTCCACTGGCTCATCATCTGTTTAATCAGGTTAACATAGATCCGTAATCTAATTTATTCGAGATTACATATCCCATTTGCTGCCACCAATTAATTATATATACTATTGCTGTGGTAGCGTGAGACGTTGTATATATAATTAATAAATTCCATTTATCGTTTGAAACGAAAAAAACTTTATTTTAAATTAACACATTAAAAAAAAGAAAACAAAAGTAAAAATGAAAAAATATGATAAGCATCCATGCTGTAAATTTACATGGTCAGCCAAACTCCGATTCTGACGTCCGCTCCAAAGTGGAACCTCACTCTAGCTTGTTTCACAACCAACTTGTTCAACATTCAACTCCAAAATGTACTTGTTGCCTCCTTCCAAAAAAACTCAAGGGGACCCTTCTAGAACTCCTCTTTTCTTCCCTCGGGAAAGCAACGCCCTCTAATCCCTTCTGATGGACGACCGTCCTTTTTAATCCTTTACTTCCAGACTGAAAATTGCACTTTGCAGTGGCTTTCTTTTCATCCCGGGAATTTCTGCAGAAAGCATTGCTCTCCATACAAAACCTACCTTGCAATCTCGCTTATCTCCAGGTGACAATGAAAGACCCCCAATCTATATTTCTATCTTTCATTCTTAGAAGATTATCCCCTTTTTCCAAGTAATTGATTAGTTGATTCACGTCCACCTGTCACCCTTTTGTACTCTTACTTGAGTAGTGACAATTCACAAAAGGTCTTTCATTCCTAAGGGATCTAAGGGATTATCTTCCAGATATGTGAGCATGTAAAATCTTCAACATGTCACACTGCACATTAGAAAATATAATAGCGGAATGACGTCGTTTTTCAGTAATGTGGAAGGATATTCCAGGCAAATATAAAGATTGCTTTCAAATACAAGGTCAAATTAAATGATATATTTCGTTTGATTCAAGATTCATTTGTAGAAACCGACCAGCGCAGCGGGCGTAGCTTGCTAGTAAAATATAAACCATCTAACTATTGAACTTTTATTAAGCTTATTAGTCATTTGAGACATTTTTTTTAGTATATGTTAGAAAACTTTACATTTTCTAGTCATTTAAAAAGTTTTAAGCCATTTTTTTTTTCTTTTATGTAAAATATGAAAACAAGGTTATAAGGATTCATTCTTAAAAAAACTTGAAAGTAGAAAAATCTAAATTTTCAGAAGACCAGAATCAGTTTTATATGGAATACAATTCTAGATATATAAAATCATCAGATAAAACAACCAACAATTTTTTTTAACATTTTTTGTAACAATTTCAGTTTTTAAAATATTGACTGCCCTGAAATTTAAACACATCATTTTGACACTTAAAGCATGTTTACTGTTGAATATTATAAAATAACTATAGATTCTAAAGAGTGACAAAAAGAATTTTATACATTGCTGTCTATGGGCCAATAAGTGTAACTATTTTTTTTCTTTTCTATTTTTTAATGTTTTAAAGCAATTAGAATGGGAACGGTAACAAAATCATTATGGTCATGTACAACATATTTCCTACTGCAGAAAGTATGTATAATATTTATAGTATGTATAATGTTTATAATTATGTAGGCTAGGGGTGCACAACCTGTGGCCCGCGATCGGATTACTGGTGGCCCGCGGATCAATTTCGCCGATCGGACGCAAAAAATCGCGAATTTCACCGATAATTTTGCCGATCAGGTGCGTATAAATCATAAATTACGCCAATCGTATGCGTACAAATCGTGAATTTTGCCAAAGAGGCGCGCATAAATCGTGAATTTTGCCGATCGGACCCGTAAAAAATCACGAATTTTGCCGATTGGGTGCGTAAAAATTATGAATTTTGCCGATCGGGCCCGTAAAAATTGCAAATTTTGCCGATCGGGTGCGTGTAAATTGTAAATTTCGCCGATCGTCTGCGTAAAAATCATGAATTTTGCTGTTCGGGTGCGTATAAATCGTTACTTTTGCCGAGTGGGTGCGTGTAAATTGTAAATTTCGCCGATTGTATGCGTAAAAATCATGAATTTTGCCGTTCGGGTACGTAAAAATCGCGAATTTTGCCGATCGGGCCCGTAAAAATCGTGAATTTCGCCAATCGAGCGCGTAAAAATCAGGAATTTCGCCGATTGTATGCGTAAAAATCATGAATTTTGCCGTTCGGGTACGTAAAAATCGCGAATTTTGCCATTCGGGCCCGTAAAAATCGTGAATTTTGCCAATCGAGCGTGTAAAAATCAGGAATTTCACCGATCGAGTGCGTAAAAATCATGAATTTTGCCGATCGGGCCCGTAAAAATCGCGAATTTTGCCGATCGGGTGCGTATAAATCGTTACTTTTGCCGAGTGGGTGCGTGTAAATTGTAAATTTCGCCGATTGTATGCGTAAAAATCATGAATTTTGCCGTTCGGGTACGTAAAAATCGCGAATTTTGCCGATCGGGCCCGTAAAAATCGCAAATTTTGCCGATCGGGTGCGTGTAAATTGTAAATTTCGCCGATCGTCTGCGTAAAAATCATGAATTTTGCTGTTCGGGTGCGTATAAATCGTAAATTTTGCCTATCGCCTGCGTAAAAATCGTGAATTTTGCCGATCGAGCCCGTAAAAATCGCGAATTTTGCCGATCGGGCCCGTAAAAAATGTGAATTTTGCCGATCGGGCCCGTAAAAATCGCGAATTTTGCCGATCGAGCGCGTAAAAATCACGAATTTCGCCGATCAGGTGCATATAAATCGTGAATTTTGCCAATTGGGCCCGTAAAAAATCGCGAATTTTGCCGATCGGGTGCGTAAAAATCATGAATTTTGCCGCTCGGGCCCGTAAGAATCGCGAATTTTGCCGATCGGGTGCGTATAAATCGTTACTTTTGCCGAGTAGGTGCGTGTAAATTGTAAATTTCGCCGATCGTATGCGTAAAAATCATGAATTTTGCCGTTCGGGTACGTAAAAATCGCGAATTTTGCCGATCGGGCCCGTAAAAATCGTGAATTTTGCCAATCGAGCGCGTAAAAATCAGGAATTTCACCGATCGGGTGCGTAAAAATCATGAATTTTGCCGATCGGGCCCGTAAAAATCGCGAATTTTGCCGATCGGGTGCGTATAAATCGTTACTTTTGCCGAGTAGGTGCGTGTAAATTGTAAATTTCGCCGATCGTATGCGTAAAAATCATGAATTTTGCCGTTCGGGTACGTAAAAATCACGAATTTTGCCGATCGGGCCCGTAAAAATCGTGAATTTTGCCAATCGAGCGCGTAAAAATCAGGAATTTCACCGATCGGGTGCGTAAAAATCATGAATTTTGCCGATCGGGCCCGTAAAAATCGCGAATTTTGCCGATCGGGCCCGTAAAAATCGTGAATTTTGCCAATCGAGCGCGTAAAAATCAGGAATTTCACCGATCGGGTGCGTAAAAATCATGAATTTTGCCGATCGGGCCCGTAAAAATTGCGAATTTTGCCGATCGGGTGCGTATAAATCGTTACTTTTGCCGAGTGGGTGCGTGTAAATTGTAAATTTCGCCGATTGTATGCGTAAAAATCATGAATTTTGCCGTTCGGGTACGTAAAAATCGCGAATTTTGCCGATCGGGCCCGTAAAAATCGTGAATTTCGCCAATCGAGCGCGTAAAAATCAGGAATTTCGCCGATTGTATGCGTAAAAATCATGAATTTTGCCGATCGGGGCCCGTAAAAATCGTGAATTTCGCCAATCGAGCGCGTAAAAATCAGGAATTTCGCCGATTGTATGCGTAAAAATCATGAATTTTGCCGTTCGGGTACGTAAAAATCGCGAATTTTGCCGATAGGGGCCCGTAAAAATCGTGAATTTCGCCAATCGAGCGCGTAAAAATCAGGAATTTCGCCGATCGGATGCGTAAAAATTATGAATTTTGCCGTTCGGTTACGAAAAAATCGCAAATTTCGCCAATCGGCAGCGCAAAAATCGCGAATTTTACCGATTGGATGGGTATAAATAGCAAATTTTACCGATCGGATGCGTATAAATCGCAAATTTCGCCGAACAGGCGCGTAAAAATTGTGAATTTTGTCAATCACTAGGAAAAAAACTATGAATATTGTCAGTCGCGCATGGAAAATAAGTGCAAGATTTTTCTATCCTTGCCAACTGAAATGGGTTATACTAACTAAGGAGGTGGTTGAGTATAGGGAGCTAACTCACCTTTTAAAATTAGCATTTTTGTGAACTTTTAGGCCGATCCTCCCCCTCCTTCCCTGAAACAAAATTTTTTTCACCCTACGGACAATCCAGTCATTTTTGTGACTGACTTTCCTCTTATAAAAAGTTGTGCACTCCTTCTTGATATCCACATTTTATGACTGAATATGTTAAGAAGTACAATTTAGAATAATATATGTTTCTCCTTCTCCCCACCTTCATTCATGAGAGCAGAATTTTTTTCGGCACTGGCAATCTTTAAAGCTAAATTTACTCCCTCAAATAAAGTCAGGGAGTATTTTCATTCTTTGAAAATAACTTAGCTATATCTCTTGTATAAATACAAACGTAAACTGTTGATATATCCTTGCCAACAGAACTTAATACGTTGACTGGGAAGGAAGGAACTTTGGGGGCTACCCCCCCCCCCCCCGTCACACCTCCTGTAAACAAAATTCTACTGATGGTGGCCCTCGACAACTCAGTCACTTTTGTAAGTGGCCCTTCGCTTATAAAGGTTGTGCACCCCTAATGTAGGCCAAGAAAAATACTTCAATACATTACAGTCTATCGCTGGGTACCGTCAGACATGTACCTACAAATAATGTTATAATTTTTCAAATTTATTAAACCTTTGAATGCTACTTAAAACCTGAATATAACTTTGGTTTGTAAGCCTATCTCTCATCTGACTATAATCCAGAAAATCTACTGCCAAATGGTCATTCAGCTTGCTAACATTTGGCAAAATATTCCACAAAAACAAAATTACCAACTGACTAACTGATTAATTTATTAAATTATAATAGCTTCCACAAACATTGCCAATAAATGTAATTCTGATTTTAATTTTTATATTGGCACATTAAGCAATGAAGAAATAAACACATATGCTTTAGAATTTTCCAAAAATGAAATCAGTCTACTTTAGTTGGTATGTGAAGAACAAATCAAAGAATTGTGAATTGGACTGACAAGATCAATGCCCATTAGTTGACAAGAAAAGTAAACTTTTAGCAAATAATGTATTAATAAATGTGTTAGCAAGACATTACGACAAAAAATAACTAATAAAGAAGCAGGCTTAAATGGTAAAAAATAGATAAACTCCCCAAAACTAAAATAAAAGAATAGTTTTACATAGATGTCAACTTCAGGATAGGATATTAATGATAGAAAATTTTATTCAAAAAAGTGTTAAATTAGTTTAAGTAAATAACACATATTCATGTGGGATTACATATCTATTATTTCAGAAACAGCATTATTTATTTCAGCCACTTTTTCTACAAAAACAATCAATTTAAGAAAAATAAAGTCTTAATATTTAACAGTCTACATCAGTGGTTCTAAACTCCAGTAGAATATCCTTATACCGCAAACCTAAAAACATGATGTTGTGCATTATATAGAAGTTTATGTTATACAGATAACATCTTGCATACCATTAAACTTGCCTTGTAAACATAGCCTTGTAGGCAATAATTAAAATTGTAACATTTTTTTAAATTTTATTTTTTACTAGCAAAACCCGCAGCTTTGCTCGCATAATTCTTGAAAAATGCCAAGTGGCATCCGTTGGCCTATTTTCATTAGAGGAAATTTTACTGCCACAGATAATTCAGAAATTACTAATTAAGCCACACTAAGGTCGAAAAAAAATCGAAATTTTAGAACGTTTTTCTCTCTTTCACCTCCCTGCCCCATGTGGTAGTATCACTGATATAAAATACAGCCTATGTTACAGCAGGGACTGCTACCATCACTTTTGAAAATGGTTCTGTAGTTCCAGAGATTCTATAGAAATTGTAATTTAGAATGTTTTTAGACCACTTTTCACTCATCTCGCCCTTTTAAATTTCTGATTTTTTATAGAATTTGTTCTTAGAGAACAAATGCTCTCTAAGAACAAATTCTAAAAAAATCAGAAATTTAAAAGGGCAAGATGAGTGAAAAGTGGTCTAAAAACATTCTAAATTACAATTTCTATAGAATCTTTTTTTTACTACATTTATTAATATTTTTATTTTATTAATTTCTACATTTTATAAATAACTACCATGTTAAATTTTAAGTTTCTAGTTCCTTCAGTATAAAAAAAAAAAAATCGAAATTTTAGAACGTTTTTCCCTCTTGCACCTCCCTGTGGTAGTGGCACCGACATAAAATATAGCCTACTAGGGGGCTCAGCCCCTACTCGCTAACGCTTGCCAAGCCCCCGTGAATTGCGAAGCAATTCACATTGAGACCGCTACGCGATCACAGCTCGCTTCGCTCGCCCCTTTTTTTCAGCAATTCTAGCCGAAATAAGTTCTACCATAAACTATTTGAACATATGAAATTGACAATTTATTTTAATGTAAAAAAGTAATTCTCCATTGAAAACACAACTGAAAATGCATTTATTTGGCGCTAGCAATGGGCATATAAATCATTTAAATACTATGAAAAAAGGATCTTTTGTACAGCACGGCTTAAATTCATTAGAAAAAAAAACTACGCTATAGGAAGATAGTTTGTCATTGTTTAAATTTCGTTCGACATTTTATTGTTCTAATTATTATAGATTTTTACAAAATGAATTATTTTTTACTTCATCAATACACCAACAGATGGCGGCAGGTGATATCTAGACAGTTGATTTTTTTTTTCTCCGTCTTTTGAGTGATTGAAATTCGTAAATGAATTCTAAAAATGAGTTGAGAATTCATTTGAAATTAACGATATTGCTCATAATTAAAATGAGGAATCATCTCGGGCGCTTCGGATTACGTACATGTTATTTTATTTTTAATAATTGCTAGTTTGAGTTTCATTCTATGGTTTCACTGCTTTCACACTGACCGCCATATTGGACGGAGGCGGAGCTGATCTAACACAATCTAGTATAGGTGCAGATTCACGGTCGCCAGTCGTCACGTGGCGACTGGATTTTTTTCTTTGGCCACTAACTTTCCATGTCTAAGTCGCCTAAGTCTAAGTGTCTTACAGGGATGCCCCTTTTCCACCGACTGTCAGATTTACGCATTTTTAAAAAAAATTATTTTTTAAATCAATTTTGCACATTTTCTGCGATATTTACCCCTTTTTACTTTTCTGTTGTCCATAATTAAAAAACATGATTAAGCATGGATACCACATTTCCACAGATCTACAAGTTTCCTGTTTTCTTCTTTAAAAAGAAATTATCCCTGAATGTCAAAAATTGTTCAATTTATTTTATTAAAATCTAAAACTTAAAAGAAAATAAATCTTCTCCATATTTTTTCATATATATATTTTCTTTTGATTTTTATAGACATACTTTTGATGCAAATGCCCATGGTGGGCATTTATTTTCAGCTATGAAAACACTTTGGAGGGGGGGGGGGGATTTATCTATAGAACAAAAAAGTTAGAGAATCGTTTATTTGGGGCCTTACATTATAAATATTTATTCCTACATATTGTATACAATTATGGTTGGAAAATTCTATAAAATCCCGTTGCCCAATTTTAATAAAGAAAAAATAAATCATTTATTTAAGTTTTGTGAAAATTTTATTTTAAAATGTACTGTTTATTACTTTTAAGCTTTAATAGTAGACAATAAATCCCATAAATGCTATTGTTTTTATGCGTTTGTTTCACAATGTGGCCACTGGATTTTTTGGGTTTAGGAGCCACTGGCTCCTTACAGATTTTAGGAATCTGCACCTATACAATCTAGTCTGTTCATTGGTCTGAGCTCTGGAAACTACAGTTGTTGCCAAACCATACATTACAAATTCAGCTCTATTTTCGCGCCACGTAAGACAAATATATATAGATGTTACAGCAGGGACTGTCACCCTCATTTTGCTACCATAACTTTTGAAAAGGGTTCGGTAGTTCCAGAGATTCCATAAAAATTGTAATTTAGAATGTTTTTAGAATGCTTTTCGCTCATCTCACTATTTTAAATTTTGAATTTTTTTAGAATTTGTTCTTAGAAAGGATTTACATCTTATAAATAACTACTATGTCGAATTTCAGTTTCTAGCTCCTTCAGTATAAAAAAAAATTGAAATTTTAGAACGTTTTTCGCTTTTGCAACCCTTTGGGAGTAGTGGCACCGACATAAAATATAGCCTATGTTGGAGCAGGGACTGTCACTATCAATTTGCCACCATCACTTTTGAAAACGGTTCAGTAGTTCCAGAGATTCCATAGAAATTGTAATTTAGAATGTTTTTAGAACACTTTTCGCTCATCTCACCCTTTTAAATTTCGAATTTTTTTAGAATTTGTTCATAGAGAGCATTTACATCTTATAAGTAACTACCATGCTTAAATTCATGTTTCTAGCTCCTTCAGTATAAAAAAATAATCGAAATTTTAGAACGTTTTTCATTCCTGCAGTGCACCCCCTGGGGGTAGTGGCACTGACATAAAATATAGCCTATGTTGAAGCGGGCATTGTCACAATCGCTTTGGTAGTTCCAGAGATTACCCCCTACAAACAAACAAACAAACAATCTTTACTGCTTTATAATATTAGTATAGATTTTTTAATGTTTTAAAGTAATTAGAATGTGAATGAGTGGTAACAAAATCATTATGGTCATGTACAACATCTCAATGTCTGAAACATATCGAAATACACTAGAGTATCTTTGAAATGCATTTCTTGTTACCAGGAGTTTTGCAGATTATAATTTTTTGCATAATATAGATCATTCCACACATTGTTAAATTTACTTTATAAACATGGTTCAAATGTGCTTGGAGCAAATCATTCATTATATTACTCCTATTTAAAAAAAATTATTGTAATAACAATTTTTCATCAAAAGCTCTGAATTAAGGATAAAGATGAACTAATGTATCAAATTTAGTCATCTAGATATTGATTTTTTACAATGTGAGAATGCAAGTGCTTCTTAACAGCAAAGTTCATTGTTTACATCTGAGAAGTTGTGCATTATATAGATCTTCTACATTATTTTATGGTCATGCATCACCTAAGCACCTACATAAATGAATGTGAAACAATTTTTACAGATTACAAATTTCTCTATGAAACCATTACGAAGACATCTTTTCAGATGTACATGAGGTATTTAGACCATTCAATATTTAAAAGATACATAATACATCAAATTCATAGTGACATGTGATAACGAAACATTCATGTAATTCTGATGGGCACTAGAGCTGAGTTCAGGATTTTTCTTTCAAGCTTGAGCATGATTATTTGAAATCTGAGAGTGCCCAAGCCTGCAAAACTACAACTACTTGTTTTATAAAGTAGCGACTATAAACTACTTTACAAAAGCAGTCACTACTTTGTTACTTTCAAATTAAGCCAAAGGGTTCAATTTACACTCGAAATTGAAGACACGGATTAAATAATAAAGTGACCCCACATTATACCGCATCTGCTGGGATACAATGAAATAAATGTGACATAACCAAGGATCTATATATATATATTACGCTATCGTACGTGGCACAGAAATCGCGATTATTTCTTTTTTGCCGGTGGCAACAAGTGTTTTGTTTTCACTAATTTACAAATATTAAGAAAAGTATTTGAGGTATCGATTTAAAACTCATCACACATTATGTAGAAAAATTTTCTGCATCAAAAATGCGATTTTTGTAAAAATTGGCCGGCAATTTTTCTTATTTATTTTAAAAAACTAGCTACTTTCTAAAAAAGAAAGAAAATAAAGTGCGAAATCAAACCAAGAAACGCGCCATTTTGTTATTAAATAAAACATTGACTCCGTTGTTGTACCTTATGCAGTTTAACCTCATTGTTGTCCGCATCGTTATGACGTCAATGTATTTTTTATTTATAATATAGATTGAGTAATAACAAATAAATAATAATAATAAATGAATAAAATAATCTTATTGGGTGGAGATTTCCGTCAAGTCAGTCCTACCTGTCATTTTTAGAGGTTCAAGATCACTAACAATTTCAAGTTGCATAAAGAAGAGAATATTTTACATTATGTAACTCACAGCAAATATGCATGCCTTTCAAACAGAGAGAGTGTTAGCAAGTTCGCTGTTACAGGTTGGCGAATGTCAAAGTGGGAAAACTATTGATTTTCCCCCAATTTACTATCCAGATATACAAGATCCAGTGCAGCAACTTTTCAGTAACATTGATTTTTCAATGGTGACACCCTAAAAACTTAACTTAAAGGACGAGCCATACTAACAGTGACAAACAATTTGTCAATAAAATTAATAATATCATCTCCGAGCTCTGAAATTTACAATTGTGTATATAAAGACGTTTTCGATGCAGAAAATTTAAAAAAAAAGAAAAAACATTTTCCTAATTGTGAATGGTGTAGATATTTTCAATATAATATGTATACATTTTTTAATTTTAAAGAGTATCCAGCAACTATTGTGTGCATGCAAATGTTTTTTATATGCACGATGCTGGAAAAATACGTCTGTTTTCATATTTCTAAATGGTGTCCATATATTATGATGTGTATATATTTTTTATTTCAAAGTTCCCAGTCCTAAGTGGAGAAGTTTTTATGGATGATATTTATACATATAATGCTGAAATTCGTGTATTCTAATATACATATAGTATTTAAAAGAGTAGGCACTAGAGTGCAGATACTCTGCGCAGGGTCGGCTAGTATTAAAAAATTAAGAAGGGTAACATACAAGAAAATGTTTTGTGTTTGTCTCCAAAATGTTAGTTTATACACACACAGTACAAATTTCATAGCAAAATTAAGAGATTATAATCTAGAAAATTACCACAAAAAAACAACTCTAAATGCAAACAATAAATAAGTCTGTAAATAAAGATATTTCAAATAATAAGGAACACAGCATTAAAATGTAAAGACTTAATAACAAATAAATAGACAAGTGTTGCCAGCAAGAATATTAATTACTTTGTGGGTTAGTACTTGACTTTAGCAACAAGTGTCAATGAGAAAAATCTACGATTCTATGTGATGCATTGCTATAACATTACAGCTGAGATTCAAAAAATTGTTGAGAACAATAAATTTTGCACATAAGAAGAAAGTTTCGGCCACATAATTTGCAGAATGACACATTTTTTTCCACAGAAGTAGTGTTAAAAGTAGTGTCAGTTCTCACTACAAATTACTGATTTTTTGGATTGCGCTCGCTATGCTACATTGCTCAAAATGTAGTGCACTACACTACAAACTACTGTAGTTTTGTTACTTGTAGTGTGCTCAGGGCTTAACAAATGCAGTCTCCAAGTTGCCACTGGCGACCAGATTTTTCTATCTGGCGACCAAGTTTTTTTATCTTTAAAAAAATATATTTTTTTGACATTTATTTTTAATTTGGCAAAAATGAGTTCATCAAATTCAAATTTTAAAGTAATAAAATCAGAATTATTTGACTGACTTCGACTGGAAAATAAGCAAAAAAATTATTTTCATCGATGCCCCCTTGTCAGATATAGATTTTGTAGCGCTGAACTATCTTGACATTTGAGGCATTCCGAAATCAGTATTTCCCTGAACATGCCGATTGGTTCATTCAGTCTTGTCTTTACAGTATTTCTTCTTTGTTTTCCAGAGATATGTAATTTTGATAAAACTTAGTTTATATTATCTTTCTAAATTATATACTATTCTAAGCTATGTGACTAATAATAATAAACTATGCTTGTTATTATGATTTGTAATTTTCCAACATGAAAAATGTCCTGGCCCGGACATTTTCTGTCCAGTTGGAAAATTACAATTCATATGATTTCTTTACCAATTTGAATAATTGTGTTAAAATTAATCCAGTATGCTTGTTATTATTTTTTCTGAATAAATGATCATACAAAATTTTGTGCTTTTTGAAAATCAATGACAGGGAAGGGGGACAGGTAAATATTTTTTTAACTGGCAACTAGAATTTTTTGCTGGCTACCAAATTTTATCAAATTTGTAAAGCCCTGAGTGTGTTACTTCCAACCCCTGGATTGAGATGGCATCCTCATTTAACAGTATTAATCTGACATGATATCTTTAATGTCAGATATCAGAGGAGCTTCCTGAAGTTCAAGACTCAGGCAAAAAACAGGACCTGAATATCTTTAAAACAATATTATCCATAAAAAGCATAAACATAATTTGATGAGATAAATATTTTGCAAAATTAACACTTTTTAATTTATATTGCAAACTTCTTAATTATGAATAACTTATATTGCAAACTTCATACAAACCTTATGGTCCCAGCGTAACTTTTTATTCTGATGCAGAGGCTCAGGAAAGGTCCTGTCCATGGGACTGAAAGCAGGAGCTTCCAGCTTAGAAATGACATCGTCCAAACTCGAATCCACTGTGAACAACAAATGTAAATCATCACTAATAGATATTATGCAATACAAAGTGTTTCAAGTCCTTATTTTAAATCCAACTAATTACTGCAATATACAAGACAACTATAGATTTAAAGGTGGCTTTAATTGCTTTGAATTTCATTATTAGGCATATGAATGCCTTTTTAGAATATTTTTGCTTTGCAAATTTAATGCTTTTTTCTCTCGTTTCATGGGCACTCAATTTTGGAGGTGTAGTAGGTGACATCTGGGCCTTGCGAATATAATAGCCCAGTGCCCCGCCCTTTTTTAAAATAGTGAAATATACTTTTTGTTGTATTCAGAGATCTGTTGTAAAAGTAGATGATTGATTATTTATCTATAAATACTTACAATTAGGACAGAAAAAATAAATATTAAAGATGAAAGAGTTTAAAAGACTTTTTTAAATGTGGTGTATTTGATAAGAAGAGGGTAGGGACTAGGGAGAAGCGATAATTTTGGGTAGAGAGGGAAGAATTTAGATGATTGATTATTTATTACAATAAAATTGCAAATAGAGTAGAAAAAGTTTTAAAACATTATATAGTGTTAAGATATTAAATTTTGCAAGCTGGAAGACAAATGAGTAGAGGCAGATTTTTTGGAGGGTGGCGGGTGGGGGTTTGTTTAGATTAAATGGTTGATTATTTATTAATATTATTGAAGATTTAGAAAAAATATTAAAAATTTATGAAAACTCTTAAGATTAAATTCTGTGGGCTTAGTTAAAGGAGGTAGGAGTAAAAGGGAAAAATGGCAGTTTCGGGTTAAGGAGAAGAATTTAGATGATTTGATTTATTGCTATAATAAAATAACAAATAGAGAAGAAAAGGTTGATTTTTAGAGTTTAAACTTTGTATACTGAGGGGGGAGGAGAGAGAGTCAAAGGGAAAAAGTGAAATTTGTGAAAAGAGGAGAATTTACAGGGGTTGAAATTCAAATTTTCCTAGGAGGGGAGTCTCCCTCCCAACATTTATAAATGGAGGTAATTTGATCAGCTTGGGAAGGAGAAAAAAACCTTAAACCCCACTATTAGTTTACGTGAAATTTAAAGAATTACATTAATACAGGCATGACAAAATACCACTGAAAAAAAATTTAATTTGATAACTCAGAATAATTATGAAAAATGTTTATTTTTATTTTTTTTTAAATGAAGAACAAACAACTTTTATAACTTTGGGAAAATATCGGAAACTTATGATTATGCTATCTTAATTTTTTTTCCAGAAAACTTTTTTAAATCGGATGCGCTTTCATTTTTAACTACTTGCATGAACAATGCATATTTCAGTGATAGCATATTATCAATATCCATTTCTGAGCCGAACTGTTTTAGCCAAAATATGAACGAAATAAAGCCAAAACCGGAATCCCAGGTAGTTTCTTTGATTGAACTAGTCTCTACGCAACGAAATTTTAAATCCATTTAAAAGGTTTGAAAGGAAAGCTGTCAATTCACACGAGAAATGCTGGTTGATTTTAAAATGCCAAATCCTAATTTTTGTGAATTGCAAGGATCAGTTAGTTTGTGGTTTCTAAATATGTTTCCTTGGAGTTCTGAAAGAAATTTTCTTCATGTGCACCACAAGATTTTTGCAGTTCTAATCTCATTTTGCTTAGTGCTGACAGGCTGACACTAAGCCAATTTGGTAGGGTGCAACGCCTGGTGGCCCTTACTGCCCTTTTGGTTATTTTCCTTTTTCGATCACAGTAACATAAATTGTAAAATTCACCCATTGTTCACAGGGAAAATCATGAATTTCATCAATCTATTGCAAGAAAAAAAAATTACAAAATTTGTTATTCAGTTGATTAAAAAAAAATCTTGCAACATTCATCAATAAATCTGAGAAAAATATTGTGAAATTCGTCAACAGGTCATGGGTAAATATTGCTAAAATCGTTGTTGCAGAGAAAAATTGCGAGATTTTTCAGCCGAATGTGAGAGAAAAATCCATGAATACCATCAATTTGTATCAGGAAAAAAATCTATATTATTAATGTTCGGAAACGTCTGTCTGTCTGTACCTGGAAAAACTCTGCAACCGTAGCGAGTAGCAAAGCGCTTTTTGTTTAAAAAAATTCGGAAAAATCCCAGAATTGTTGACATTCAGTATCGAATAAATCGGCCTTCAATTAAGACAGTTAATAATTAACAAAATCTCGAAAATTAGCGAAAAAGGAGCATTTTTTCCAAAACAAAGAAGCAATTTCACAGGGGTGCAGAATATGTCCGATCTGGCGATCTAGGATCGGGAGAAATTTTAGACATCTAGGGAAATTTTATGGGAATTGAAATCAATTGTATATTTCAACTGATTTCAATTTTAACAATGAATTGCATAATTTTCCGAAATAGAAAATTGCAGTTTTATTTCGCGATCTTTTGTCGAAAATTTCAGTTTTATTTCGCAGTCCCTTGCCAAAAATCACGGTTTTATTTCGCGATTGTTTGTCGTAAATTGCAGTTTTTCGCTTTCACTTGCCAAAAATCTCAGTTTTATTTCGCGATCGTTTGCCGAAAATTGCAGTTTTATTTTGCTTTCACTTGCCGAAAATCGTGGTTTTGTTTCGCGATCGTTTAAAGAAAATCTTGGTTTTATTTCGCAATCGTCTGACAAAAATCAAAGTTTGTTTTCGCGATCGTCCTACGAAAATCGTGATTTTATTTTGCTGTCGTCTGACGAAATTCACGGTTTTATTTCGCGATCATTTGACGAAAATCGTGGTTTTATTTCGCGATCGTTTGACGAAAATTGTGGTTTTATGACGCGATCACCAGACCTAAATCGTTATTTTATTTCACCATCGTTTGACAAAAATTACGGTTTTATTTCACAATATTTTGACGAAAATTGTTCTTTGTTTGTTTTTTCTAAATGAAAAACAGAAATCGCCTCTTTGGCGATGAGATGCATAGCCTAAAGTAGTCAATTTTTTACATTTAGTCACCTTGTGGCCAGTGGCGATCAGGTATTTTAACATTTCACAAGAAAACATCACAAAAAGTGAGTGTTTCAAACTCTCAAGAAAAAAATATTAAAAGCCTCTGCTCAGCTTAAACCATTTAAACAAAGAATATAAGAATATGTGAACCAAAAATTGTAAAACATATGAGACAATACTTCAGTAGTACCCCATCTTTAGAAAAAGAATCAAATCAAGAAGATCCCACACCACCATCGGTGACAAATATTAAAAACCTCTGCTCAGCTTAAATAGTTTAAACAAAGAATATGTGAACTAAAAATTGTAACACATATGAGACAATGCTTCATTAGTACTCATTTTGAGCTCTACCCCATCTTTAGGAAGATAATTAAATCAAGATCTCACACCACCATTGGTGGAAAACTCACTACAAGCTCTCACTGAATGGGTGAGCAAGAATATAAAATAATTTAAATTTAATAATGAGAAAAGTCTTCTTAATCAGTGGACAACTTTGAAGAAAAACATTCTAAAAGCTGAATTTAATAAAAAAAATTTTGAAAAGAAACCACCACTTCTAGATCAAGACAGCGGTATTATAAAAGAAGCTCTTACCAGTCCTGATGTGTATGCTGATGTACCAGAAATAGTTTACCTGCTTGAAAATTTGCAGTGAATGTGTTTGTGAATCTGTTGGCTCTATTATTAGAAATCACATTTATAACCGAACCCTAAAATCTGATAATCTCTTTCATGAAGTGTTTATATCATGGAATGGACCTCCAGTGCATAAAGCTACAGAATTATTAAAAGCATCCTTAAACAGACATCATTTTCATCGTGAAAATTATCATTTCACTAGATTTTCTCAAGAAACAGACTCAAGATCTACAAAACATCAAAAGTGATTGACAACATCCACAAAGACAGTAGAAGATAGCAGTTTCTCAATAATTGACAATTTATCAGAAAAGGTAATGACAAACATTGTATTTTTTTATTAAAATTGTGCATTTATTAATAAATATTAAGCATAAGAATTAGATTAAAACTTACATGCATTAACTTACCTTTCCAATAACTAGACATGTTACAAGTTCAGTCTATAGGTTTTTAAAGAGATGACATATATTGCAAAATCTTCTATACCTACGGTAATACAGAATTTATTTTGGGGAAATTTTTATATGGATTGGGGGAAATGTTGGGAGTAAAAACATTTTTTGCACCCCTGCGATTTCAAACCCAAAAAGAAAATTTCCGTTTTGATAATTGCAGACATCCAAATTGTCGCTTTTTAACGCATCATCGAATTAAAAAAAATCTACCGGAGGTATCGATCCGAAAATCGGGGTACACACACCACCGAATTTTGTCGTTCCAAAAAGTCAAATTTTTTTAATTCGGACCGTAACTTTTCTTTATTTCGGCCAAAAACTGACCAGACATCCAACATTGACCACAGACAGGAAAAAGGTTGCTGTAAAGAATGCCGGGTTGACACATCCGAGATCAAATCGCTCCATTCCTTTTTGAAACAAGTGGAAATAATGACTCTACATTCACGAAAATTTACACACATGTGTAAAAAAAAAAATCATTAAAATCGACCAATAACTTTTTAAGATATCAATTAAAACTCATTAATGAAAATGAAAAATGAATTTATTTCTATTTCAACTGGGTAGAAGTAAAATATTTGCAGGTGTTGTCATCAGACATTTGGACACCTTTCTGCCAAAAGAGATAAATTGATAAAAAGATTCATTTTAAAATGATTCCAGTTTTTATGGGCAATATATATACAGTGACCTCTCACTTATATGACTTTCAAGGGACCGTAGAAAAAAAGCCGTATAACTGAGAGAATCGTATAAGTGAGAAACCGTCTTATTATACAAGTTTCAAACTTTATATGCATTCATTATTTTACCTATATTAAAAACAATAGGTTTTGAGTACTAAGAACAGATTTTAACAAAATTTATAAAATAATATTAAAAAATAAAATATAAAATGTATTTTAAAAAGTTCACAAAATAGTTCACTCACCACTATGTTTATTTTGAAGATTTACAGATCAGATTTTTTCAAACAATGAAGTGATTTTAGTTTGTCTCTGTCATCAACGAAATAAGAAAATGTCTTTTTCTAAGTCTATTAAAGCTTTTAAGCTATTTTGGGAATATTCATTTTGGTGGACAGAATTCTTTGATGTAATTAAAGCGGCACCTGCTTCTGAAAAATTTACAACAGCAGAAACATTGCTCTCATCTTTGTCACCCTCCTCGCTCACGTCTTCATTATTGATATCCTCAAAGATTTCTCATTAAAGTATTCCCATACGCTCTCAAAATCGGCTTCAATTGTTGAACTAGCAGTTTGGTCTTGTGAAAAACCACATTTACTAAAACAATTCATAACTGTCTGCGATGTCACATTTTTTCATGCAGATGCTGTAAGATGTATAGCATTTAAATTTAAAATGAAAATTGCTTTAGCTTCTTTTTTTGTATTCTCGGTCAAAAATAAAACGACAAACCAAATTCTTTAAAATCCCTAAATCTAATAGCTTTAATCTGTTTGTAGAATTTGCTGGAAAAATCAAACTTTAATTTGTTGCAGAAAGGGTAGATCTTTTATATCTGAATGTGATGGACATTGATCCAGGAAAGTACATTTTGCAATAACCTCGATTTTTATCTCGGTACTATACAGAGACGTGATCTGCAGGTGGTCATTTGGCTTTTGTTGATCGGTTTTGTTAAATGGCAGGCACAAGACAATTTTATGCAACCGCCTTCCCGCCACAGATTTCATTGTTAATAGCACACCAAGCTAGATAAGAAATGTTATTCATTATTAATAAACACTTTAACACTAGTCAAAAGGATAAAGGTAAGAAACTTTAATGATTTGTCTATACTAATATTATAAAGGAGTAAATCTTGTTTGTTTGTTTGTAGGGGGTAATCTCTGGAACTACCGAACCGATTTCAAAAGTGATGGTGGCAAATTGATGATGACAACCCCTGCTCCAACATAGGCTATATTTTATGTCGGTGCCACTAACCCCAGGGGGTGCAGGAGCAAAAAACGTTCTAAAATTGCGATTTTTCAGTTATCACACTGGCTGTCAAGCCCTGAGAGCTTGGCAGCCGGTTCTATATGTATGTATGTACGTACGTAATGCGATAACTCTTCATAGAAATATCCGTTTTCCTTCAAATTTTGTTTATAGGTTCACTGTGTTAAGGCGCTTCCCTGATTAGTTTTCGGGATTGATTGGTTAAGTATAAAAGGGGGGAACAAGGGGCTATTTCCCACCCCCTTAATTTATATAAATGGGTTTTTCAAGCAGAATTATTCAGTTTTCCTTCAAATTTTGTTTATAGGTTCACTGAGTTAAGGCGCTTCCCTGATTAGTTTTCGGGATTGATTGGTCAAGTATAAAGGGGGGGAACAAGGGTCTAATTCCCCCCCCCCCCCTAATTTATACAAATGGGTTTTTCATGCAGAATTATTCCGTTTCCCTTCAAATTTTGTTTATAGGTTCACTGTGTTAAGGCGCTTCCTGATAAGTTTTCGGGATTGATTAGTTAATATAAAGGGGGGGGGGGATCGGGGACTAATTCCCCCCCTTAATTTATATAAATGGGTTTTTCATGCCGAATTATTCCGTTTTCCTTCAAATTTTGTTTATCGGTTCATTGGGTTAAGACGCTTCCCCGATTACTTTTCGGGATTGATTGGTTAAGTATAAAGAGAGGAACGGGGGCTAATCCCCCCCCCCTTAATTTATATAAATGGGTTTTTCATGCAGAATTATTCCGTTTTCCTTCAAATTTTGTTTATAGGTTCACTGTGTTAAGGCGCTTGCATGATAATTTTCGTGATTGATTGGCTGAGTATAAAGGGGGGAACAGGGGGGGGAGGCTAATCCCCCCCTTAATTTATATAAATGGGTTTTTCATGCAGAATTATTCCGTTTTCCTTCAAATTTTGTTTATAGGTTCACTGTGTTAAGGCGCTTCCCTGATTAGTTTTCGGGATTGATTGGTTAAGTATAAAGGGGGGGAACGGGGGGATAATCCCCCCCTTAATTTATATAAATGGGTTTTTCATGCAGAATTATTCTATTTGCTTCAAAATTTGTTTATAGATTCATTGGGTTAAGACGCTTCCCTGATTAGTTTTCGGGATTGACTGATTAAGTATAAAGGGGGGGAACGGGGGGCTAATACCCCCCTTAATTTATGTAAATGGGTTTTTCATGCAGAATTATCCCATTTCCTTCAAATTTTATTTATAGGTTCACTGTGTTAAGGCGCATCTCTGATTAGTTTTCGGGATTGATTGGTTAAGTATAAAGGGGGGGAACAAGGGGCTAATTCCCCCTTATCTATACTAATATATAAAGTAGTAAAGATTGTTTGTTTGTTTGTAGGGGGTCATCTCTGGAACCACTGAAGCGATTTTAAAAGTGATGGTGGCAAATTAATGGTGACAATCCCTGCTCCAACATAGGCTATATTTTATGTCGGTGCCACCACCCCCAGGGGGGTGCAGGAGTGAAAAACATTCTAAAATTTCGATTTTTTGTGTACTGAAGGAGATAGAAGTATCAAATTTGGTATGGTAGTTACTTATAAGATGTAAATGCTCTCTAAGAACAAATTATAAAAACATTCGCAATTTAAAAGGGTGAGATGAGGAAGAAGCGTTCTAAAAACATTCTAAATTACAATTTCTATGGAATCTTTGAAACTACAGAACCGATTTCAAAAGTGATGGTGGCAAATGGATGGTGACAGTCCCTGCTCCAACATATGCTAAATTTTTTGTCGGTGCCACTGCCCGCAGAGGGTGCAGGAGCGAAAAACGTTCCAAAATTATGATATTTTCAATAATGAAGGAGTTAGGAACTTGACATTTTGTATGGTCGTTACTTACAAGATTTAAATGCTCTATAAGACCAAAATCTGAAAAAATTCGAAATTTAAAAGGCTGAAATAAGCAAAAAATTTTCTAAAAACATTCTAAATTACAATTTGTATGGAATGTCTGGAACTACTAAAGCGATTTCAAAAGTGATGGTGGCAAATGGATGGTAACAGTCCCTGCTCCAACATAGGCTATATTTTATGTCGGTGCCACTACCCAAAGGGGGGTGCAAAAGCGAAAAACGTTCTAAAATTGCAATTTTTGCGATGCTGAAAGAGCTAGAAACTTCAAGTTCGGCATGATTGTTATTTATAAGATCTAAATGCGCTCTAAGAACAATTTCTAAAGAAAAATGATCTAATGATTCTGCGATTTTTCAACTATTGAATTTCTAAAATTACCAAATTTCACAATAGAGTACCATAGCGAAACCTTCACGCGTAAAAAGATAATGATAAGGGTGACGTGTCCTGACGTGTATATTGACTATAGCACGAGTCACAAATTATAGTATCCTTATTATTCTGTTAAAATATAAAAGTGAATTATGAAATGTCAATATTTTGTTTGATTAAAGGTTCGTTAAGAGAAATTAACCAGCGTAGCGGGCGTAGCTTGCTAGTACTTTGATAATTATAAAAATGAATTCTTGAGTGAGAAATGTAAAATCGCCTGACCGTTTAAAGCGTTGTATAAGTGAGAGCATCAGTCGTATAACTGAGAGAAGTTTAGCATTATTTCCCATAAAGCGTGAACGGGACCAAGAGAATTCGTCATATAACCGAGAGAGTTGTATAACTGAGAGTCGTATAAGTGAGAGGCCACTGTATTTTTTAAATATCGGATTTTCGAATCTAAAAAATATGAATCCTTGCTCAGTGATTTGGCATTTCAGGGATTCAAAAAATTTTCGAATTCCGACCATAATTTTTTATTTTAGCAAAATCCCGATTTTTGTATAGGGAAAAAAGAGAAAAAGAAGCTAAGGAATTAGCTATTTCTTTTCAAAATATCTCCCATCGCGAAGCGATATGGCTCATTCGACTCGACATCAATAGCGCTTACATTTTTTAGTTTCCAGTTCCACCACCAGGGGGCGCTTCCATAAATCTGGTTCTATGGGCTCGATTACGGTGGGGTTTGGCTCTTTCGACAGGATTTTAATAGCTTTACTTTACAGATTTGGGTAATGTTCGCATAGAACAGATTGCGTCCCCTGGTGGTGGTAGGTATAATTAAAGAATTTTGCCGCTAACTCGGGTTCTATGGGTCACATCACGATGCAGTTTGGCTCATTCGACTCGGCATCGATAGAGCTTATCGATTTCAGTTCGTTCTTTCACCACCAGGTGGTGCTTTCCTATCTCCGGTTCTATGGGCACGAAAACGACGGGGTATGGCTCATTCGACTCGACATCGAAAGCCTTAATGATTTCAGTTATGATCGTATAAACAGATTGCGCCACCTGGTGGTGAAAGGTGGAACTAACGTATACTGCAGCGCGTGCGCAGCACAACTGCTATACGGTGCCGCAGGCAGCGGGGACCTTAGCCGGAGGTTCGTTCAGTTACAGGTTTATACTATTCGATGTGCAATTTAAGGGATTATCCGGTGCCGAAGGCAGCGGGCACCAGGGTCGGAGGTTCGTTCAGTTAGATGTTTGTGCTATTCAATGCGCAAATTAAGAGATTATCCGGTGCGTGCGTAGCACGACCGGTATACAGTGCCAAAGGCAGCGGGGACCCCATTTGAAGGATCGTTCGGTTCGAGGTGGATGCGAGCCAGAGGGTCGTTTGTTTCGATGTTTTATAAAAAAAGGAGTTTTCAAAATATTCGAGGCACTGATGTCAATTAGGGACCCGCTAGCCGGCGAAGCCAGCTAGTTCATTATTAACGTCATTCTGTAACAGGAAAAAAAAAACACAAAATTTGTCATTTAGCCAGTCCAATAAAAAATAAAACCACAAAATTCACCAATCAGTCGCTGGAAAATATCGTGAAATTCGTCAATTGGTCATTGGAAAATATCGTGAAATTCGTCAATCGGTCATGGGAAAATCTCTCTAAATTCATCAATTGGTCATGGGAAAAATATCGAGAAATTCCTCTGTTAGTCGCAAAGATAAACAGCGAAAATTTTCAGTTAGACACGAGGCAATAAACATGAATTTCGTCAATCTCTCACAAGAAGAAACAAATTAGAAAAATCGGTTGCAGAAAAATTCGTGAAATTTGTCAATCTGTTGTGGAAAAAATTGCAAAATTTGTCGATCTGTTGCAGGAAAAAACCCCACAAAAATTGCAAATTGGTTTTGCAAAATTCGTCAATCGGTCATGGGAAAATATCGCAAAATTCATCAAACGGTCATGGGAAAATATCGTGAAATTTATTAATTGACCGCAGAGAAAAATTGCAAAATTATTCAGACAGATGCAGGGAAAAATCGTGAATTTTATTAATCTGTCGCAAGATACAATGAAATTGCCGATCAGTCACAGAAAATATCTCATAATTTGTTAATTGGTCACATGAAAGAAATGCAAAATGTCTCAATCTGTTGCAGGAAAACCTCTTCAAATTTCGTTGATCCTTGTTTCAAAAAGCAAAATTCTCTGGAAAATGGCGAAATTTTTTGGGAGGGAGACTCTTGCCTACAATATTTTTTTTCGGCGGGATTTCAATATTTTAGGCATGAATCCCGCCCTGAAATTCAAACCCTGATTCAGATTAAAAAAAAGCAGAAATCTGCTAAAATGCAGAAGATTTTTACCCCTGATAAAGAAATAATAACCAAAGTAACGTTTTTGAATTACCGGTATTTGTTAAAATTGATCGATGAGTTCATGACTTTCAGAATATTGGAAGATTGGTTGATCCAATCTGCCCCTGATAAGTTTAATATTAGTTATGCAACTGTTTCTGGCCTATTCTAGACAAACACACAGACAAAAAAAAAAAAAAAAAAAAAAAAAAAAAAAAAAAGTTATTTTTGACTATACATTATCTAAATAATCAAATGAACATAGAAATAGTTATTTTTTCTGGAAATCATAGACATTCCAATTTTATATATACTATCTGATTATATGGAAAATTGCACATCTATACGTAATCATAATATTTTTTTAACTATTGTTAGATATTTATAATGAAATTATAACATGCAGTTAAAAGAGTAAAATCCTTCTGATTTCACCTTAACCTATGCATTATAAGAGTCCTGTATACAAATTTTTATTTTTGAGCACGACTATTTCTGACTCTTTGCCTTACTTAATTGCAAAAATTCAGTGATTAAATAAGGCAAAAATTACTATCTGGAAATAATGATAGTTAAAATAAAAGATTGTGTGCAACATATAAGGCACGTATATGTGATGCTCATAGACATTCCAATTTTATATATACTATCTGATTATATGGAAAATTGCACATCTATACGTAATCATAAAATTTTTTATAGGAAGGGGTTAAATATAGATCTTAGATATGACATTTTTTTTTTTACAAATATAAGAGCATATAAATAAACTCTACAAAGAAATTTACACAATTTTGTAGGAAAATTTAGCTGAAAACAATTTATATAAGTTACGTATGCAAAAATCCCTTTGTTTTATAACTTTTATTTTTAGAATTTTAATTAAGTAATTAACTTTCATATTAAAAATAATCAGCAAATCAATAATAAAATTTATTAGTTTCCAATTTTACAATCAACTTTGATTAAAATTTATATTTTACCTTTACTGATATCTTCATTCTAAATCACAGTTTGATTCTAGGAGTTGAACACTCTTTGGAATATAAACACAAATTTCAGCAAATATTGGGTGAAACTTGAAGAATTTTTGTTGTTATTTTTAAAATTGGTTTTAATAGCACTTTAAAATAAAAATCAACTGAAAGGATAATTTAATCATTTGAATGATATATATACTATAAACAATGGTGTTACATTAAGCTTAAAGAAATCTACCAAAAATTTCTGAGATTGAAAAACTCAAATTTCAATGAAAGCAAATGTTTCTTTTCTGCGATATATTCATGTAAAGTGAAAATAAAATTTTTAATGAGTACATAAATTTGCAAAAAATGTTTAGCATTGTATATTTTCTAAGATGATATAACTGCAAAACAAGCTTTTATTTGGAAAAATTCAAATAATTCAAAATTTCCAAAGAAAAAAAAAAGTTGAAAAAAAGCTTTTTCTTTTACGCCACTTCAAAATTGAGAAATTTTACAATTCAACAAAAGTTTTTTTTTTATGCAATAGTTATACATGATTTTACAAACAAAAACCATCTAGGTTTTTTTTCTAAATTAGCTTTTACTAATCAGCAACTAATTTTCCAGAAAATATAAAACAATGCAAATGTAACTCATTCCGAAAGCAAAACATAAAAAATAAAATACTGAAATTCAATGATTGTTCAGAAAATGTAATGAATATTGACATTTTTTTTTCATTATTATTATTATTTCACAACAGTACTTGGCACAGTGCAAATGTGGCAAGAAACAAGCTTTTCTTTTTTTAAGAAAAACAACCCATGTGTGTTTTGGGGAAGTTATTTAAAAAATATGTTTTTTTTAAACTTTGGCAAGAACCCTTTCCCTAGTTAAACAAAACTAACTTACATTTCTTTTCGGTAGCATTTGCATCTACTTCTTCAGGGGGTTCCTCCGCTTCATCAGCGGCTGATTTCTTGGAAGAGCCCCTCCTCACTTTGCCACCACGCCTTCCACGGCCTCTTCCTTTGCCCTTCAGTTTCAATGAGATATTCTTTCTGACACCTTGCGCTTGAGACAAAGCTACATTACTCTCTGAGTAATCTAAATCATCAGCTGAAAAAAAACAATATAAATGTTATAACTTGAAAAATTACAAGCATGTACAACATATTTAAACAGGTACTTGCATACTATTAACAACATGCCACTGACAAACTTTCTAGCTTTTTACTATTAACAATACTTTTTTTTTTCTGGTGGAAAAATTTGATCGTTATTGTAGGTTATTCTTATTTTTTTGTATTATTGCAGATTAATCTTTTGTAATTATGTTGCATGCCAAATATTGGTGTCAAACACGAGTTATGCTATCATATTGGGTATCATACAAAAGGTAGCTGATGTAAATGATGCTAAAGTCACATCTGTTAAAATGCACCTATTAGTTGCAAAATTTGATTACGGAACTATCCACCCTACCAAACATATAAAGATGAGGGGTCTGTCCAAACTTTTCTCACAGAGTCCTGCTTTTGTAAAATTGTGAAATTTTTTATATTTGTAAAAAAATCTAGTCATAATTTTGTGAACTAAATGGTTAAAATGCTTTTATCTTGCGCCGTTGTTTTATTTTGCGCTATGATATAGCAACATTTACATTCTGTAAAGGTTAAGTTACTAATTTTATAGTTCTTGCTGTACATACATATAATATGGGGATTGATGCAACAGTTCAATGTGCCCAACTATTGAACTACAAGCATTATCAGATATTTTCTATGGTACTACATATGGTACATTCTATACTGTTCGTTTCAGGTCATCTAAATTTTAGTATTGAAAAGTTGACGGACATAGTCTAGTCTGGAATAATACCATAAACAGTCTGCCAAAAACTATTATCAATGAAGACAATGATATAATGCAAAATGTTTAAAGATTTTGTTATAATTTATTTTATATTGTTATTTCGATAAAATATTATTAGCTTTATTTGTTCATTATTTATTTTATTTATTTATTTTTTTCATATTCGTGATATTTAACTCATAATAGAACTAACAGAATATGCCTCCATATACCTACAAAAATTGTAATAAAAACTTTTTGTTTGGATTTAACTTTATATCAACAAGATAAATCTCTGAAGCAGAATGAAAGGATAATTAATATCACTTAACCGCCATTATAAATTACAGAAAAATAATTTATTTCAAGTAAAAAAGAACTTTTGTTTTAACACATCCTTAAAATTTTAATCTTAACATTTTACTTCATATGAGATTACGTGCATGATCAGTTATAAAATATCATTCGCGAACGAGATTGATACTAAATCATTTCATAATGCAAGCGGCTTAAAATTTGGCATGTATCAACATCATTAACTAAATAAAATTCACCTTCGTCTGCCATATTTCAATTCAAGAACGTACCAACGTACCACCACTTATGAAAACAAAATAAATGTTGCCAGTTTTCATTTTTAAATAATCTTTTATTTTCTAAAATAAATCATGGACAATAAAATAGAATTGTATGCTGTGCTTTTTTTGGTGTTTATTTATGTTCTATCTTCTTAAAAAGACTTAAAGAAGGCGCTAATTACAGCTGTCGATACAGGAAAATTGTCCCTTTAACTAATGCTAAAGTGCCATCATTGAAATCATTATTTATTGTAAACGCATTTGAAAGTTTTAGATATTTATAATAGTCGGATAATTTAAGTCGAAGAACAAATAATTAATATGTTGCTATTGGTAACGGTACGAGGTAAAACAAAGTACGATGTTTATTATAGGGCAGTTTCAATCAGCTGTTTTGCAGCATAGCAACGTTATCTGGCAACAGCTTAGTAACCGCTTGGAGGTCAAGCAATCCACGGTCTGAAATTCCCGCACGTGTTGAAAAAAATATGTTTTCCGAGTATTTTAATTCGTTAAACGGCCAGGCCAAGGCAAGGTATGAAGAAAAAATTTAGCTGATTAACAGTATAGATCCGTATATATTACCGATCAGTGAATTTTCTTCTAAGTTGGAAGATTTTCCAGACGTAAATTACATGGATGTCGTGAATTATTTAATCTAAGGGATTAGCACTTACACATTCGAGGAATTTAAATCATACAAGAGTTTAAAAGCGTATAATATAGTATTTTACTTACCCATCATACGTAGTATAGGGTAAGTCTTGTAATCGTTTTGAAAATCGAAAATTTTTTTTGACGGATTTACACGTTTCAGATCAGACACTGGAGATTCCGAAAAACATATTTTTAGAAAAAAAATTTTGCCGTCCGTCTGTGTGTCTGTGTCTGTAAACGCTCTATCTCCCGAAAAAATTGAGATAGAGACTTGCAATTTGGTATGTACTTAGTATGTAATAATGGGAAGAAGCCTATTTCATTTCAATAACCTCGATTAACCGGAACAATTTTTTTCGGACTCTCGAAATATTCGTTCTGATGAAAGGTATATAAAAATTTTCGAAATTGTTTATTTTAAGAAATGAATATAAAAGACAATAAAAAAACATAAATTTTGCATAAAGCATGAAGTCGATCGGATAATGAGTTGCCGAGATATTTGGAATCCTATTTACCACACTCTTCGATTTTTCATGACCCTGTATTTCATCCAAATTTCACTTCAAAGATATATTTTAATTGGAAATTTGACGCTTCATCAGATGCAATAAACCGCTAGTTAATAGGATTATTATTTTTGGAGTTATAAGGATGTTTCTTTCAAGCAATTCAGTAATCGAGCCCTTTAAAGTTTGTGACGTCATCAAGCCACGATTTTATTTGAATTGCAATGCATTTTATAAGTAGTTTACACATTTTTAATTTAATATTTTACATTATGCATATCCATGATGGGTAAGTATTACGGTGGCCCCCAACGACTAGTTTCAGTGTGGCTGGGTGTTCGACGTTTATGTCAAACAAGAATGTGGAATGCACCTACAAGGAGAGTGCCAAGCTTGGTAATCGCAGATTTTGGTTATTTTTATATATGTTGTAGGGTAGAAGCCCCTTAGTCTCAGGTTCAATGGATTTTATACAACGCTCCTTAGTTCTCGAGAAATGGGGGATCTAATATTATAACACAACTTAAATACTTACTTTGTAACGAAGCAACTGCGTTGGTCGTAGTCTCAGTTGGTATGCCGTCTGCTCGTTGTTCCGAGGGCCCGGGTTCGATGCCGGAAAGTGCTACGTTTGTTTTTCTCATTTTTTTATAAATATATTTGTAATTATAATTGAATAATCTCAATAAAAAAAATTGTTAAAATAATTAAATTTTAATTTAGCATTTTTGATTTTTTTAAAATCACTTTTAAAATGTATTCCATATATGCTTTATCAATGCAACGATATTGAACAATTGTGTCAATTCAAGAAACATCATTTATAAATTGCCTTAACAAGGGAAATCAATGTGATGATAATACTACTCTGTTTTTAAAGCAAGAAGCATATTTATATTAAAAGTTAAATATGTTTTAATGTAATTCTTATGCTATGTTTTATTTTATTGTAACTAGAGGGCGCTACAACAGACTTTGGTACACTTAAGTGGTTTTTGTTTTCAATCTTTATCGCACAAGTGCGTATCATTCTATTACAGCTTATATTCGTATAAAAATGGAAGAAGCAAGCTGTAGTTCACAAGAAGATCAATCTGAAGTGTCGGGATTAGATGAAAATCAGAAAAGTGATGTCACAAATGCGTTGAAGTACTGTAAAATTTTATTACAAAACAATAGATTTTAACAAATAACCCAGCATCTGAAATATTTTCGTTTTCTATTGCGATGGGAGAAGAATTCTATAATCCGATAGTACATAGGCTAATTTTGTAACGATATTTGAATTTTTACTAGTCAATAATAGATCCAATTTTTTAAAACTCTTTAAATGATGGGAATGTTTAACAATGGTTTAAAAATCAAAAATGTTAAATTAAAATTTTATTATGTTAACAAAATTTTGTATTGAGATTATTAAATTATAATTACAAGTATATTTATAATAAAAAAAAAAAAAAAAAAAAAAATGAGAAAGACAAACATAGCGCATTCCGGCATCGAACCCAGGCCCTCGGAACAGCGAGCAGACGCCATACCATCTGAGCTACGACCAACGCAGTTATTTCGTTACAAAGTAAGTACTTAAGTTGTGTTATAATATTAGACCCCCCCCCATTTCTCGAGAACTAAGGAGCGTTATATAAAATCCATTGAACCTGAGACTAAAGGGCTCCTACCCTACAACATATATAAAAATAATCAAAATCTGTGATTACCAAGCTTGGCACTCTCCTTGTTAGTGATAGGAAAGGTAAGTGTACTTTTGCTTAAAATGACTGCAAAATATAAATATTTTGTGATTTGTCTCTTTTCAAGCTGCAAATACAACCTTTCAGTATGCATGTCTTCTTAAATTTTCCCTCAAACGTAATTTTTCTTATACTTTTCTCTGATATGATGCCGAAATTATTGCTATATATATACTAGGACTTCCCTCAAAGGGATTAGTCTGAGTGATACTGCTGAGAACATAGGGTTAACAATTACAATATAAAGAAAAAGAGCAAATTAAATGATAGAATTACAAAATATCATATATCTATATACTAATATTATAAAGGAGTAAAGATTGTTTGTTTGTTTGTTTGTAGGGGGTAATCTCTGGAACTACCGAACCGATTTCAAAAGTGATGGTGACAAATTGATGGTGACAACCCCTGCTCCAACATAGGTTATATATTATGTCGGTGCCACTAACCCCAGGGTGTGCAGGAGCAAAAAACGTTCTAAAATTGCCATTTTTCAGCTATCAAACTGGCTGTCAAGCCCTGAGAGCTTGCCAGCCGGTTCTGTATGTATGTATGTATGTACGTACGTACGTAATGCGATAACTCTTCATAGAAATATCCGTTTTCCTTCAAATTTTGTTTATAGGTTCACTGTGTTAAGGCGTTTCCCTGATTAGTTTTCGGAATTGATTGGTTAAGTATAAAGCGGGGGAACAAGGGGGTATTTCCCCCCCCCCTTAATTTATATAAATGGGTTTTTCATGCAGAATTATTCCGTTTTTCTTCAAATTTCGTTTATAGGTTCACTGAGTTAAGGCGCTTCCCTGATTAGTTTTCGGGTTTGATTAGTTAAGTATAAAGGGGAGGATCGATGGGGCTAATCCCCCCCCTTAATTTATATAAATGGGTTTTTCATGCAGAATTATTCCGTTTTCCTTCAAATTTTGTTCATAGGTTCATTGGGTTAAGACGCTTCCCTGATTACTTTTCGGGATTGATTGGTTAAGTATAAAGGGGGGGAACAAGGGGCTAATTCTCCCCCCCCCCTCTTAATTTATATAAATGGGTTTTTCATGCAGAATTATTCCGTTTTCCTTCAAATTTTGTTTATACGTTCACTGAGTTAAGGCGCTTCCCTGATTAGTTAAGTATAAAGGGGGGCGGATCGGGGGGCTAATCCCCCCCCTTAATTTATATAAATGGGTTTTTCATGCAGAATTATTCCGTTTTCCTTCAAATTTTGTTTATAGGTTCATTGGGTTAAGACGCTTCCCTGATTACTTTTCGGGATTGATTGGTTAAGTATAAAGGGGGGAACGGGGGGCTAATCCCCCCCTTAATTTATATAAATGGGTTTTTAATGCAGAATTATCACATTTCCTTCAAATTTTGTTTATAGGTTCACTGTGTTAAGGCGCTTCCCTGATTAGTTTTCGGGATTGATTGGTCAAGTATAAAGGGGGGGAACAAGGGGCTAATTACCCCCCCCCCTTAATTTATATAAATGGGTTTTTCATGCAGAATAATCTCATTTCTTTCAAATTTTGTTTATAGGTTCATTGGGTTAAGACGCTTCCCTGATTAGTTTTCGGGATTGATTGGTTAAGTATAAAGGGGGGAACAGGGGGATAATACCCACCCCCTTAATTTATATAAATGGGTTTTTCATGCAGAATTATTCCGTTTTCCTTCAAATTTTGTTTATAGGTGCACTGTGTTAAGGCGCTTCCCTGATTAGTTTTCGGGATTGATTGGTTAAGGATAAAGGGGGGGAACGGGGGGATAATCCCCCCCCTTAATTTATATAAATGGGTTTTTCATGCAGAATTATTCTATTTGCTTCAAAATTTGTTTATAAGTTCACTGTGTTAAGGCGCATCCCTGATTAGTTTTCGGGATTGATTGGTTAAGTATGAAGGGGGGGGAACAAGGGGCTAATTCCCCCTTATCTGTACTAATATATAAAGTAGTAAAGATTGTTTGTTTGTTTATTTGTTTGTTTGTTTGTAGGGGGTAATCTCTGGAACCACTGAAGCGATTTTAAAAGTGATGGTGGCAAATTAATGGTGACAATCCCTGCTCCAACATAGGCTATATTTTATGTCGGTGCCACCACCCCCAGGGGGGTGCAGGAGCGAAAAATGTTCTAAAATTTCGATTTTTTGTATACTGAAGGAGATAGAAGCATCAAATTTGGTATGGTAGTTACTTATAAGATGTAAATGCTCTCTAAGAACAAATTATAAAAACATTCGAAATTTAAAAGGGTGAGATGAGGAAGAAGCGTTCTAAAAACATTCTAAATTACAATTTCTATGGAATCTCAAACTACAGAACCGATTTCAAAAGTGATGGTGGCAAATGGATGGTGACAGTCCCTGCTCCAACATATGCTAAATTTTATGTCGGTGCCACTACCCGCAGAGGGTGCAGGAGCGAAAAACGTTCCAAAATTATGATATTTTCAATACTGAAGGAGTTAGGAACTTGACATTTTGTATGGTCGTTACTTACAAGATTTAAATGCTCTATAAGAACAAAGTCTAAAAAAATTCGAAATTTAAAAGGCTGAAATAAGCAAAACATTTTCTAAAAACATTCTAAATTACAATTTCTATGGAATCTCTGGAACTACTAAAGCGATTTCAAAAGTGATGGTGGCAAATGGATGGTGACAATCCCTGCTCCAACATAGGCCATATTTTATGTCGGTGCCACTACCACAAGGGGGGTGCAGAAGCGAAAAAGGTTCTAAAATTGCGATTTTTGCGATGCTGAAGGAGCTAGAAACTTGAAGTTCGGCATGATTGTTATTTATAAGATCTAAATGCGCTCTAAGAACAAATTCTAAAGAAAAATGATCTAATGATTCTGCGATTTTTCAACTATTGAATTTCTAAAATTACCAAATTTCACAATAGAGTACCATAGCGAAACCTTCACGCCAAAAAAGATAATGATAAGTGCGACGTGTCCTGACGTGTATATTGGCTATTGCACGAGTCACAAATTATAGTATCCTTATTATTCTATTAAAATATAAAAGTGAATTATGAAATGTCAATATTTTGTTTGATTAAAGGTTCGTTAAGAGAAATTGACCAGCGTAGCGGGCGTAGCTTGCTAGTAAAAAATAAAATCATATACACTGTTAAAAAATAGAAAAGAAGTACCGTTCATCAGATGTGTTGTCATAATTTTTTTAACATGTGGCAAAGAATCTCATTTTCTGAAGGCTGCTCGTCAGTAAACTTCCCGATTCCCCTCGCTAATGCTAATCCTATGGGTGTAGGATGAATTCGTATTTTCAAAATATCTCCTCAGGATATGAATATTTTTAACTTTTGTTTTCTTTGTACTGTTCTTAGAGAATGTCGTTTTTTTTCTTAGTTGTCAATTTTTTTCCAAAATATACACTTAATTTTATGTGAAGTGTTAAAATCTTATTCAGTTTCGCTAAGATTTTAAAACATAAAAATATAAATTAAGCACATATTTTAGAAAAAAAATTGATAACTAAGAAAAAAAGAGATATTCTTTGAGAACAGTACAAAGGAAACAGAAGTTAAAAATATTAATTTGCTGAGGAGATATTTTAAAAATACGAATGCGTCCTACGCCCATAGGATTAACATTAGCGAGGGGAATCGGGAAGTTTACTGACGAGCAGCCTTAAGCGCGTATTGCACAAAACTTGAAAAAAAAAAAAAAAAAAAAAAAAACGCCGGATCTTTTAAAACGCCAAGCTTTTTAAAGTTACGTAATTGGATTTGCAGTCAATAGATTATTCTATCAAGCGTGGCTTAACGCAAATTTAATTTCATTGTTGCACCTTTTTTTGTGTGTGAATTTAAAATTTTTCTTCCTTGATTATATATTTATTATTTGTATAACTGTTTATAGAAACTCTTACACTTCAAACCACATTGATAGCATGCTTTGCTACAAACCAGATTGCAAAACTATAGTCTAAATTACTATTAAAGTATACAAAAAATCTTTCGATGACTTCTGTAAAATAACTTTTACATTAAATCTCCATATCGGCAAAATTGAAAAATTATATATATTTCAAAGTTAAGCTCAACAGATACGTCTTGATTATTCTCTAGGAGGTTTTGCCCCCTACGCCAATCCGCAGACTTTTCTTTTGCCTGTCTGTCTGTCTCTCCACAATCTGTCTGTTTCCCTATCCGTTCTTCTGCCCGTCTCTCTAACCGATTGTCTATCTCTCTACACGTCTCGCTACCTGTCTCTATATTTCTCTACCAGTCTCGCTACTCGCCAATCTATTTTTCTAACCGTCTGTCTATCCGTCTAACTACTTGTATGTCTAGCCGTGTCTCTGTCCACTTCGCTACCCATTTGTCTATCTGTCTCACAACTTGTCTATCTGTCTCTCTACCCATCTTCTTACCCATCTCCGTACCCATCTACTGTCTCTCTACTAGTCTGTATACCCGTCTCAGTATCCGTCTGTTTTTGTACCCGACTCGCTACCAATCTCATTACCCGTCAGTCAACTCGTCTCTGTACTCATCTCTCTACTCGTCTCTTTAACTACCACGCTACGCGTCTCGCAACCTTTCTCGCTACATTCCTGTCTACAGGTGTCGCTACCCGTCTCGTGACCCATCTCGCTACCCCTCTTTTTACCTTTCTCTCTAGCCGTCTGTCTATTAGTTTCGCTACCCGTCAGCCTACCTATGTCGCTACTCGTCTCCCTACCCATCTCACTACCCGTCTGTCTACCCGTTTGTTTACTCGTCTTTCTACCTCTCGCCAATATTTAAACAATTCATTTAATATACAGAAGCCGTTTATCAGTTATTAAATGCAAACAGAAGTAATTTATCTAATAAGTGTAATCAGATGCAATTTTTTTTAAATACATACATAAACCTGAATAATAATTCATCAGTTTTGTGTTCATAGTTGTTTATATCATTTGACAATAAATTTCAACTTCTTAAACCTGAATTGCCTCAAGCTTTTTTAAAAAACCACAAGGTCTGTGTAACTGCAAAGTACCCTGAGGACTATATTAGCTACTGCTACATGTTATTAAGTTTCGTTGTCGCGTTTGCAGCCAATTGCTTATGTCAGAAAGCGTGGCTTAGCACCATTTTAAAATTCATTACTGTAACTTTTTTTTTGTGGGGGGGGGGGGGGGGGTAGGGGGGGGGAAGGGTTTCAAATATATACATTTAAATTAAAACTTTTGCCTCCATGCCATTAGTGTTGTTTGTATTATTAACTAATACCTTGTACACCGAGCTTCATTTGAAACAAATGTATAAGACTTCTTTTACATTTTTTTTTTTTTTTTAGAAACTTTCGTAATTGGGCCCAAAGCTAATCGGAGCATTTAATATCATTATTGTAACTCTTATAGAGTTAAACAATATTGTTGCTAGCTTTACTCTTGTTTGAGACCAGCCTTGCCTGTGTATCTGAATGGGGAAAAGTTTCGTATCCAATGTCGGTTGGCGAAGAAAATTTAAAATGGTGCCAAAAGGTTGTTTTAGCATCTTGCAAAATTTTTCAAGAGAGCGGTAAAACATGTTTTTCAAATATTTACAAACATACGTTTATTAAAGCATGTTTTTGCACCATCTTAAAAATTTAAGCACGATGCTAAAATAAAATTTTATCGCCATATTCGATATTTTAATAAGTAATGAAAATACATAAAAAAACTTATTTAACAAACCTAAGAGGCATTTTTGTGATAAATAATTGTTATTGTCAGGGTGGTAAATTGTAAACAATTAATAAACGGCTAGTAAATAATAAATAGCATTTAAAATCTAAAAATGGAGAAGTGGTCCGTATAAAAATGCAAAACATAACATTATACGCTTGATATATGTAAATCTTTTTATTTTTTAATATTTCCGAAGGCACAGATAAAAAGGTAAAAATCTCTTTTCCAAATGCCAAATAGAAAATATACAAAATAGAATGCCAAATATACAAAATAGAAAAATATCTGCAAAAAAATATATTTATACGAGGGCTATCCAGAAAGTAGATTACGTTTTGGAATAAAAAATAAACAAAGTATAGGAAACAAATTTTATTATATACAGATGAAAGCCACACTCAAATACTACTTTTCTACATAGTCACCATACAAATTAAGGCATTTATCGTAGCGATGTACGAGCTTGGAAATGCCTTCGTCGAAAAATTCGGCCGCCTGCGCCTTCAACCAACAGTTCACGTGTTTCACCCATGTTTCGTCACCAGTAACGATGCGATCGAGTAAAGAGTCACCATCCTTATGGTAAGCGTCCAAAAAGTTCAACGCTGCTGCCATTCGCTGATTTTTGTGGTCCTCTGTCAAGATTTTTGGAATCCATCTTGCACAAAACTTGTGGTAACCAAGCTTTTCGCTGATGATTTCGTGCAACAAACTTCGCGAAATTTGTGGAAAACTCAAAGAAAGTTCCGTTATTGTGAACTTATTACTGCACGCACCTCGCAGCTCACGGGATTTTCAATTAACGCAGACATTTCAAACCGTCACAGTATCTGAACGGAGCACAGCACGAACCTCTCACTAGCATGGCTAGATGCCGACTGAGCTGCGCAACGCTCTGACCCCAAGATGGCCGCGCTAGCCCCGCCCCTAGCGGACACAGACGAAAACGTAATCTACTTTCTGGATAGCCCTCGTATAATACTACAACTGCAAAGAAATAAGATTTAGAAAAAGTAAGCCAAATCCTGCAGATCCCAACAATCACATCGAAAAACTTATCACCAAAAAAGAACTCGCCAAATCTTACGGCACAGATGGATTTTTCCCTCTGAAAGCAGAATATTAGTTTTTTTTTCCTTGTACGATTATAATATAATTGTTTCATTTCACATACTACATACCTTTTGATATATTGGAACTTTTATGTTATCCTGGCGCAGTTGATAAATCGCCAAATATTGTTCCTATAACATTTTCATATTGAATTCTTTTCATTTAAATATAAACCTTTCACTCATTTAATTTAAAATACATGCCTTTCATTAATCCCATTTAAAATGCTAAAAAGAGAGAAAAAAAAAGAAATAATGCCATAAATCGAAACCTTTTATTTAAACACCAAAGATTTTTTTTTTTTTAATTTACACACGCGAAATAAAAAAAAGCTGCTATTGCTGAGATTTGCGCCAAATCTCTAATACCAAGTCAACCAAGTTATTGCGGGTTTTTTCTTTCAAACAGAAAAAAATACAGATTAATTTTCGATGTCTACTAAATAGAAATATATTTTATTGTGTTGAATATTAGTGCGTGCATATGTTTTTGCTCCATGTACTCCATGAACTTTTCACTTCCGATTGTCTACGAAAATCTCACGCCGGTGAAAATGACGTACGCACAAAATTTTTGTGACGTATGTACTTTAATTGTGCTTTTTTTATCTATTTTTTTTAATATAATTTCCAAACGGTTTGACATTTATTCTTGTTAATAAATAGACGTCGTTGTCACCTTTATAGGTACCTGTTGTAAAAATTTGAACAAAATCTGTTAAATATTTTTTGAGTTATGCTTGACGAAAGGTTTTAATATCCATCGTAGCTATATATGGGGCAAAGTAATACTGCGCTGTGTATGAGTCTTTGTTGCACTCAGACAATTAATTTCTGTTATGTATAATCGCCTTCCTAATATGGCTGTTGGGTCATTTTCAAAATCTGTCCAAGTTTTGGCATAGCTAAATCAAATTTTAAAAAACACTCAGAAAGTTCTACATTTTTCTAAATATTAACCTTACCTTATAAATATTAATATACAAGCATCAGCAGAGACCAAATTACTAATTTAACAATTTTTAAACTGATTTTAAAATTTTAATGAACATGGTAATGACATTAGTTAGCATGGTAATGACATTAGTTAGCATGGTAATGACATTAGTTAGCATGGTAATGACATAGTGAGCATGGTAATGACAGATTGCAATAAAAAAGTTAATATATCTATGAATATTATTATTTTTTATTAAGTTTAATAAATACAAAAATATTTTATAAATTTATTATTGTTCTTTAAATAATTTGTCAATATTGGCATTGTTTTCTACAGCAAACAATCGTGACGAAACAGGTACAGGCGGTGTTGGCATTATACATAAAATGTCACTTCGTAAAACTTTCTGTTTATCAACTTTGATTGGCCAATAAAATTTAGAACCAGAGCGATCCATAAATGAGATCTCCAATATTCCAGTATTTTCATTCTCTACAATACCTATTAAAAGATAATTGCAATAAGTACACCTTTAATTAAAAAAACTATCATCTAAACTAAGAAAAATATATTTCATATATATTTATTCAAAAAACTTATAACATATAAAATTATTATTAAAACCAAATGTTTTGGCCTGTTTTTCACCAATGTCACTATGAACAAAACATTAAGCACATGTCAGTATGTGATTTTTGCAAACATTAATGCTATCCATTCAACAAGATTTGAATTTGTTAGTTTTTGTACTGCTAAGAATGGCCTACTTATGAAATCAAAGCTTTCAATTTTAAAAATAATAATTTTATTATAATTAGTTTTTTGAATAAATGTTTCAAACTAATTCAATATATTATTTTACACACTCACCTGGGTACCAGTTATTATCATAAATAACAGCAACCCACTGGCCCTGTAATGATGATTCCTTTTCTTTCGGTGGAACACCAGACCAACTTCCAATTGAGAAATGAGTGCACATCCCAACTTTACACTGTAGACATGTCAAGTGCCGAAAGTATACTTTCGCAGGATCCTCTTGACACCACACAGCTTGATGTGTTTTCATTGTTCCTTTAAAAGGAACTAAATTCTTTGGCAAAAGATCATCAACATCCAGGATATCTTTATCTGAAACAGTATAAATTTCAACACCTTGACATTCTTTTAAAAGGTCTACAAAGGTTTCTAGATCTGGTATATCTTTTGCACAAGCTACGATTCTGTCAGCAGTGCGTTTAAGAACGCCACCATCACCATCTGGGGCTCCTTTTCCGTGGCCAGATTCTGAATAGTTCCATAGTACTTTTTGTACAGTTGGGACATATCTCATAATTTGATTTGATAACAAGTAAAATATTTTTTTATTTCTATATTGATTTGATGGACTATCACTTAAGAAATTGTTTTCAACTGTGGTATTTTCCTATTGATTTTGAGAAAAATCGGCTTCAAGTGTGCCCAAACAGCAGAAGCACCATGTCTCAAATGGCTTGAGACGGTGCAAAATGATTCAGTTTTTAATTCAGGTGTGTCATTGCACAAATAATACATAATACCAGTATGAAGTGTGATACTCATTCTGGATGAACCAAAGTGAACAGCTTGAGGTTCTGCTCCATATTTACAGTTGTAATTCTCGCTGAAATCCATATGGATCAGTATGGCTTCATTTGTTAAACCTTCCTTTATTTCTTTTACTGCTCTATACTGATGAACAATATTTCTTAAATGCATCATATATTGAAATAATGATTTTTTAAAAATATCAATAAATTCCTTCTTCGTGTTAAAAAATTCTTCTTCACAGTTTTTTTCCTTATCTTGCCATTTTCAACATCTATATTTTTGGAAATCCATTTCAAATATGCTATTTCACTGTCATCTTTTAAGTTTTCCTCGTCGAAATCTATTGTTCTACTTTTGCAGTTTAAGCAGGTACGTTGAAGACAATCTTTACTCCAGATATCACAACAAACAGTTTTGCATAATGCAGTTGGTGTTGTTTCATTGATAATGCTAAACTTATGTGCAGCATTGACAAGAAGCTCAGCATTTTCATGTATAATGCAAAGGCATGTGTCTCTCTTTGATACATGTGGAGCAATAATCCAGAATGGCCTCAACCTTGTAAATGTGGTGTAGCCAGGGGCGCCATTTCAGAACTTTCTTGGGGAGGGCAAAGTTTTTTTTAAGGTGGTGGCATACCCCCCCCCCTCCCCCGCAACCTCTCCGAACGAGAAGCGTTTACTGAATCATATATACAGAGACAGCAATACTTTTAATACGGAATCTCAAGTGACCTCTGAAAAATTCCGTTTAAGACAGGTTTTCGTCTTAGCAAGTAGAATTTTAAAATATTATGAAAGTTTTCAGTTATAGACAAGTACCGTTTTTTTCAGGTATTCTTTAAGACTGTTAAAACCTTCTTTCTATAAAAGCACTTCTGAAGAGCATAGGTGTATTACAGTGAAACGTGTCTAAACGAAACGTGTCTATAACATAATTCTTTCTCAAACGGACAAAAAAAATCAAGTTTCGACGAAAAAAACGCAATACAATTATACTTGCTAAGATGGAGATCTGTCTAAAATGGAGATTTTTTACAGTCCTTTTCAACTCTATTTTTGCAGGTTTTACTACAGGGGCACCTTTTTATGAGTTTCTTGGGGAGGGAGGGGGGGGGACAAAGTTTTTTTAGAGACAGGGTTTGAAATATCGTGCAGGATTGCCCAAATCGTGCACAAAATAGAAATAGGCCCCACAATAAAAAATGCAGTGTGAGATTTTGCCTGCTTATCTTAACTTCTTTCACAAACATTTGATACTTCTGCGAATATATTTTTAATTTCAGTGGTAGTCCGCGAATTTTTCTTCTTTTTTTTTACGCAAATGCAATTTGTCAACCGATCGCGGTAAGCATCGCGAATTTTACGCATTGGAATTAGAAAAAATAGTTAATTTGGCAAAATTGGTCGCTGAAAAAATCGTTAATTTTTTAAAACGACCGTGGAAAAATATTGAGAATTTCGCCAAAGATCACTGAAACAAATAGAGATGTTTGTCAATCGAACGCGGAAAAATATCGCGAAATTCGTCAAAAGATTGAACAACAACAAATAAAATCGCTAATTTAGTCAAACAGTCGCGCAAAAAAGGGGAATTTCGTCAAAGATCGTGCAAAAAAATCTACTTTTGCCACTCGGCTGCGGAAAATGACTTCCGAATTTCAACAAACGATCGTAGAAAAGAGTCGCGAATTGCGTCAAAAGATCACAAAAACAAATCGCGAATTTCGTCGATCAATTGCCAAAAAAAAAAAAAAAAATCGTGAATTTTGACAAATGGTGGAAAAAAATTAGTCAACGATCGGAATTTCGTCAAAGATTGTGCAAAAAAATAGCAATTTTTGTCAGTTAGTTGCGGAAAAAGACTCCCGAATGTTAACAAACGATCGTAGAAAAGAGTAGCGAATTACGTCAAAAGATCGCAAAAACAAATAGCAAATTTCGTCGATCAGTTGTCAAAAAAAAAAAAATCGTAAATTTCGACAAATGGTGGAAAAAAATTTGCCAACGATCGAAATTGCGTCAAAGATTGTGCAAAATAATAGCAATTTTTGTCAGTTGGTTGCGAAAAAAGACTCCCTAATGTCAACAAATGATCGTAGAAAAGAGTCTCGAATTTCGCCAACAGATGGCGAAAACAAGCAGCGAATTTCGTCGATCGGTTGAAAAAAAATGTCGCGAATTTAGACAAAGGATTGAAAAATCAATTTCGTCAGTGATTCACAGAAAATAGCGAAATTTAGAAAATTATCACAAAAAAAAAAACAATCACGAAAAAAGTCGTGAAATTCAATCGGTCACGAGATAATCACCACACGAACACCATCAAGAAGTTACGAAATTTGCAAATGTTGTAATCCATAGGTATAAGAAAATTTCCATTAATGGTTTTCTGTCAGTAAAAATTGAAATAATGGCAGAAAATGATGTCCGAAAATGATGTCCGCAGTCATTTTCTGCCTTCCTCTTCAGACTATGATCTAAATTCCATACAATACGCCGCTGAAGTGTGACGTTTCAACATGGCGCTGGGCATAAACAGATCGGAGTGCCCATTGAAATAACATGGTCGTAAAAAATAAAATCTTCTAGGAATAATAATTTTAATATTTAAGAATTTTCAGGCACTGTTCTGCGAAGTTTAAGGTACGCTTTTCATTATGAATTCACCAAACTTCTGATTTTGTGCTTTAAATTTGAATAATTTATTAAAAAGTCATTAGCTTAACTCCGGTTAGACAAACATGGCGGTTTTTTACATCGTCTTTGAATTGGCGATGTTTACATTCATGTTTGTCAAGATGTATTTATCTCTCTTTGCTTATAAGTAATTTGATGTTTTAATTATAAGTAAAGAGAAAATCATATTAAAATAAAAAAATTATTAGATTATTTTTAATAATTTACATATTATAATTACTTTATATATTTAATATATTAAAATTTAGTATTTTAATTTAATATATTATATTATTAATTTAATAAAGTATTAATTTAATATAATTCATCAGGATATTATTTATATTTACAATATTAATTATTTATTATGATTAATACTAATAATAATTTTAAATATTTTATTATTATTATTATCAATTATAGTTTTTAATATTAAATAAATATTTTAAAATATTAAATATAATTATTAAATAATTAATATTTTAGTTCATATTATTATATTATAATAATTTTTAATTAATAATAATTAAATTATGTTACTATGATAAATTAAATTTATAATTTGTAATAATATTATTATTTATGTTATTAATTTATATTAAATATAAATATATTAATATAATTATAAATATTGATAATAATATGATATAAAATTATAATATAATCTACAATATAATAATAATAATAATTTAAACATATTAAATTAAATATATATTACATTAAATTAATATTATGAATAATTATATTAATACTAATAATAAATAATTATTTATCATTTTAAATGATTAATAAATAAAATTGATATTAATAAATAATATATAATTAATTATTAATAATTTTAATAATCATTATTTAATTTTATATATAAAATAAATAATTATTAATTAAAAATATTATTAATAAATTTTATATTAATTATTAATATTAATTATATTTATTAAACATTTAAAATGATAAATAATTATTTATTATTAGTATTAATTATTCATAATATTAATTTAATGTAATATATAAATAATTTAATATGTTTAAATTGATTTAATATTTAATTTAATATAGTATATCATTTTAGTATTATAATTTAATATATTATAATTTAATATATTATATTTTATATTTATTTATATTATTATAGTACATCATATTTTATATATTTAATATATAATTTATATACTTAATTTAAATATTATTTATAATTTATGTATTATGATGATTGATAAATTATAAAATATCTTTATTAATTTTTTTAAATATAAAATTAGTAAAATTATTAATTTAAATTAAATAAAAGTTTTACTTATAAGTAGAGAGAGACAGAGATATCTTGACAGACATGAACGTAAATATCACCAATTCAGCCGATGTAGCCGTGTTGTTTGTCTAACCGGAGTTAAGCTAATGACTTTTTAATAAATTATTCAAATTTAAAGCACAAAATCAGAAGTTTGTGGAATTCATAATGAAAAGCGTACCTTAAACTTTGCAGAACAGTGCCTGAAAGTTCTTATATATGAAAATTATTACTCTTAGAAGATTTTATGTTTTACGTCCATGTTATTTCAATGGGCACTTCAGTCTGTTTATGCCCAGCGCCATATTGATGACGTCACGACTTCAGCGGCGTATTCAGAAATCTGCAAAACCCTTGGTCTCAGGTCCCTTGCTCCTGCATTGGGTGGGGCTAGGGCTCCTTTAATACATAGGTATATATAGGAGCCTTAGGTGGGGCAACACGATCCAATCAGCAGTACGGATCGAGCCGGGTTGACGCGGCTTATTTTCGCTGCGGGTCAGGTTGATTTGGAACATTTGACTACGGTTTGGCATAGATGTCCCAGTGGACTATTTTTTATTCTATTAGTACAACTTTTTCAAATCTGTCATACACTTATATTAGGATATTTTCAAGAGAAATCTGTCACAAGGATTTTTTTTTAAATTGTAGAACGATTAATGCAAAATTAGTAGTCAATCCTCAGCCGTTATCAAAGGGTTAATTGTTTCGGATTCAAGTTGGGTTTTCACTATTTTGAGTTGGGTTCGTGTTGCCCGAGTTTTCAAAGAAATACTAAATATTTTCAGATGAAAAAGAAATAAATTTTCTACATAAAAGATAAAATTGTTATTAAAGATATAATTGTAGTCTACACTTTTCCAAATCATATTGAAATATGGATTAATTTTCTTTCATTTCGGGCGGGGTTGCGGTCAATTAAATTTTTTTGGACGTTTCCGGGTTTACTGGAAATTAGTTCTGCATCGGCTACCCGAAATGCATTTCGTTTTGGGTTTGGTTGATTTTTTTTTTTTTTTTTGCGGGTCGAGTAAACTTTATACGCTTCGGGTTATGCTTTGACAACCGATTAAACAAAAGGAGGTTCTGAATAATTTTCAAATGAAAAAACTATAGATATTAATGGGTGTATATATGTGTTATTTTTTGCACATAAGCGGTAAACTTGTAGATTACTTTTCCACAAATGTATTAAAATATACATTCATTTTCTTTCACTTCGGGGGTTCAAGTATGAATATTTCGGATTCGGCTTGAAGTCTATCGGATTAAAGTCAGGATTCGGGTCGGTTACAACCAAATCTGGACAGGACTCTAGTGTGAGGCTGAGGAGATTTTTATAAGAGCATACTGTATATATAATATCATTTAATAAAGCAAATGATTTAATAGCATTATAACGATTGGAGTAAATATAATGTGACACTAATAAAACAAAATTAACAAATCATATAATTAGGAAATTGAATATACACCCCCCCCCTGCCCCCCCAAAAAAAATTAAAAATTTCCCCTTAAATTTTTGGCTAAAGAGAAAATTTATCACTAAAATTCTAGCCTTGGGGATAACGAGTTTTCTTTTAATACTGCTGCACTTAGCTCAGAAGCAATTCATATATTTTTTTTCTCGCATATATTTCTAAAACTAGCCAAAATACTCATTAATAATAAATGTCCCACTTAAAGAATGTCGCAATAGCAAGGCTTTAGAAAACATTTCAATGTTTAAGGCGGAGGTGGAAGGGGGGGGGGATCTAAATCTACAATTAGATTTTTAAAAAACATCAATTTCGGAAAGGTAGTTTTAGCCCCCTGGGTTCCTTCCTTCCCAGTCAACATATTCAGTTTTGTGGGGAAGGATATATCAACAGTTTACATTTGTATTTATAAAAGAGATATAGTTAAGATTATTTTCAAAGAGTGGAAATACTCTTTGACCTTATTTGAAGGAGTAAATTTAGCTTTAAAGATTGCCAGTGCCGAAAAAAAAAAAATTGTGTTTTCAAGAAAGAAGGTGGGAAGGAGGAGAAACATATTATTCTAAATTGTACTTCTTAACATATTCAGTCATAAAATGTAGATATCAAGTAGGGGTGCACAACATTTATAAGAGGTAGACCAGGCACAAAAATGACTGGATTGTCGAGAGCCAAAATCCATAGTGTGGACAAAATTTTGTTTTGGGGAAATAGGAGGAGGATCGGCCTAAAAGTTCATAAAAATGCTAATTTTAAAAAGAGGGTTAGCCCCCTATACTCAACCACCTCCTTAGTCAACATAACCCAATTCAGTTGGCAAGGATGGAAAAAATTTACAATATTCGCAGTTTTTCCCTAGTCATTGACGAAATTCATGATTTTTATGCGCCCGTTCGGCAAAATTTACTATTTTTTCGCGCCCGATCAGCGAAATTTGTGATTTTTTCGCACCCGATCGGCGAAATTTACGATTTATATGCACCCTACCGGCAAAATTCGCGATTTATACGCACCCGATCGGCAAAATTCGCGATTTTTACGTGCTCGATCGGCAAAATTTACGATTTTTACGCGTCCGATCGGCAAAATTTATAATTTATACGCACCCGATCAGTAAAATTCATGTTTTTTACTCGCCCGATTGGCGATATTAGAGATTTTTACGCACACGATCGGCGAAATTTACGATTTATACGCACCCGATCGGCAAAATTCACGATTTATACGCATCCGATCGGCAAAATTCGCGATTTATACGCACCATATCGGCAAAATTCGCGATTTTTACGGACCCGATTGGCAAATTTTGTGACTTTTACGGGCCCGATCGGCAAAATTCGCAATTTTTTCGCATCCGATCAGCGAAATGGATTCCCGAGCCACCAGTAAACTCATCGCGGGCCACATGTTTTTCATCCCTAGTCTAGCCTGTGAAAACTGATAAATTTTCTGAAATTTCAGATTTCTTGGTGGGGGGGGGGGGGGGGGGCAGCTCTCCTGAAATGGCGCCTCTGGGTGTAGCTAATTTTAAATTTTGTCTCAGCCACAAACTTTTGATGCAAATTTGCCATAGTGTCATTTAATAGCCGTTTCTGATTTTTTTTTATCTTATTTCGAGTTATGCAGTCTTTTTTTCCTGGGCATTGGCGTGAATTCTCATCATTTTCAAGAAATCGTCTTACAAGAGATGGGAACGAAATGGTTGACTTTCTTCTCCTTTGTACTAGATGTTTAACATTAACGCTCTTTTTAAAAAATGATTTGCAATATTTAATTTGTCTATACTTTTTTAAAATATGCCCTTTTACTACTCTATAAAAGCTCCTCTTCTCTTCAATTGATCTTGCTGCTGAATATCTCTCATGTACCTCGGATTTCAAAACTTCACTAAATATTATATTTTTTCTAATACTTTTTAGTGATGGCTTTGTTTTCAAATATTTATTAACTTTTGATCTTGGAGAGTTTGATTTTTCCTGCATTTGGTTACTAAGCCGGTAATATTTCTTTCTATACTTCTCAGATTTCCTTTTTTTCAAATTTAAGTTGTTGTTCAAGCTTTTTACATCTTCGGACAACTGAAGATCTATCTCTTCTTACTCGTTTTCTGCCTCTAGAAGCACAGCTACTTGTAGTACTCTGTGGATTTACCTCAAAATATCCTACCGAAGGTGTAGATATCACTGCAAAAAATAATTGTTGATTTTACAGTATAAAACTGGCACCCCAGCTGCCAGTATTATACCGTAAAATTAACAGTATTAAACAGTAAAATAAGCAGTAATGCGCTGCCGTGCAAGCAGTAATACGCTACCGCGCATGCGCGGTAGCGTATTACTGCTTGCACGGCAGCGCATTACTGCTTATTTTACTGTTTAATACTGTTAATTTTACGGTATAATACTGGCAGCTGGGGTGCCAGTTTTATACTGTAAAATCAACAATTATTTTTTGCAGTGTATAGATAAAGTTGGTACATTCTTTTCTTCAAGCATTTCATCTTGTTGAAAAGTCTTTTGGCGCTTCTTTCTGGTGTTTTCTCCCCATTGCTTTCGTTTTGATCTTTGTTCCCTTTTCGTCATTTCTTTTATAGATTTGATTTGACCTTTAGCTTTCCTCTGAAGATATCGTTCATGTTCTTTTCTAGCAGCTTCTGCTCTTAATGCAGGATTTTCTTTTATTTTTTCTCTTCTTTTCCTTTCAGCTTCTTTTTTTTCCCGTCTTTTATCTTCTTCACATTTTTTCTTTTTAGGTGGCATTTCTATAGAATAAAGGCAAAAGAAACCTATTAGAATGAACTACAAAAATTTTAAAGGGTTTTTGAATAAATTTGTTTTCTTAATACTTCTACGCATTTAAAAAGTATAAGCAAATTCCAGTATCTGCTAAATTTATATTAAACATGTTTTTAAAATACCATTTAATAATTAGAAATATTAAAATTAATAATTTTTATTTAAAAAAAATATTTATATTTAAAATTGTAAATTAGTTTTCTATATTTATTATAAAAAAATGTTTATTTATGATTATACCAACAAATTAAATTTTCATACACATAATATTGCTTTGTTGATATTCAGTATTACTATTGCTAAGTAGCAAATCAGAAATTATATCCTCATATTTAACATTACATAGTCATATAAGTATTTGAATATAATCATGTCATTACCATGGACATTCTGTCATTACCATGACAGAATATAAGCATGGTAATGACACTCATGGTAATGACAAATCAAACAAAATGTTTTTTTTTTTTTCCATAGGCCTAAATGGCAGCCATTAAATCTTTTAGCCCATACAATGTTTTCTTATTTCTTATGTAATAGAAGCAGATTAAGATATAAAAGTTCATTTAAATATATATTAGAAGCTGCATGGTAATGACATACAAAAAAAATACTCACCAAAACAATCAAAGTCTTTGCTTGTTTTACTGAAATTATAAAACTGTATACACTCTTCAGCTACACCTGGTAACAAGATGGCTACTAGGGATTATTTTTACTTTGATAACAAAGCATGTGCTGCCCTCTAGGAAAGACTAGATGAACTTTTTCTCAAAAGCATGATAATGACACTTTTTCTTAGGACACAATTTAAAAATTCATTAAAAATTATAAATAGTTTTAAAAAATGAAAATAAATGTTTTTTTTTTTTTTTTTTTTTTAATTAGTAACATCTTAATAAATACAAATTTACTAAAAAAAGTTATAATCATCTGTTTCAAATACAACTTTGTTACATCTTTACCTGATAAATTACTTGTTGGGACAACCTATGGTAATGACATTTTAACTACAAAAGAATATATTTTTTATTTCTTTTATTTTTATAAACAATAATATAGCTGGGAATTATTACTAAAATAACATGATAGTTAAGATGCAATAATTAAATTTAGGATATTTAACTTTTTTTCAATGCAAATGCAAAAGGACAGTAAAACATGACACTTTTTGAAAATGACCCTGTTGTTGCTATTATGAAATATAAAACATTTGAAACAAACAGCTTGTCTTTTATGCTTCAGAAATACTTGTGTCTAACATTATAGCTTGCTGGCTGAAAGGTTTATTACCTGGTCAAAATAAATGATTTTTATTTTTTTTTTAACCTATTGTAAAATTAGTTAAAATGGAAGGGTAATATTTGGTATTTTCTACCTTTTATGAAATGAAACAATGTCAGTGTTTTGTGGTAGATCAGATTTCACTTTAAAATGATTAAATTTATGAAAGTTTCAGTTAGAGATGGAAATGTTGTGTGAAAGGTTTCTTGAGTTTTGTGAAGAGAGTTGTTTTAATGTGAAAACTTTGGTGAAGGGTCCTTTAAAGCACCTAATTACTTCCTAAGCATACCGCTGCATATATAATGGAATATTAACAATTCTACAAGTTTATTGATTAACATTTCTTTTAGTATAATAAACAATTCACATTACATTGTATTATTTACAACATTCATCTAAAGATGTCTTTTTTTAAGTTTCAAAGCTTAAAAAATATAATCTGATGTGCATGACTTATGAATGAAAATATTAATTTTTCACTAAAGTAATTTTGCAGTTTATCAATGTTAAATGTATTCAAAGATAGAAAATAATTTGTTTATTCTTGAATTTTAAAAAAAGTGTTTAAGGCTATATTCTTAAATTCAGATTAAGTCAGATTACTTTCTGGCACATTTCTGAGTCACTTTTAATTGTAAACATATAAAATTTGCTGAGTTTATTCTTTAAAAACCATGATATCAAATAGTGTTTTCCATTTTTTGACAAAAATAAAGGCTTCTTCAGAAAATCCAGACAAAATTGGCTATAAGGAAAGGGCAACTGACGTCACTGTTGGTTAAATTACTGTTGGTTTGGGAGAAAAACCTGTTCGTTCTTTACGACTCCTACAGTACACATGAGATGGAGCGATTTGATTGGTCTACGTTAAACTGGTCTGTGATATGATTGGCCTACGTCGCCATGAAGATTCCTGCAATGATAGCTGCTACAAAAATGCAGTGGTAGATTGGTTGATGGAACTGTTTGTTTGTAAACATGCCCTTTCCTTATTTGAACCGATTAGACAACATTCGCTTCATGGGTTCAAGACGTCAGTCCTGGAGAGATTCTTGACTCATAATCAGTTCTACTTTGTGTACTTAAATAATTATAACAATTTTACTAGCATTTCATGCTTTTATTTTTGAAATAAAATCAGTTGGGGTTAAATAACTGAAAAAACAGCTTTTTTTATATAATGCATACGTAGTATGCAAAAAAAAAATATATATTTTTTTAACCTGCAAAAAGGATGCTAAGGATTTTTATTGGAAACTGCATCCCAAACATTGTGAATTATTATTTATTGAACGTGAATCATTTAATCATTATTTAATCGTAATCTCACAAAACATCGTAATTCACTATTTTTTTAATTGAAAATATTTGTTATTAAATTATAATGTATATTTATGCAATGGTGCACCCAGGGTTATGCCTTGGGAAGGGTAAAGAGATTGGACTTCATTATTTCTAAACTCCGTCAAATTGGCAGATTTTTATACCGCTACTTAGAACATCCAATCTTACATTGCGCAAGTACGTATCCTTTTCTGACTCTCTTGCAAGAGATAACAAATGCTTGATTAGTAGCGCCATCTCTGGTTACAAATTAATACTAATCATTGAGATATGACACCCCTCCCCTCGTAGTTCAAACGAACCACTGGTTTAATCTGTCTGTTACTTCTTCGAACTGGTTGATTGTCCTTTTTATCAGTCTTTATAGGTACACTTTCTGTAAGTCCACATCATTGTTTATAAATGAATTGTTCTTTACATTTTTATCTATAGTATAATCACAATCTTTATTAACAAATGTACCTGTTACAATTTCATGTGAAAACTGAGATTGGTTAGATTTTTCAGCATTCTCGGCATTAATTTGCTCATTATTATTTACATAATATCCAGAAAACTTGTTTCTATTATTAACTCTATCATAACTATCATAATCATTGTTTTGTTCATCAAACTGACCCCCCAGGTAGCACAGATATATCGGCCAATATCCACGGCAATATTGGCCAATATTTTGAAAGTCTCTGAATGTCGTACGTCAAATTTACAACATCTACCGATATTCACAGACATAACTTAAAATTAGTTTTAAAAAGAAAACATTCAAAAGAGCTTTTGGCATTACTTATGACATCATAATACAGAAATAGTACCCTAAAAAAAAATATTTTATTAATTTTGCCAATTTTAAAAAGCTTGACTTTTTAATGCCTTACTTTTAATATTTGGTGACATTGGCCAATGTTGTAAAAATGATATTACTACTATTACAACATTCAGGGATATCTATCGACATTCGTAAAAAACAATATCATTTTTCGGACATTTCGAGACATCTGTCGACATTCAGCATATCTGACGAAGTTTGTAACCTTGACCAAAGTGATCGGAAAGTTCTAAAGGACCGCCCATTTGTGTGGTGTAGTTTTCGTCAATGTGCATTTGATGGAGGCGTTGGGCGTGAAATTTGCACAGAAAGAAAAAGCCTATATAAAAATTTCTGTAGGAATCTATAGTTATTTTTATATATAAAAAAAGCATGTGAAAATTTGTGTTTTATAAAAAACTAAAGACTAAAGATGATTTTATACTATGTATTTTATACTAATTTAAAAAATGTTTTTACAAGAAAAAAAGAATAATTTATATAATTTTTAAATGGATGCGTGTTTATCTTTTTAAAATGCTTTTGGATTTCCGACTTTTATAAGAATTTTATATTTTATTATTGAAACAATACAAGTTTAGTTTCAAAATTAGGTCATTGAACTTTTAATTAAGCACTATTAATAATATATATTTTATACAGTTCATCTAAGTAATTATTATTATTATATAATAGTAAGCTTTTGGGCGTGTTAACTTTTGTGTAGTGCATCAATTTTTGAAAAAATGTACACATATTTCTGACTTAAAATTAATAATATATTATATATATATATATATATATATATATATATATATATATATAATTTCTCACAAAGCAATATTCAAAGTATTGGGGTTGTTATAACTTTCTTTATAGTTTGGTGCAGGGGGGGGAGGGGGGGCACACACACATGATTTTTAACACAGAAAGCTTTAAAATTTCTTGCCTATTTTAAAATATTTTGTTACAAAATTTCCAACAAACTCAGTAATAAAGTGATATTTAAATAAATCTTTGCTAAAAGAACGTAAAAAAAAAATATGTCGATTGTGATTGAAAAATACGAGATAATTAAATGATAGTTTTATTATTTGTCAGACATATTTTATTTCAGTAACAAAAAAATCTACTCCCACCAGCTTTTGTTAACAGCTCTTTATAACAAGTTTTTTCCTGTGATTCTATTGATCATATTTATTAATACTTGGGTTTGCCTTTGAACGAGACTAGACTTTCCTGAAGTAGACATCGCTCGTTTTAGAATGAGTGATTTCTGTCCACCACATTTGGGGTGCTAAAAAGATATTGTTCTTCAGTAATAAAAAAATAAGGCATTTAATATCCAAAAATGGTATTCAGGAATGTTAGAAAAATATATCGCTCAATATCAAATCATGATATTCAGCAATGACAGAAAAAAATATCACTTAATGTCAAAAAAGGATATTCAGAGATGTTGGAAAATATTGGCCAATATTCACAGATGTCAAAAACTAATATTCACAAATATTATTTTAGGAGGGAGGGGGGGGGCGGGGGTCATTTAACGTTGGCCAATATGAAATTTTGATATTGGCCGATATTACATTTTGATATTGGCCAATATCTTTGTGCTATCTGGGCCGGTTTAATTTTCTCTGATATTTCATCACTTATTTCTCTGTTGTGTCTCAACTGATTAACATGACATTTACACATTATTCTGTCATCTCTATTTACTAAAACCCATGTACTCCCCAATAATTTTATAATTTTTCCCTTAATCCATTTCATTTCTCCCCTTTTCGAAAGTTTTTAACAAAAACTGATTCATGAAGATTGTATTTGTATTGGATATGGGCATTATTTAGCGTATTAGGATGAATAACTATGTTATTGCTTTACAGTTAGTTATTTTATAACAGATTACTGGAAAGTGCCTGTTAAATTTGGAATGTATTACCTGCAAATTATTTAAGGAAAGAAAAAAGCTGAAAAATATAATTTTAGAAATACATATTCAATTCAAATTATTAAAATTTCCGAAATTTGTTTTCTATCTTAATAAAAATAAGCTTTAAAAAATGTACTTTCAAATAAAAAAAAGTCCTACTTTGAACGCTTATGAAAATGTCAAACGAAAATGAAAACAAAATCTTGAACAGCCAACCGAAGTCAGAATAAAAAAACTATTCCAAGGCTAGCAAGGCTGTCAGGAGATAACTAGACCTTAGAAGCTGAAAAGCCCGGCTCACGAGTAACCAATCAAAGTCCGCTCTCTGTAAAGCTTATTGTGACATTGTTTAAAACATCTGCTTAACGCTTACTTTATATCTCTCAAAAGTCTGCAAGCAAGTGTTGCAGTTTCAAAGAACGATAAATAACGTGACAGTTATTTTGTTACAAATAATCATCATTGTTGATTTTAAACATGTAACTGCTTTCGTTCAATACGAATAAAAGAGTCATTTAAGTGAATGCGCTGGGAATGACTCACCTGAAAAAAATTTTTAAACACAATTTAGAGACATATTGCACTGCCTCATAATCATCATAGATAAATAGCATCTTACAATTGAATAGAGGGTACTTTACTATTATACCAAGAGTAATAGTAGTTGACAAAAAATAAAATTCAAATAAAATGAAATATATTCAGAAAAAAAAAAACATTGTTGGTATGAAAGTAGACATTTAAAACGTATAACGTTTGAAAATTACAGACTTTCACGAATTATTACTAAATCAATATAAATATATACTTAAAATAAAAGAATAAATAAATATTACATAATAAAGTATTAAAATAACACTCAATTTAAATTGCAGGCATGAAATTGTTAATAAGCTTAATTTTAATTGACTGTCGGCTGATCATTTGCTCGCGAGTTTCATGTAAACATAGTGGTCTACACGGTCCGAAAAATTCAGATACCGGGCCAGGCCGCCCCAGAAGACAGCTATCTTCACCTGACATCGGCCCAGTGTAAAAGCTAAAGTTTGGTCAGATCAAAAATCAATCCTTTCTCATATTTTAATTTTTTTTTTTAAATCATACCTACAATTTAAAAAAGAATATTGTATACATATTTATACAAATATTTTAATCCCCAGAAGACAGCTATCTTCACCAGACACCGGCCCAGTGTAAAAGCTAAAGTTTGGTCAGAGCAAAAATCAAACCTGAAATCAAATCAATCCTTTCTCATATTTTAATTTTTTTTAAATCATACCTACAATTTAAAAACGAATATTGTATACATATTTATACAAATATTTTAAAGTGCATAATTTTTTCGATTATACGTTGGCAAAATATTGTATATGAAATTCCAATATTAATGATAACATAGACAAAATATTGAACATAGTTTAGAAGAAAAGAAAAAATATCGTAGTTTTTAATCTCTATAAAGGAATGAATATACAATTAAAAAAAAATATTTGTTTTGTATTTATTAAACCAAAATAAAATTTCTACAGATTCTAGTAACAAATGTAAAATAACACTGTTCTCTTTAGCGCAATTGTAAATAATGTATAATAAATCTATATAGTGAAATACAGATGTCTTCTTGCTGTACAGTAGAATGAACACACAATATTAAAGCCATATTACATATTTATATTTAAAAATGTACTGTTCTTTAGAAATATTATATTCAAGGGTTGTTCAGTTCTGAAAAATTATTTTGTTACTTTGTACATACTATTAAGACTTTTTTACGAAGAATAAAAAATATCGTAACATAAACCAAATGATTTTATGCTTATTTAGTAAAATGTGTAAAGCAGTAATATAAAATTAAGATATTCCAACACATAAGAAAACAAGAACGAAAAATCATGCATCACGCATAGATTATGAAACACTTTCCAACACAACCAGAAAACTAACGAAATTTCAACGTTAAATAAGGTGAAAGAAGTTATGTAAGTAAACAGTTTAGAAAACATATAACACATTGAAAAATACAGTTTTCGAAATTACCTTCCAGTGTCAAAAAAGTAGTCGAATTATTTTGTGCAACTCTCTATATGATCAATAGATGTGGATAAATAGTATGATAAAATTTAGTTCAGTTAAAATAGTCACATTTAGCAATTTTCGCCAATCGATGGAAATGCACTCGAAATCTTTTGTACAGCCCTGTATATCATCTGAAGACTTTTGTACACACCACCTATTAAGCTAAGAGACAACTTAAAACTCACTTGCAGCAATTACCAATCGTAAACGACAATGTATGTTTCTTTTCGTAGCCATGTATATGAATTTATTTATATTCCACAAACTTCTATTAGTCTACTAAATATAGTTCAGCAGGAAAATGCGTAAACACAATTAAAAACTACCCTTAAGCAATTCAATCCCATGGTCTGTAATACTTATGAATTCCCTTGTGTAGCCCGGTATACGATAAACCGAGTTTATAAACACACAGGTACTATGAAAAAAAATTGTTAAACTTAAAAGCGCAAACCAAAGTTGAAAATGCACATATCACACATAGACTGTAAATATCGCACATGTACTGTAACCATTATCTTTTGTGTGTCCCTGTAAATAAACGCAATGCACACAAGAGAGCAGTTTATAGTGCACCTCAGTAATGCATATAATTTTCATTATGTTTGAAATAGTGAAATATCACTAAATTACACTGCAGACGATTTTTCCCCATAGAACAATTACGGAACAATTACCATAGAACAATGTGTTACATAGTTTTTTGTTTGACCCTGTAAATGAATAATAAATGCTTTATACCCCATATTCTAAAAAAAAAAGCATGTTTTAATGCGCTTCATAATTATATATCAATTTCATTGTGTTTTAAATGATGTAGCGTCATCAAAGTGAGCTTGAAACGATTATTCCCCATTGACCGTAATGTAACGGAAAACTTTTGATTGTCCCTGTAAAAAACTATAAGTGCTACACACTTCAGTTGAAATAGGGAACATGCTATAGATAACGACAATAACATATAAAAATTTCAAAGCAATCCGAGCGTATTTACGGGAGTTAGAGCACGGACAGACTGCCATCAGACAAACCGAAGTCAAACACTTTTCAACTAGGTTGGAAAGTGTTAACAAACCGAAGTCATAAGCTCTTTTCAACTAGGTTGGAAAGTGTTAAAAAACAACATCAAGAGAAGTTTGAACTACAGAAACAACAGAGTTTTGTCGAAGGATCGCCGAGCCTCTAAATATTATGGCGTACGATTAGGTCCATATAAATTAAAATGGATTTCTTAAGAACGTAAACATTTTTCTTTTTCATTATTTTCTTATTTAATACGAGAATAGAAGGGAATTACTTGATGGCTCGTATGTAGCATCTCTATGTGTAGCAAGAGAACCTACAGAGCTTAGTAAGTCGTATGTTCTTTATGTGTGGCGATAACACAAACGTAGATGAAGAAATTTAAGTCTGTTGACACCGGTAATCCGAAAGAGAAACAGTTGTATACAATTTTCGCCCATGATAATATTTAATATTTACTACAGATTGCCGTAAAGAGGAACATCTCATATAAGTCGAAACTTAAAATAATTTTTGGAATCCCACCGTAGTCTTGTAAGAAAGGAAACGCTTGCACTTAATTTATTTTGTAATTTTATTTAGCTCGCTCTTTCCTGTTTGTGCTTGACTATCCTCTACATCGCGTCCCTTACAACCCAGGTAGCACAGAGATATCGGCCAATATCCACGGCAATATTGGGCAATATTTTGAAAGTCGCTGAATGCCGTACGTCAAATTTACAACATCTGCCGATATTCACAGACATAACTTAAAATTAGATTTAAAAAGAAAGCATTCAAAAGAGCTTTTTGCATTACTTATGACATCATGATACAGAAATAGTATTCTAAAAAATAAAATTTAATAATTTTGCCAATTTTAAAAAACTTGACTTTTTAATGCCTTATTTTTAATATTTGGTTACATTGGCCAATGTTGTAAAAATGATATTACTATTACAACATTCAGGGATATCTATCGACATTCGTATAAAACATCATTTTTCGGACTTTTCAAGATATCTGTCGACATTCAGCATATCTGACGAAGTTTGTAATCTTGACGGAAGTGATCGGAAAGTTCTAAAGGACCGCCCATCTGTATGGTGTAGGTTTCGTCAATGTGCATTTGATGGAGGCGTTGGGCGTGAAATTTGCACAAAAAGTAAAAGCCTATATAAAAATTTTCTGTAGGAATCTATAGTTATTTTTATGTATAAAAAAGCATGTGAAAATTTGTGTTTTATAAAAAACTAAAGATGATCTAATACTATCTTTATACTATGTATTTTATACTAATTTTAATAATATTTTCACAAGAAAAAAAATCAATTTATATAATTTTTAAATGGATGCTTGTTTATCTTTTTAAAATGCTTTCGGATTTCAGACTTTTATAAGAATTTTATTTTTTATTATTGAAACAATATAAGTTTAGTTTTAAAATTAGGTCACTGAACTTTTAATTAGGCACTATTAATAATATATATTTTATACAGTTCATCTAAGTAATTATTATTATTATATAATAAGCTTTTGGACTTGTTAACTTTTGTGTAGTGCATCAATTTTTGAAAAAATGTACACATATTTCTGACTTAAAATTAATAATATATATATATATATATATATATATATATATATATATATGTGTGGTATTCTGTCTACACTTTATTACTAATTATCTCTTAGGAGATTTAATTAGAATGGTACAAGAACTTGATATGTTTTTTGAAATTCAAAGATGTTATAACTATATATATATATAATTTCTCACAAAGCAAAATTCAAAGTAATGGGGTTATTAAAACTTTCTTTATAGTTTTGTGCAGGGGGGGGGGGGGACACACACATGATTTTTAACACAGAAAACTGTAAAATTTCTACATTTTAAATTTCTTACCTATTTTAAAATATTTTCTACAAATTTCTAACAAACTCAGGAATAAAAAGTGATATTTCAATAATTCTTTGCTAAAAGAACGTAAAAAAAAAAAAAATATGTTGATTGTGATTGAAAAATACGAGATAACTAAATGATAGTTTTGTTATTTGTCAGACATTTCTTATTCGAGTAACAGAAAAATGTACTCCCACCAGCTTTTATTAACAGCTCTTTATGACTTGTTTTTCCCTGTGTTTCTATTAATCATGCTTATGACTATTTGGGTTTGTCTTTGTCTTGTTACATAACGAGACTAGATTTTCTGCAGAGGTCTCTCGTTTTACAATGAGGGATATCTGTCCACCACAGGTGGGGTGCGAAAAAGAGATTGCAATTCAGTAATAAAAAAATAAATCATTTAGTATCCAAAAATGTTATTCAGGAATGTTAGAAAAATACATCGCTCAATATCAAATGATGATATTCAGCAATGACAGAAAAAAATATCACTTAATGTCGAAAATTGATATTCAGATATGTTGGAAAATATTGGCTAATATTCACAGATGTCAAAAACTAATATTCACAAATATTATTTTAGGGGGGTCATTTAACGTTGGCCAATATCAAATTTTGATATTGGCCGATATTACATTTTGATATTGGCCAATATCTTTGTGCTACTTAGGAATGGCTCTTCTCACAAATGCACCCAGAAATTCAGCGCGAAGGATAATATGATGTCACTAGCCGGTCGCTTCTGAGTGGGGCCCAAATACATTCGGCAGCGTACTGTCTTGACTTCCCTTGGGGCCTAGACATTTCATTTTACATGAAAACAGAAAAATTTAAATAAAATACTTTATTTTAAACTATACAAAAATAACTAAATAATATATATATCTATACTAATATTATAAAGTAGTAAAGATTGTTTGTTTGTAGGAGGTAATCTCTGGAACTACTGAAGCGATTTCAAAAGTGATGGTGGCAAATTGATGGTGACAATCCCTGCTCCAACATAGGCTATATTTTATGTCGGTGCCACTACTCCCAGGGTGGGTGCAAGAGCGAAAAACGTTCTAAAATTTCGATTTTTTTACACTGAAGAAGCTAGAAACATGAATTTTGGCAAGGCAGTTACTTATAAAATGTATATGCTTTCTAAGAACAAATTCTAAAAAAATTCGAAATTTGAACTGGTTAGATGAGCAAAAAGCGTTCTAAAAACATTCTAAATTACAATTTCTATGGAATCTCTGGAACTACAGAACCATTTTCAAAAGTGATGGTGGCAAATTGATGGTGAAAGTCCCTGCTCCAACATAGGCTATATTTTATGTCGGTGCCCCTACTCAAAAGGGGTTCCAAGAGCGAAAAACGTTCTAAAATTTTGATTTTTTTTATATTGAAGGTGTTAGAAACATGAAATTTGGCATGGTAGTTACTTATAAGATGTAAATGCTCTCTAAGAACAAATTCTAAAAAAATTCGAAGTTTAAAACTGTGAGCTGAGCAAAAAGCGTTCTAAAAGCGTTCTAAGTTACAATTTTTATGGAATCTCTGAAACTACGGAACCATTTTCAAAAGTGATGGTGGCAAATTGATGGTGACAGTGCCTGCTGTAACATAGGCTATATTTTATGTCGGTGCCATTACCACAGGGAGGTGCAAAAGCAAAAAACTTTCTAGACTTTCGATTTTCTTATACTAAAGGAACTAGAAACTTGAAATTTGGCATGGTAGTTATTTATAAAATGTAAATGCTCTCTAAGAACAAATTCTAAAAAAATTCGAAATTTAAAAAGGTGAGATGAGCTCAAAGCATTTCAAATTACAATTTCTGTGGAATCTCTGGAATTACGGGACCATTTTCAGATGTGATGGTAACAGTCCCTGCTGTAACATAGGCTATATTTTATATCGATGACACTACCACAGGGGGGGGGGGGGTGTAAAAAAGCGAAAAACGTTCTAAATTTTTGATTTTTTTTTACATTAGTGTTGCCTTATTAGTAATTTCTGAATTATCTGTGGCAGTAAAATTTCCTTTAATGAAAATAGACCAACGAATACCACTTGGCATTTTTCAAGTATTACGCGAGCAAAGCCGCGGGTTTTGCTAGTATATACATAAATAAATATTTCTTGACATTAATAATATTTTTTACATAATCCCTTTGATAAAATACTACTGGCCATGTGCGTATTTATCTAAGATGAGCGGAGAGCTTTCAGATGAAATAAATAAAATTGGGATTGTCTAAGATAAATGGCGATCATTGTAAATGGGTACTGTCACGCCTATAAATTATTAATGAGGTGATCAAAATAGCGGGACCCTGTGTATTTCTTAGCCATACATCTTTAATGCAGCGATCACTATAACGTGATTCAGTTAATTTGCGTGCATAAATCATTAAAATGAAATAATTTTAACAGGACCCATTCGGTTGCACGCTTGTAATCTGACTATACGGTAATCACCACAAGGCATCCTTGTGTATACCCTAGCCCATAAATATGGCAATCAGTACTTAAATCGCAATTTTTTACTTTCAAAAAATGTATTTTGAAAAAAGGCGGAAGTGTAATATTTTGTTTAAAATTTTAAATCCGATCGCTAAAAGACAAAATTTGAAAGAAAAAAAAATTATAAAATGGGAAATTAAAAAATATATTCCTTAGAAAAAATGTCACACAAAAAATATAAAAAATCAGCAATAGTTCTCTTTTTCGTCTATTCTTCCGCAATCGGATTCGCAGCCGATGTTGCCCACAAACTCGCTAGCTCAAATCGCTGAAAAACATGATTAACTACTTTTTTTTGTAGATTTTGTAAAGCGGAGTTTCACTTTCTTACTTAAAACTGCTGCTGGGATATGGCACAATTACCTAAAACTTTCGAGACACAGTGTGACCCCTTGATGGATTATTATCTAAAATTGCTGAAATACATATTTAACTATTTTTTAGCACATTTGTTACATCCTAAATTTCACGCTTCTACCTATTACTGAGATATGGCAAAATGACCTGAAAAATTCGACCCACATTTAACCCCGAATTTTAGTGGCCGAATTTCTAAAATTGCGGAAATAAGTGTTCAACTATTTTTTAGTAGATTTGTTATCCTGAACCTGCGATTTCAAGATCCTAACTAAAAATGCTGCTGAGATATGGCGAACATTCGAAATGACCTAACATTTTCGACCCCCATTTACCCTCTTAATGGGTGAATTTCTAAAATAGTTGAAATATGTGTTTAATTTTTTTTATAGCGGATTTGTTACCCTGAATTTCACGCTCTTATCCAAAACTACTGATGAGATATGGTTAAAAGGTGAAATCATCGAAAATTATCGACCCCTTTTAAACCCCTTCGTAGTTGAATTTCTTCAATAGCCTAAAATACATGTTTAACTATTCTTTAGTAGATTTGTTATCAAGAAATTCATGCTCCTACCTGTAACTTCTATTGAGAAATGGCAAAATGACATAAAACATTTGACCCTTCATTTAACCCCCCTTAGTGGGCGAATTTCTAAAATCACTGAAATACTTGTTTAACTACTTTTTTAAGGATATTTGTTATCCTGAATTTCATGTTTTTTTCTAAAACTGCTGATAAAATATGGTGAAAAGGTGAAATCACCGAAAATTTTTTACTCTTCATTTAACCCCCTTTGTAGTTGAATTTCTAAAATCGCCTGAAATTCATGTTTAACTATTCTGTAGTAGATTTGTTATCCCGAATTTCACGCTCCTAACTATAATTTCTACTGAGAAATGGTAAAATGGCGTAAAACATTCGACCCCATTTACCCCCCCCCCCCCTTAGTAACTGAATTTCTAAAATCGCTGAAATACATGTTTAACTATTTTTTTAGTAGATTTGTTATCCTGAGTTTCATGATTCTACCTATTCTTTCTACTGAGATATGGCAAAATGACCTAAAATATTTGACCTCATATTTAACCCCCCTTAGCTGCTGAATTTCTAAAATTGCTGTAATACATGTTTATCTATATTTTTTGTAGATTTGTTATCCCGAATTCCGAGCTCTTAACTAAAAATGCTGCTGAGATATGGCGAACAGGCAAAATGACCTAAAATTTTCGACCCCCATTTAAACACCTTAATAGATAAATTTCTAAAATCGCTGAAATATATGTTTAATTATTTTTTTAGTAGATTTGTTATCCTGAATTTCACGTTCCTTCATAAAACTGCTGCTGAGATATGGCGAAAACGCGAAATGACTAAAAACTTTCGACCTTTAACGCCTTTAGTAGTTAAATTTTTAAAATCGGTGAAATATGTGTTTAACTAACTTTTAGTACATTTGTTATCCTGAATTTCGCGCTTTTAACTAAAACTGTTGTTAAGATATGGCGAAAAGGCAAAAGGACCTAAAACTTTATACCCCCCCCCCCATTTAACACCCTTAGTGGTTGAATTTCTAAAATCGCTGAAATACGTGTTTAATTATTTTTTTAGTAGATTTGTTATCTTGAATTTCACGCTATTACCTAAAACTGCTGATGAGATATGGTGAAAATGTGAAATCACCGAAAATTTTCGACCCCTTATTTAACCCACTTAGTGGTTGAATTTCTAAAAACGTCTGAAATACATGTTTAACTATTTTTTAGTAGAATTGTTATCCCGAATTTCACGCTCCTACTTAAAACTCCTGCTGAGATATGCCGAAAAGCAGATATTATCTAAAACTTTCGACCTCCTATTTAACCCCCTTAGGGTGTGAATTTTCAAAAATTCTTTCTTAGTGGCTGCCTACATTGTGTAAAGAACATGCTTTAAAAACTTCATTGTTCTAGGACAAAGGGTTGAGGCTCAGCGTTGATTATGAGAAAATCAAGCTACTCTTTTATAAGTATAGATTATTGTTTACTTTCATCTTTAGAACGGAGTGTTACATGTCCTTTCATCATAATTTTTACAAATAAAAAATAAGAAAACGGTTTTCAAATATCATTCATGTACAAGTTAAATGAGCTTGATTTAAATTGGTTAATATCATCATTTATTTACTTAAAATCTTTGAATAAAATAAGATTATACCAGAAAGACCCGTGCGAAGATTTCGCACTGCAATCTTTGAGATTATTTCCTGGTACGTTTTAGCATAAAATTTTAATTAACTATTTATTTTTAGAAAATCCAACAACGCGTTTACGAAATGTGAGTGTACTATGTCAGAAGCCTGTTCAAACACTTTTCGAATGATACATTTTTCATCGTTGTATGTTTTGTATGTGCATAGAAAAGGAATGTTGACAACAGAAATAAGATATGTGATCTAGATTGTTTTTTCATAAATGAAATGAAAGCTTTTTTCAAATCAATGTTGCCACAAAAATAAAATACCGCATTATATGATGCTCAACAGCAATTATAAAAATAATAAATAGTAAAAAACAGGTAAAATGTGACTTTTCGCAGGGATTATTTTATATTTATGACTAAAAACCAAAATTAAAATTGAAACGTTTAGAAGAAATTAAATATTATTGATTGATCGAAGCAGTGGTATTTTACACGTGTAGCATAAAAAGTATAATTTGTTATATCAGATTGAACTGTAATTTAAGTACATTTCAATATATTTTTCTTCGTCCCTTATTTTTCCCGAAGAAGATGCCGTCATCCTCTAATGTAGTTAAAATACAATTGTTATATATTTTTTTCCCTCGCGCAAGCCTTTTTCTATCTTTGATTGGATTTTATTGTTAGGAATAAATGAGATGATGTTCTCGCTTGACTAATGTTGTTTGAAGATATTTTTATCCTTAATTTTTCTCGAGAAGTTTAAACCTGCATCTAAAAAATATTAGATATTTCTAAAAATTATTAGACTGCAGGGCGAAATCCCCGCACAGATCCACTGGTTAAATACATAACATTGTTAAAAATGGTAAATAATATAGAATAAATAAATAAATAAAATATATTAAAGTATTGAACAAACCGGTGTAATATTATAAAAGCATAAAAAGCTATATATTTCACTGGCACCCGGCTAACCGAAAAGTACCATAAATAAACTACATACTTATCGAAAAATAAGGTTTACTATAATTAGTTAATTGGCGCCATGCTTGGAGCAATTGTATTTGAGCTTCCCGTATAATACGTAAGTACCCTTTTTTTTTATTATTATCCTTATATATTATTTCTCTTGTCAACATCCCTTTTACTCAGAAAATATGAAACGCAGAACGACGAATGATATACCATATGAAAGGTTTTAGAACAGGCTTCTGACATAGCCCAGTTAACAATTCGTTAAAACATGTTTTTTATTAAAATTTGCTGAAATTAAAAAATTAAAAGAAATGAAAGGTTTTCCTGAAATTATTGTTGCCAAAAAAATAAAATACCACATTATATGATGCTCATGGCAATTATTATAAAAAACACCGCACGGGTTTATTTTATACTTATGATTAAAAAGCGAAATTGAAATTGAAATGTTTAGATTTATATTTCTAAGTCCCATGGTTTTCCCGAAGCGGATGACGTCATCCTCTAATGCAGTCAAAATACGATTGTTAATTTTTTTTTCTCGCGCGTGCCTTTAGCAATCTGGGATCAGTTTTTAGTCTAACTTTGATGGAATAAATTAGATGATATTCTGGCTTGACTAACAACTAAATGTTGTTTGCAGATATTTTTATCCTTGCTTTTTCTTTAGAAGTTTAAACCTGCATCTAATAAATATTACATATTGATAAAAAATGGTACCTCTCTATTATCCCGTCGACCACTTTTCATAACAAAAAACTATCGCCAAATAAACGGGAGAACGTTGCCATTGGAATATAAAAAAATAAATAAAATATAGGAATTTAAGGACACAATTGTTATTTTAATTAATAGAATAACTACTAAATCAGTAAAACATAATGAAAAATACACGCAAATGTCGAATGTAAAACCACTAGATGACGTAACAAACACGTATAATGATTTTGACATGAAGTAAATGGGACTGCATTTTTGGCGTTTAATCTTAGTTTGGCGGTAGTTTTTTGTTATGAAAAGTGGTCGACGGGTTAATAGAGAAGTACCTAAAAAATATTAGATTTCAGTGCGAAATCTTCGCACGGGCCCTCTGGTTTTATCAAAACACGCACAATGTTCAATATATTATAAAACATGCAATATTTAATTTAATATAAAACACACGCTATCTTCTCTACCGGGTTGCCATATGAAGCAAAATCTCGCCAAAATCATCGTGTTGCCTAGGCATAAAATCGTCCTTTTAGCGCCAAAAATATGTCCCGGTGCGTCTGCGGCATCTGTACCAATATTATTTATATACAATTTACTTCTGCTTGTACGTTTCCATAAGGCAGAGTTGCCAAATCGCCGGCTTTTTGCATACCAGTATTATCTTACAGAAAATGTTGTTCTTTTAAATCCCAGAAAGTTCCGATTACATAAAACAACATTTTCTGTACTAAAATACTGGTATCCAAAAAGCCGGAGACTTGGCAGCTCTGCCATAAGGTACAGATATCGCAAATGCACCGGGGTATCTTTTTGACGCCAAAAGGGCGATTTTATGCCTAGGCAACCTGACGATTTTAGCGAGATTTTTCTCCGTATGGCAACCCGGTAAAGCAGATTGCGTGTGTTTTATATTAAACTAGCTAATCCGCCCGGCCGGCGTTGCCCGGGCCCGAAATATTAATAATCTGTTCTATACGAATATGACTGAAATCTGTAAGGCTATCGAAATCAAGTCGAATGAGGCAAACTTCGTCGTAATCGGGCTCATAAAACCCAAGATCGGAAAGCGCATCCTGGCTGTCGAAAGTGCAGCTAAAATATTTAAGGCTATAGATATCAAGTCGAATGAGCCTAACCCCGTCGTAATCGCGTCCATAGAACCAGATATACTCCTATAGTTCCACTTTCCACCGCCAGGGGGCGCAGTCTGTTCTGGAAGAGGCCTTTTCAGGACACTTGACCCAACCAAATTTCCTAGTAGAATTGAAATTTAACTACGGGTAAACATTGCCAAAATAGCGGAAATCGCGAAAGTGGGTTACGTAATCGATTGGTTTCTAAAGGGTTAATGTAGATATTTTTTAAAAACTAACGGTGCATTTTGAAGAAAATGAACGTGTCTATGATCTGGAGTCTACTGTTTGCCCGTACTGGTATTTCCCGAGTCAATGCCGATTTTTAAATCTGGACCAAAAAAGGAAATTCGCGTGAGTGAGTTTTGGAAAGGATTTTTTTTCGGAGGGTTAAAATTAAATTTTTTCAAAACGAATACCAGATTTTAAAAAACAAAGGGATATAGATTAGGCACGGTATTTTTAGTTTTTCGTATCTTGTTTATAAACGCCAATTCGGATTTTTAAAGATAGGAGAAATAGTTAAAAAAGCGAAATTGACTTACGGTTAAAAACGTTTTCGAAAGGGTTAACGTGATTTATTTTTTCAACTAAAGGTTTCTGCCAAAACCCGATAGAACGTAGATGTCTTTAGGTGTGTTTGCTTTTTGTTTGGTTATTTTAGAATGCCGATGCCAGATTTAATATATAGCAGAAAATCGGAATTCGCAAAAGAGAGTCCTGCGCACGAATTTTTTTTGAAGGGTTAATATTCGTATTTTTCAAAAACAAATACAGATGTCGAAAAAGGAATAAATGTTGATATTGTCTGGTATTTTTAGTTTTTTGTAGCTGTCTCTGAATCGCCGATGCAAAATTTTAAAAATTGCCAAAATCGCAAAACGGTATACAGAAAATATACTTTTTCGAAGAGTTAATTTTTGTATTTTTTAAAACCAAAGGTGGCTTTGAAAAGAACAAAAACATTTTAAAAACACAAATTGCACAAATTGTGCTTATTAGTTGCTAAAATCAGTGTAAAAATTGTTTTAAACTCATAAAAGAGCTAAAATCCTACATGTTTCGGCTTTAAACTTAAAGCCATCATCGGGGAAGAGGAACAACACAAACGACTACTGATCTTTTAATTTTCGACACGAGAAAATTGAAATCAACAGTATGGAAAAATTTAAATAAAATAAGCGGGCGCTCTCTGTTGCCAAAGAGCGAAAAACAAAACAATGAATTAACAAGGGGTTAAAAATGTATCCCATAGACTAGGTATGTTGAAAGAAAAGTTATCATTACAAATACAATCTTTTCTAATTTTGATTTCCAATGATTCCCTAATGGCGGCTTTAAATGGGTTATTGAACCTATGGATAATTCTTGCTTTATCGAAATTAATTACAGTATCATTATTTTTAGCGTAAAACCGGGAGAGTGCAGTGGATAACTTTCCAAATTTTATGTCGTTTTTATGCTCTTTTAACCTTTCCAAAAACTTTCTTTTAGTCATACCAATGTAAAAAATTATACTATTATTATTTAAGCTAATGGGGATTTCATAAACACCTGCGAATTGATCAGGGGGGATAGGATCTAATTTACATGAAACTAAGTCAACCAATTTTCTGGGAGGAACAGCAATAAGATGGATATTGTATTTACGGAGGGCCCTTTTAATCCTTTCAAATATAATAGGTATATATTGGAATTTACGATAGTTTGGTTTATTATTGCTAGGGACAGGATGCTGAATTAAATGGCCATTGAATTTTTCTATAATTTTCTGTACGTGATGAGCGGGGAAACCATGGTCAATGGCGATATCTCTGATAAAATTAAGTTCATCTTGGATGAATTCACTTGAACAAACCAGAAAAGCACGCTTGATGAATGAATTGAAGGCAGCAATCTTATAAGTGAAAGTTGTAGAGGCATTAAATGGGATTATTGTGTTACTTCTCATCGGTTTACGATAGACTTTACGTTTTAGGTTGTTGTCATCTTTAATTAATTGAATATCCAGGAACGGTAGTGATGAATTTTCTTCTATTTCCAACGTAAACTTAATATTTTCATCTATTTCGTTTATTTTTGAGAGGAAAGATAGGAGTTCATTCATCAAGCGTGCTTTTCTGGTTTGTTCAAGTGAATTCATCCAAGATGAACTTAATTTTATCAGAGATATCGCCATTGACCATGGTTTCCCCGCTCATCACGTACAGAAAATTATAGAAAAATTCAATGGCCATTTAATTCAGCATCCTGTCCCTAGCAATAATAAACCAAACTATCGTAAATTCCAATATATACCTATTATATTTGAAAGGATTAAAAGGGCCCTCCGTAAATACAATATCCATCTTATTGCTGTTCCTCCCAGAAAATTGGTTGACTTAGTTTCATGTAAATTAGATCCTATCCCCCCTGATCAATTCGCAGGTGTTTATGAAATCCCCATTAGCTTAAATAATAATAGTATAATTTTTTACATTGGTATGACTAAAAGAAAGTTTTTGGAAAGGTTAAAAGAGCATAAAAACGACATAAAATTTGGAAAGTTATCCACTGCACTCTCCCGGTTTTACGCTAAAAATAATGATACTGTAATTAATTTCGATAAAGCAAGAATTATCCATAGGTTCAATAACCCATTTAAAGCCGCCATTAGGGAATCATTGGAAATCAAAATTAGAAAAGATTGTATTTGTAATGATAACTTTTCTTTCAACATACCTGGTCTATGGGATACATTTTTAACTCCTTGTTAATCATTGTTTTGTTTTTCGCTCTTTGGCAACAGAGAGCGCCCGCTTATTTTATTTAAATTTTTCCATACTGTTGATTTCAATTTTCTCGTGTCGAAAATTAAAAGATCAGTAGTCGTTTGTGTTGTTCCTCTTCCCCGATGATGGCTTTAAGTTTAAAGCCGAAACATGTAGGATTTTAGCTCTTTTATGAGTTTAAAACAATTTTTACACTGATTTTAGCAACTAATAAGCACAATTTGTGCAATTTGTGTTTTTAAAATACTAGTTAACAGTGTAGTGTCCAAATGGATTCAATTGAGAACAAAAACAGTTCTTTAATTTGGTGACCTTCGTTTTTCCGTATCGTTTGTATTCCGGTAGATGCAAGGCTCGGAAAACGGGAGAAAATAAAAAACACGAATTCGATGCTTTTTGATTATTTTTTTTAAAGGGTTAAATGTAAAATTTTTTCAAACCAACCAGATCGTTCGAGACGTAAAAGTATGTTCTTTTAGAATATGTAGACGGTTTTTCCGTATTTTTAGCCATTTGTCCATGGTGAATTTAGAAATACTTTAAACAAAAACGGAATGTGTTCTGCTTTCTTTCTTCTGTTCCGGAAGATACGGAAATTGGTTTCTACACATGCGCCAGCTCGCTTCAGAATAATGATTTTTTTATTTGCGATCTTTGATCAGTTTTTAATTGATAACTACTTTAATTTTCAAAATTTAAAAATTTTGAGGCTCAGGTATACCAGGAGAGTGTTTGGACTACCTAAATCTAAATTTACAGACTTCTAGGTGCGCTAAATTTTCCACACACACACACAGAGCGAAACTTTCTTTTATTAGTATAGATTAAACATTCTATGTTTTATAATATACTAGCAAGCTTCGCCCGCTACGCTGGTCGGTTTCTCCAAACGAATTTTGAATCAAACTAAATATACCAGTGAATTGCATTCATCCAACAATGTACGCTTTTGGTCAGACAGCTACAGGAAAATATGAAAAGAGATCGCATATCAAATTATTGCCTTGGACTACTAAGTATTTGTCTGGCTTTAATTATGATCCTCATATTGATTATTTCAGGAATAAGGCTGTTGATCTCGGATCTCAGTTACCCTTAACCTTGTGCCGTGCCTTGAAGTGGCAGGATGAGACTCCATGGATATGTTGCAGTGGCGGTAGTAAAGAAGACAGATGCATTTTTAGAAATTATAACTTGTAATGTTAGAAATATTGCTGAGTTGGCGCTAAAGGCATCACAAAATTATAGAAAATGTGCAATATCGAAACCGTACAGACCCTCAAAATTTTACTTCAGCCAGCATATTTTATTTAAAAATCACAATTACATAAATATCCGTAAGAATAATAAGTACTTTTATACTGTTGGGCGCCAGTAAAAACTCACCAAATCTTGTTTCGATTGGCATAATTTGAATTGGAGCATTTTGCGTGACATTTTATTTGTATTGATATGTTTGTGTTTATGTATTTTATTATGATTATATTTTAGTTATTTTAAATAAGTTTTTTAAGATATTATATCGCAATGTTAAAATAATGGCTAGTTGTTATTAGCTAGCGTTAAAAGATTAGAAAAAAAAAAAGGATTGGCAAGATTAAAAAAATTTGGCGATCACTGGCACCCAGCTAACATAAAAATCTATATAATAAAACCGTAAGTCATGTGACTGTCATCAACAGTTCCGGGATGTCCGTTTCAATTTTTCATATGCCAGGCAGCCATTTTTATTCAAAATTATTTTTGCAAATAAAACTGCATAAAAGTTACATTTTTAGAAAGATCGTTCAAAATAAAGGTACTTTTCGGTTAGCCGGGCGCCAGTGAAATTTATATATCTATGTATACATATATATACATATATCTATACATACACACATTTATATATGCATGTATGTATATATACATATATATATACACATACATATATGTGTGTATGTATACATAGATATGTATATATAGATATATACATTTCACTGGCGCCCGGCTAACCGAAAAGTACCAAAATAAATTAATATTTGAGAGATGACTTACGTTCAATTATGTATACATTCTGCAATAACTTCAGTTTAAATTAGGTTCGCAGTTAAAATTCTCTATCTATGAAAGTAAACAAAGAAAAAAGATTCATTCGTTGTGAATGTTTAAAATATTAAACCATGAATTTTTGGATCGCTGCCTGGCGTAAAAAAAATAATCCGCACCAGTGAGACAGTCAAAGTTTACCTTAATTCTGTTCCATACAACTCAACTTCCGGATCTTTTTTTGACGTAAGTTGAACTCATGTAATAATATTTAATGGATCAAATTTCGAAAAGAATTGTCCGCTTTTATTTTTTGCGCGTGCAAATTAGAAACGATACTTTAATTTGAAATCAAATGTTTTGATTTATGATAATTACTAGCAAGCTTCGCCCGCTACGCTGGTCGGTTTCTCCAAACGAATTTTGAATCAAACTAAATATACCAGTGAATTGCATTCATCCAACAATGTACGCTTTTGGTCAGACAGCTACAGGAAAATATGAAAAGAGATCGCATATCAAATTATTGCCTTGGACTACTAAGTATTTGTCTGGCTTTAATTATGATCCTCATATTGATTATTTCAGGAATAAGGCTGTTGATCTCGGATCTCAGTTACCCTTAACCTCGTGCCGTGCCTTGAAGTGGCAGGATGAGACTGACGGAAATTCCAATTAAAGGGTAATCTTCTATTCGGAATCAACTACTCTTCAATCGTCAGATAATAATAAAGTACTTTAAATTTGCAGTAAACAACTTTAATTATCTCGTCGGATATACCAACTCATAAACTGTTTTCAACTCAGCTAAGTACATGGAATAAACGCCCACGTGAAAGAATGATTATCACGTGCTATCATGTGCTTTTTCCCAGTGACGTCATCCAAGGCTACCAAGGACATGAAAAAACTCTTTAGATTTTTAGTCAGTTGTTGTGTGAATTTCATTTAATTATGTAGTGTGTGAAAATGTCAGAGCGATGTAAATGCTCTGTGTAATTATGTAATCAAAAAACGTATATTAAACCTAAATTTAATCGAAAGGAAATACTCTATTAATTCTACAGTGATTATTCAACGAAACTAATTTTATTATTTTGCAGAAGTGATATTATAGATAATCCGGAATACTCTAACGGATAATAATATACGTGAGGAAGTTGCAACACGTCACCAATCTATTTATTGGATATAATAAATGCTTTCATCGCCCAATCAGGTAAGCGAATGCATGCTTACTTAACTCTATTTATGAAGTATTGGTTTTATACAATTAAAGAAACTATTTTACACATTAAATAAACTGCGCCGCCGACAGATCATGAAAGACTGATAGCATGTATTAAATAAAAATTTTAAGCACATTAGCTATATGCTGGAAAAACTCGCTTTATAGAAAATAAAAAACGAACGCAAAGAAAAGCGATTCGTATAAAATTAAATTAAATATCTTTAAAAATAATTAAAGATAGAAAATAAAAATGGCTACATTCAAAGAAAGCCAATTCATCGAGAAACTAAATTCGAGCAATTATTCCAACTGGAAATTTAAGCTCGAAATGCTTCTCATTAAAGAAGATTTATTTGAAGTAATAAGTGATCAACCACCAACTCCTTTAAATGAGGATTGGAACAAAAAAGATAGAAAAGCAAGAGCTTTAATTAATCTAAGCATAGATGATGCACAAATTGTGCATGTAAAAAATTTTACCACAGCCAGGCAAACCTGGGAAGGTCTCAAAAGTACGCATGAAAGAGCAAATTTGAGTAGCAAACTGTATTTATTGAGAAAACTGTACAGTACTAAACTGCCCGAAAACGGTAATATGATAAATCATATAACAAATATTCTACAAATAGTAGATAAATTATCCGCCATAGGCGAGAATATAAATGACTCACACATATCCGCACTATTTCTATGCTCATTACCGCCCAGCTACAACACGCTTATCACAGCATTAGAGGCAAGGCCCGAAGCCGAATTATCCCCAGATTTTATCAGAAGTAAACTCATAAATGAGTATAATCGCAGACAAGAAATGTCTGAACAAAACAACAGCTCTGAAAAGGCATTTAAAACACAAAGAAAACACACTTATAACGACTACAAAAGAAATTCAAAATATTGCAGTCACTGTAAGATGACGAATCATAATAATAGCGAGTGCTATCACCTCAAGAGCAGATACACACAGCACAACAAAAACAAACACACATATCAAAATGTGAATAACTTTAATAATAAAAATAAAGCTAAACCTTTTTCATCATCACTATGCTATGAAAACACAGAGAATTATAAAGAGAATACTGACTGTCACGATAACGCGAATGATCAGAAAATAAGCTCAAAAACTAATCAATCCGAAGATCGCGTACTAATAACAGAAAAATTAGGAAAACAAAACTGGATACTCGACAGTGGCAGTACCTCACACATTGCAAATGATAAGAGGTTATTTGATAAATTTAACAATTTTGGAAAATCATCAGTCACCATCGCAAACGGCAACAAACTCGAAGCATTCGGTTCAGGCGACGTTTTAATAAAAACGAAATCCCCAAATGGAGAAATAAAACTCACAAGACTACAGGAAGTCCTATACGTCCCAGAACTAGAATCCAATTTAATATCCGTAAGCAAAGCAACTAAAAATGGATGCAAATTAATCTTTGAAAATGACAAGTGCGACTTAACGTTCGACGGTGAAATTTATATAAGAGCGAAGAACAAAAATAATTTATACATAATCGAACAAACAAACCACTCAGAAAATGCAGAAAACTATGCAAACGTCACACTAAGCTGTAATAATAACAAAGAATGTTTAGAAGTATGGCATCGAAGACTAGGACACCGTGATTATGAAGCAATCAAAACAATTGTTAACAAACAGCTAGCTACCGGAATAAAAATTAAAAACTGCAGACACAATAATAAATTATGCGAAACCTGCATCAAATCTAAATTAAACGACGCGCCATATCCAAAATCGGCTACAAATAGAGCAAACAAAGTTCTCGATTTAATACACAGCGACGTCTGTGGACCTATAAGTACACCAACACTAGGAGAAAAACAATATTTTCTCACATTCATCGACGATTACTCGAGATATACAACTATATACTTACTATCTAAGAAAAGCGAAGTAATTGATAAATTAAAAGAATACATTGCAATGGTAAATAATCAATTCGGTAGAAAACCAAAAGAAATAAGATCCGATAATGGAGGAGAATATAATAGCAACGAAATAGACAATTATCTAAAGGAAAACGGGATATTACACCAATTCACAATTCCACACAACCCGAGCCAGAACGGCGTGGCAGAAAGGAAGAATAAAAGCCTACTCGATATGACACGTAGCATGCTTTTAGAAGCAAATTTAAATAAACAATTTTGGGGAGAGGCAATACACACAGCGACATATTTACAAAACAGATTGCCAACAAGAGCGAACGACAAAACTCCATACGAACTATGGAAAGGTATCAAACCCGATCTCAAACATTTAAGAACCTTTGGATGTAAAGCATTTGTTTACATTAATAAAATACATCGAGGAAAACTAGATAATAGAGCGCAAGAAGGTATTTTTCTAGGTTACGACACACGTTCCAAAGGATATCGCATACACACAAAAGACAAACAAATAATAATTGCCAGGACTGTAAAATTCATAGAACATGAAATAAAACACTCAAACAACATTGAGGAAGATTCAAATCTCGAAGAAATCTCCACTGATGATAGAAATCAAGAAGAGAAGAATAAAAATTACATTGAAATTGACATTAATGATAATGAAAAACAACCATGCGAGTCCAAACAAACACAAATAGAACCAAGAAGGTCAAATAGATCTAACAGAGGAGTACCACCAGATAGATTTGTCTGTTTAGTTAAAGACACACAATCAAATGAACCAAAGAATTGGAACGATATCATGGAAATGAAAAATCCACACGATAGGGAAAATTGGCTCAAAGCCACCGAAAATGAAATCAAGTGCCTAGCTAAAAATAAAACTTGGACATTAGTCGATCCGCCACCAGGCAAGAAAGTGATAGGTTCAAAATGGACTTTTAAATTAAAACGCGACAACCTAAACCAAGTGCAAACCTATAAAGCACGACTCGTGGCACAGGGATACAGTCAGAAATTCGGAGTAGATTATGACGAGACCTTTGCTCCAGTTGTCTCTCATACCACAATCCGTGCATTTCTCATAGCAGCATTAAATCATAACCTTAAAGTTAATCATATCGACGTGAATACAGCGTTTTTACACGGAAACCTACAAGAAGAGGTATACATGAAACAGCCGGAAGGCTATATAGCTCCAAATCAACAAAACAAAGTATGTAAATTACAAAAAGCAATATACGGGCTCAAACAAGCCGCCAGAGCATGGCACACGAAAATCTCCGAGAGTCTTAAAGCATTAAATTTTGTACAAAGTACATCTGACTCATGTCTTTTTATACGCGAAAATGATGAAAACTCGACATACATTATAGTATATGTGGATGATTTGTTAATCGCCGGAAAAAACGAAGATATAATTGAATTAATAAACAATCTCAAAAGGGAATATGAATTGAAAGATTTGGGAGAAGTCAATAACTATCTCGGAATAAATATAAAAAGAGACGATAAAAATTTCTACTTAAACCAAAATTCAAAAATTGAAGAATTGGTAGATAAACTCAATCTTCAAAACGCAAAACCTTACAGCACACCTATGGAAGCAGGTTACAATCGACTCAACGATGATGAAAATCTATTACCTAACAATATCAAATTCAGACAAGCAACGGGAACATTACTCTACATCTCAACATTAACCAGGCCCGATATTTCAGCAGCGGTCAACATACTCAGCCGTAGAAATGAAACCCCTCGAGAAAAAGACTGGAAAGCAGTCAAAAGAATCGTAACATACTTAAACAACACAAAACACCTCAACCTGACGCTAAGTTCGAAAAATAAGCCTATTCTCGAAGTTTACGCAGATGCAGATTGGGGAGGTGATCCAGAAACTAGACGATCCACCAGCGGAAATATATTTATGTTAGGAAAATGTCCCATACATTGGACAACGAAAAGACAAACATGCGTTGCTCTGTCATCAGCAGAAGCTGAATACATTTCTGTAAGTAACGCAGCACAGGAAATACTATGGATGATAAAACTCCTGGAAGATTTAAATTTACCACAACAGAAACCCATAACAATATACGAGGACAATCAGCCATGTATAAAAATGGTTGAAAGTGAAAAACATACTCGAAAAAGTAAACATATAGATATCAGATTCCACGCGATAAGACAACTCAAGGAAGATGGAATAATAGATTTAAAGTATTGTCCCACAGAATTTATGACCGCAGATTCACTCACCAAGCCCAACCCCAAACCTGAATTCATTAAACACCGAAACAATCTGAACTTACTTCCTTATCCTACATAGAAGATTAAGGGGGAGTGACGGAAATTCCAATTAAAGGGTAATCTTCTATTCGGAATCAACTACTCTTCAATCGTCAGATAATAATAAAGTACTTTAAATTTGCAGTAAACAACTTTAATTATCTCGTCGGATATACCAACTCATAAACTGTTTTCAACTCAGCTAAGTACATGGAATAAACGCCCACGTGAAAGAATGATTATCACGTGCTATCATGTGCTTTTTCCCAGTGACGTCATCCAAGGCTACCAAGGACATGAAAAAACTCTTTAGATTTTTAGTCAGTTGTTGTGTGAATTTCATTTAATTATGTAGTGTGTGAAAATGTCAGAGCGATGTAAATGCTCTGTGTAATTATGTAATCAAAAAACGTATATTAAACCTAAATTTAATCGAAAGGAAATACTCTATTAATTCTACAGTGATTATTCAACGAAACTAATTTTATTATTTTGCAGAAGTGATATTATAGATAATCCGGAATACTCTAACGGATAATAATATACGTGAGGAAGTTGCAACACGTCACCAATCTATTTATTGGATATAATAAATGCTTTCATCGCCCAATCAGGTAAGCGAATGCATGCTTACTTAACTCTATTTATGAAGTATTGGTTTTATACAATTAAAGAAACTATTTTACACATTAAATAAACTGCGCCGCCGACAGAGACTCCCTGGATATGTTGCAGTGGCGGTAGTAAAGAAGACATAGATGCATTTTTAGAAATTATAACTTGTAATGTTAGAAATATTGCTGAGTTGGCGCTAAAGGCATCACAAAATTATAGAAAATGTGCAATATCGAAACCGTACAGACCCTCAAAATTTTACTTCAGCAAGCATATTTTATTTAAAAATCACAATTACATAAATATCCGTAAGAATAATAAGTACTTTTATACTGTTGGGCGCCAGTAAAAACTCACCAAATCTTGTTTCGATTGGCATAATTTGAATTGGAGCATTTTGCGTGACATTTTATTTGTATTGATATGTTTGTGTTTATGTATTTTATTATGATTATATTTTAGTTATTTTAAATAAGTTTTTTAAGATATTATATCGCAATGTTAAAATAATGGCTAGTTGTTATTAGCTAGCGTTAAAAGATTAGAAAAAAAAAAAAGGATTGGCAAGATTAAAAAAATTTGGCGATCACTGGCACCCAGCTAACATAAAAATCTATATAATAAAACCGTAAGTCATGTGACTGTCATCAACAGTTCCGGGATGTCCGTTTCACTTTTTCATATGCCAGGCGGCCATTTTTATTCAAAATTATTTTTGCAAATAAAACTGCATAAAAGTTACATTTTTAGAAAGATCGTTCAAAATAAATTAATATTTGAGAGATGACTTACGTTCAATTATGTATACATTCTGCAATAGCTTCAGTTTAAATTAGGTTCGCAGTTAAAATTCTCTATCTATGAAAGTAAACAAAGAAAAAAGATTCATTCGTTGTGAATGTTTAAAATATTAAACCATGAATTTTTGGATCGCTGCCTGGCGTAAAAAAAATAATCCGCACCATTGAGACAGTCAAAGTTTACCTTAATTCTGTTCCATACAACTCAACTTCCGGATCTTTTTTTGACGTAAGTTGAACTCATGTAATAATATTTAATGGATCAAATTTCGAAAAGAATTGTCCGCTTTTATTTTTTTCGCGTGCAAATTAAAAACGATACTTTAATTTGAAATCAAATGTTTTGATTTATGATAATTATTATTTTTCTATTTTAAATGAAAAATGTGAACGTCATGTATTTTAAATTGAAACAGCTGTCACGGACGCACCGGGGTTGGCGCGATTTTTGTTTTGCGCCAAATATGTTTAAGAATCTCGGCATTAGCGAACATATTGCAAGTGATAAGCAAACGGACATGAAGCATAAATTCTTAAGTGGGTTAAGCGGTTTTTGTAAAGAAAGATGAAATACATAACAACAAAAAATATGCGAAATGCTACCGCGATCGCAAAAGTTCTTGATTTGTCAATTAGATTTTTCCAGTTATGCGAGGGATTAAGGAAAAAAATAAATTATGAATAAAAATAATTTGTTACAATGCTTAACATACATTTAAGGGCGACCAAACTGGTCGCCAGTGGCGGCTAGTACCGAATAATATTCAATTCCAAATTTCCGAAGCACTGGCATTATTGAGATTTCATCTAATCAAAATATCAGGTGGTTTTTCTTCTTATCCAGTATCTTATAAATCGCCAAGTATTGTTTGATCTTTAACAATGACGAATGTATTTTAGAAAATATCACTTGGCGATCAATGCAATAAATTTTAAGGTTTTGTCACCAAAGGCAACGCCAAATTCAAAAATGTGCAATATCTCACGAATTGTTGGAGTTAGAATAATTTTATTTGGTACCATTCGATTCAGCATTCAAAAAAATATACACCCTAAGAAGTCCTAAGAAGTTTTTCCTCGCAATTTTCGTATTTGTAGCTTCAGTAGTTTGGACTGTGCATTGATGATCTCCCAAGTCAGGACTTTCTTTTACATAATATAGAATTTTATATGCAGATAAAATTAACCATTATTATTACCTAGTAGGCTTTGCTCGCTACGCTGGTCGGTTTCTCCAAAAAAAACTTAAATCAAACGAAATATATCGGTGAATTTGATTGTGTGTTTTAAAGAAACATGAACTTTTACCTTCATGTCCTTCCGCATTGGTGTAAAACGATACGAAAGCCATTACGCTGTTATATTTTCTAATGTGTTTCACGAAATTTAGGCTGCTAAAGACCAACTCGTTTATTTAATCATTTACAGTATGATTTTCTAAAGAACGATATAACGATATGCAATATACTAAAACTATCTCTGGAAAATTAACAATGCAAGTTCCATAGAAATCCATTCAGCAGAATCTTTAAAAAAGTCTAATGTTTCATAATTGGGTTCAACTGATTATAGAAATGCCCCCCACTCCCCTAATTCTTTAACTAAGCAAGATAGAACAATATGTTATGCACTAAAACTTCCCCTCAAAATTTAGCTAACTAACAGTGCAAGTTCCAGCAAAATCCATTCAGCAGAATTCAAGGTATAAGCGGTAGGATTGAAATTCCCTTTGCATTATATTACATATACAGTAGACAGATAAATGTATCTTTCATAATCATTTTCACCTGTTGATAGAACTCTCAGGGATTTTGTAGAAAGTATATGCTGGTATATGCTGTCAACCTTCTGGAATTTTTAAGACGAAATTCTGTACACCGTCTGTAGCTATAATATATACTCTCTAGCATATATCCTCTGTCTATGGAGTATATGCACTGTTTTTTTTACGACTACACCACTGACAACTTTCTCCTATAGCTCCATATCTAAGCAATGTAGAAAATCAATTCCTGAAATATTATCACACTGCGAAACTCACATCAAAATCCGTTCAGTAGAACTTTAAAAAAGGCAATCTTTCATAATCGGGTTCACCTAATTTTATCTAACTTTCTCCCGTGGCTCTATAAATAAGCAATGTAGAACAATGTGCTTTATTTTAAAACCTTTCTAAAACAAACTACCTAACTACTAACTCAGTGAAATCATATAAAAATTTGTTCGGTAGAACCTGAGTTTTCACCGATCGGAATCGAATATGAATTTGCGTTTTATAAATATTATAGATGATTATGATATGATTTTTGTAATCGGATTCGTTGTCAAACTTTCGCTTCAGGAAACACAACGCAAACGAAAACTTTGCTCCAGAGAAGTACCAACCATCCCCACAAAATTACCTAACTAACAGTGTAAATCCCACCAAAGTCCGTACAGCAGAACTCAAATTATAAACGGTCGGAATGAAATACGAATTTGCATTTTAAATACATAGTAGATTTATCTTTCATAATTGCAATCACCTTTCCCAATCACTTTCCCATTAGCTCTATCACTAAGCAACATAGAATGTTATGTTATAGGGTCATTATTAACCATACCTGAAAAATCACTTCCATTAAAATTTGTTCAGTAGAATTTTTTTAAAGTAATCTTTAATAATCGGGTTCACATAATTTTAGAGCTTTCCTCTTCAGCTCTATAACAAAGCAACGTAGAATAGCTATACGCTAAAACCTTTCAAAAAACATTACCTGATTAAAATGTGAATATGCGGTTTATACTCATAGTAGATGATGATATGATTTTCTGTAATAGGATTCGTCATGAAGATTTCGCTTCAAACATAAACGATGCTTTCAACATTGTGGCTAATACGCCAATTGGCGAGGTATCCGATTGCAGAAAATTAGCCGGAAATCGTATGAATAACTACCCAAAGTAAAAGAGAAACATGGCTGAAGACTGAAAACAAATAAAGAAGTAATACATAATACCAATCAGACCTTCGACACTTTATTTGGTACTTCTCCATTATGCCGTCGACCACTTTTCATAAAAAAACTATCGCCAAACTATAAGATTTAACGCCAAAAATGCAGTCCCATTCACTTGACGTCAGAAGTATTAAACGTGTTTGCTATGTCATGAAGCGGTTTGAAGTATTAAACGTGTTTGCTATGTCATGAAGCGGTTTTTAATTCGACACATACCTGTATTTTTCATTTTGTTTTTCTGATATTTTAGTTATTTAGTTAATTAAAATAAAAATTGCGTCCTTAAACGGCTGTGCCATGACATTAAAAGAGAAAATGCATTGTAAAAATGTTGCGCTTCATAGTTAAGTGCAATAGATTAATTTCAACTGACGTCACAAACATTTATTCGCCAGCTGAGAAGGATAATTAAGAAAAATAATGTAAATAAATAAATATCCAAGATTTTTTTTTCTATTTTCATTAATATATTGTAATTTTTTTGTGTTAAAACTTACTGGACACTTTGGTGAGTGGGGCTTTTCCGAATTCATTTTATTTATTTATTTTGATGTTCCAATGGCAACATTCTTCCATTTGTTTATTTGGAGTTCATGTTTGGGGATGATTTTTTTAATGAAAAGTGGTTGACGGTATAATTGAAATGTACCCTTTATTTTATCAATCACATTTTATTTTAAATAGCGGCGTTTGTAGAAACACAATTACATAAATATCCGTAAGAATAATATTCAATTCCCAATTGAGCAGTTAATGTTTCTATCTGCAAAAATAAACAAAAAGATTTAATTTGAATTTCTTCCATTGCTATAGTAACGGACGTATTTTTAGAAATTATCACTTGTATTGTTAGAATTGTTAGATTTTGACGTCAAAGACTTCGCCAAATTACAAAAATTTGCAATATCTCACGAACTATTTGACTTATGAGTATTTAATTGATACCATTCGATTCAGCATACAAAAATACATTAAAATATGTTATCATTTGTCACGTAATTATAATACCCGATTTTTAAGGAATTTTTTAAAAGTTTGTTCCCTTTTTACCCCCCTTAGGGGTGGAGTTTTTGAAAATCCCGTCTTAGTGCGCCTCTACATACTAAGAAGTATTTTTCCTGCAAGTTTCGTCTTTGTAGGTTCAGTAGCTTTGGCTGTGCGTTGATCATCTAGCCAGAAAGGCCTTTCTTTTATATATATAGATTGATCATTGTGTGTGTTTTATGATAAGATAATTTTTGTGAATAAGTTGCCAAAAAATATGTTGGCAAATTTTCTTCTCTCGCCAATGTCATTTTCTTTACTTTGCCAAGATAATCATGAAATAAGTTAATGTACTATTACTCCGTTACAGTAGGCATATACACAAACATGATAGATGACGCACGTATAAAAATATAAGGCTGGATACTTTTTTCAAAAAGCACGCGCAAGAAAAAAATTAACAAACGTATTTTAACTGCATTACAAGATGACGTCATCTCCTTATTCTTGAAAAACATGAAATAAATTGAATGCATTTCTAATATAATAAAGCATATCTTTTATTTTATTTCAATTTTGCTTTTTAAAAATAAATATTAAATTAACCGGGCGGAGAAATCATACTTTATCTTTTTTGTACTGTTTATTTCTTTTTATAATTATTTTTGAACATGATATAATGCGGTATTTTACTTTTGTGGCAACACAAATTTCAGGAAAACCTTTCATTTTTTTTTTATGAAAACAATGCCGATTTAAATTTTAATGAACAGCAATTTTTAATCAAAAAGATGTTTTAACGAATGTTAAGTGTGCTATGTCAGAAGCCTGTTAAAAATCCTTTCATATGGTATCTCATTCGTCGCTCTGCGTTTCGTATTTTCTGAGAAAAAAGGATGTTGACAGGAGAAATAATTTATGATTTTCTTTTGGATTTATTTTTACTGTTGTTGGGATTTTTTATTTTAAACTATATTACCGACAACTTAAATTTAATATAATATTGAAATGAAATTTATGAAAGTAAATACGAGATTACATTAAAAAGAAAAAAGAACCTGCCTTTTAAGTATTGATACAAGATACAATATCCTAAAAATAAAAGTATGGATGAATAATCTTATATTTAAACCGCTTCTTTTCGGTTTATGTGTCAGAAAGCAACTTTTTTCCCATTCACTCTCTATTCTTCCGAATGATTTGAAAAGTCAATGCCGAAAACCGTATCTCAATATTTTCCCCATTTATATCTCCCCGTTTCCATGTCGAATAGGGGAAAATAACTGAACAAGTAACCATATTTTCTCTTTAAAAGGGATTATCTCGGGTGGAATTGCATTCGTGATGACAGTCGTTTTGAAGGGCGCAATGTAAGCTAGGTGTTTGTTTCCATTTCTATTTTTTAAAATCGGCCTGTAGGCCGATTAACCAGACAATCCACTTTGCTATACGAGATTTGTAGGATTCCTATGTTTTTTTATATTTTAAGTTTATTTGTTGAATGTTACGGTGTGAGTTTTCCAATTATAAGATTGTATAAGATACTATGCTTTGGTTACGTGGCATCGAAACGAACGTAAAGACTGTTGCAACTCTGCAACTGTTGCTGAAAAAAATGGGACTTTGATAGTTCGTTTTCTAAGATAAAAGAAATCTTTAGTGCTATTTGTGTTCATTTTTGAAAAGGAATTAACAGAGGATAACATCAAGGTTTGATTTATGCGGTATCGTAACACAATTTGTGATGTAAATTTACCAATCATGTTTCACCATTGCAGTAATGCAGGTAGCTGTAGTTTGGACAAAAACTTCCAATTTGAAGATAAAAAAAAATCAATACTGAAAACATAAAATATCAATTTTAGTAAAATTTAGTTATCCTATTTCCCACTAGGTACGTTATGAATGCAAAAGTAATTGTGTTGAATCTTTACAGCTTCTACTTGACAACAATACAGCTGCCATATAGCAAAACATTAAAAAACAGTTTTACTTAAATTTGGTTATTATTGCCTTTTACGATTTGGCACTTGGGAAACACCTTCTTTTAGAATAGTTCTATTTTATCGAATTTATGCTAACTGAACCGGAATGGAGAAATAACTCCGCCCTTTGAGTGTCGACCATTCATTGAAAGAATAAAAAGGTCGCAATAAAATAAGTTTCTTGCCAATAATTTCTACGTTTCTCCACAGAAACCTGTTTTCCTGCCGTTGTTGGTTGGCTGTATTTTACTTTACCTCTGTCAATTTATCTTGCAATATTAAATCTTTTTTTTTTTTTATTATTATTATTATTTGAAAACAAATCGTTATTTTCTTAAACATGTCCTCAAGGAAAATTGTTATATTTTATGGAATTTGAATTGCATTATCTGAGAATTTCATGAACGTGTAGATGAAAAAATTGTAAAATTTGTTTTTCGTAAGAGATATATAAAATAATTAAATACTAAGATAAAAAAGAATTAAGCATTTTTCGTCAGGGGCCCTCCCCGCCAAGTGTATTTTTGAGTTTAGCTTATTTCATGTTTATATTCTTCATTTTAGAAAACGCGGTCTGGGCTGCCGACTACAGACACATCTGTTTTGAAATCTTACCCCTCCCTAGTTTTTTTTGTCTGTTCATAGGACTAAAAATAGACACAAAAATATTATTGTTATTTTTTTATGTATGAGAAGCTATAAATGATAGAAATATAAAAATGAAAAAAAAAATAATAACATGAAATAAATTAAGGATGAATTTTACTTTAAGGCTGTTTTCGAATCCAAATTGGCTACTTCCCGACACAATTTTTAAATCTTGTTTGTCCGCAAACGTATCAAATTGGGAAGTGTTTTTATTCAAAAACTGTCTAATCGAACATTTTCTCTCCGTTTTTAGGTAAAGGCAGAAGGTTTTTCTTAGAGTTTTGAACCGAATTTCCGTACGCCACTGCGCAAGAAAGGGAAAAAAACTGCCGCCTTGAGTCAACAATGACTTATAACTCAAGATATTATTAATTCATTTATCAGAAAACAAAAAACTCTTCCTTTTACAAATCATTTCAACAATTATGCCTACAAAGTATCATGCTTTTATGTTCAAAAATGAGTCAGAAATTTTTGCGTTTTTGAGTGAAGGAAAATATTTTTTTGAGAATAGTCTTAAAATTAAACTTTAGGCATATTTTTATTCCGTTTGTAGAGTCCGCATTTAGATTAAACTTAAATTAATTTTTGAACTAACATTTGTGTACTTTTTTTCGGGAATTATGGATTTTCCTATAAAATGCATACTTTCTTTTTTATTAGTTTGTTGTTAGTAAGTTCAGAAAAGCAAAAAATACAATTTTATTTTGTTTTGTTTTATATAGTTTTTTCTTTGATTATTAAAAGAGAAAAAAATAGTATTTTTTTAACAGTTTTTAACAAAATATACTTATAACAAAAATGTTTAATTATCGTCCTTATCTTAATAATTTAAAACAATGTAACACAATTTATATAACATCTTAGCCACCTTAACACAACTGAATAATAATAATAAAAATAAAGTAAAATAAATAAAAAGCGCCAAAATTTCGCAAAGGTTGGAAAAATAACCTTACCGTTTCTGCTCCACGCCGATTCGAAGGTAATGAGATTGTCTTCGGCTACGTCATATATGATTGATACGAGGCTAACGAAAAAAACAGGCTACCACTGTACATTCCACTTATCTTTTATTTTACAGACCGCTGAGTGACGTGATGCTCTTTTCGTACACCTCCATTGGTGCATTCGAGCATCACGTCCACGTGACTCCGGCGGTCTGTAAAAAAGATACGTTTAAAGCACCGCGGTAGCCTTTCTTTTTCGTTAGCCTCGTGATTGACAGGTATCTTTTCGTTACAGGTCTCTTCTCTGTAATAATGTTACACTGGGCGCTGTCGGTAAACAATCCGAAGCATGGCGTGTATCATTTTATGCAACAATAATTTACCTGTCAACAAATCTGAATACATTTCTAGATTTCAAAAACTATTACTACACAGTCCAAGTATCACGTAATTAGTATTTTACACTCTTACTAAAGTATAGAAAATATCAATTAAAAATAAAGAGTAATATTTTTAAAAATACGGTTTAATTAATAAGTAGTTTAATATTCAATAAATTATACATTGAGAAAACAATTTGGAAATCCTGAATCGATAGTTTAAATAATGTTTTTTTTTCTTTTCTGTTGCCAAAACTTAAGAAGAAAAAATTCTATTTTTTAATTAACTCTATTGTTTCTAACTAAAAATTTATAAAGGTACAACTAATAAGATTACTATAGATTACTAGACAACACATACTAGATTCTCTAGTTTGTGCTTTGTACCACGAATAAACTTTCCACAATCGGGCCCCACACCAAATTAGAGTGTTGTAATGGATTTTGTTTTTAGAAGAAAAGAGGGAAGGAACAACACGAATTGCAATTATGAAATTAGGAGTGATTTTTTAAATAATCATTAAATGCTTTTAATATATTGTTTTATTAATTATTTTTACTTTCATACTTATTGCCGAAACGTCAGTGAAGGCTCACTGTGGACACGCGAAAAGCTTTTGGTTTCCGTCTGACTGTCTGTGTCTGTTTGTTCCGCGATAACTGCCGCAAAAATGATCCGATTAGGTTGATTTTTGGAAGGTATGTTGGTGAGGTACACGGAATTAGCTGTATAGTTTTTAGTTATATTTGGTTCATTCGTTCGAAAAATATAGAACAATTATTTCTTTGTAGGTCATAATGCTTTTCTATGGGAATGCAGACGATTTTTAAATTTCATTTTTAACTGAAATGAAAATCTCATATTTGAATAATGGATTTCAACATAAAATTACGGATGCTAAATTTTTGATACGGAGGTCTTATTCGCAGCAAACGATGAACAAGTCGTTTCCTCCCTTCCTAGGATTGGATGATCGGAAGTTGCTGTAACAGTAATGTGTCGCTGGGATAGTTTGGCATTGGCCTAGGACCAGGTTCCCTCTTTGGGGTTCCGGCTGCGAAGCCGTTGGATCACTTCAGTGTCCGCCCAAGTGTTTTGTGGTGGTGACCTCTGATTTTGGGCACCACCGCATGTTGCATCGACCTCTGTCATCAATTCATTTGGGAAAGGTTCGAGAGGCGCAGGAGGCTCACGCCCCTGTCTCTCCCCCCGTCCAAAGATCACTACCTGTGGAGGTGCACCGGGTAAACCGGCCCTCTCTGGTGGTGATCTCGTATAGATTCACGAGAATCTGGACTGGGCGGTGAAGTACGTTCGCCTTCGGTGACGTAGCTTTACATATCCAATACCAACATATCCAATAGCTTTGAAAATTTGCCGATGCATTTAATAGAATTTATAAATTGTTTAAATTATTGGAAATTTTTTTGCATCTGTTCGGAAAATATAAAACATTTTATCTTCATTATTTTTAACATATTTATTTATTTATTAGTTGCTCAGCAACCATATTTTAAGGACTATCAAAATAAAAAAATTCAAGTAACTCATTATTTTGCTGAAATATTTTATTAGCAAAATAACTTACTACTCAATCGATTCCAAAACTAATGGTGGTAAATTGAGGGCGACAGTCCCTGCTCAAATATAGGCTATATTTTATGCCGGTGCCACTACCACCAGAGGGGGTGCAGGAGAGAAAAAGACTTACTATTATTGAGATTTTTGTTATACTGAAGAGGCTAGAAACTTGAAATTTGGCATGTATTTACTTATAAGATGCTAAAACGTTTCTAAAAAATTCGAAATTTAAAAGGGTGAAATGAGGGAAAAGATTTCTAAAAACGTTCTAAATTACGATTTCTATGGAATTGTTAAGGATAGAAACTTAAAAGTTAACATGGCTGCTACTTTTAAGACGCAAATGCACACACGGGAGAGTTTTTTCTTAAATCGAAATTTAAACAGGGTGCAGGAGAAAAAAGAAAACCTTTCTAAATTACGGTTTTTCTTATACTGAAAGGACTAGAAACTTGAAATTTGGCATGGCGGTTACTTTTAAGATAAATGATACAAATGCTCGCTAAGAATAATTTCTAAAAAAAAAAAAAAAATAAAAAAAAAAAAATAAAAAAAAAAATCTGTATTTAAAAAAGGGTAAAATAAGTCGAAAGCGTTCCAAAAACATTCTAATTTACGATTTCTATGGAATTGTTAAGGATAGGAACTTGAAATTTGACATGGCTACTAGTTGGTTAATAAATAAAGTTTTCACTTTGAACTCGAGGTCGTTTCGGGCCCGGGCTGTGGTCGACCCCGTCTCATCTCTAATCCCCACCATATATCGATAACCGCATACTGACTTTTATTTTTTCCAATTTTTAAAATGTGAAGCCATTTATCGCAAACCAATTTATAACAAACAATAAGAGTAAAAAAATATGTTTGAGCTTGATATATGTTTTCATAAAGTTTGAGACTTAAGAAAAATTAGACGAATTACATTTTCAGTCACTGTTAAAACAAGGGAAACATTTTAAAGCGTTCCGTGAGATTAGAGTAATTTCAGAACGTACTAAAGTAACTAAAACACAGTGGTCGTGGCAAATCCTGGAAAAAAAGTGATGGTGGTGGTGGTGGGTGTGTGTGTGGGGGGGGGGGGGAGGGGGGCAGGCGCTCATAGTTTTTTTTAGAACTCGTAAACTTTTTCTGTTTCCCCATAAACGAAAATTTGATGCTATATAATATTAATTTTCAGTAGAACACTGGAATAAACATAAAAGTACATCTATCGATTTTATCGCAATTCACACAAATTTATGGAAGTTAGAATGCGAAGAGATGGATAGACATAATAGATGATCAACAATCAAGCGCTTTTCAACTTTGTTGGAAGATATTAAAAATCACTGCCTTTCTTCTTAAAACTGTTAAGTTATTAGTGTGCTTATCCTTAAAAAGGAAAAAAAAAATTAATACATTTGAAAGATTGTGCCATCCCGGTCCCTAACGCAAGCCCTGTCTACGGGCACCCGGGGCACGAAATTAGAATTTGAAATAGCAGTTGTTTTAATGCTTTTAGAACTTTTGTTTGCACTCAGTATCAGTTTGGTTTTATCATTTAATATTAATAACATCATTAATAAGTAGACTTCTTGCCATTATTTTCTAGTAATTGATGTACTGTATTTATCAATTAATCCAATCCTAATCGTAATAATATTATAAATCCGATTGTGTGCAAATGTTAGGCTGAAGCCAGCGTCAAAATGGAGAATTTAATTACCCTGTATTTTTGCATCTAGGTTGATTATAATCCTCAAATGAACATAGGCTGGTTTTTATTTATTTTATCCAAATATTTTTCTTAATAATTCAAAATTTCGTTATTTTCATAGATAATGAATGGACATTTTTTCGTAAAATATTTTAAAATGGTTAAATTTACATTACCGTTGCCAAAACTAAATCAAAACCTGGAATAATAATTTTTACTCAACAATTTAGTTTCGATTGAAAAATTTTCACGTGCAAAATGAAAATGAAATAAAAAAAAAAATTAAAGAATTAAAAAGAAGATTAAATAATATTATTATAAATAAAACGTACTTTTTTTTTAGTTTTTGATAATAATACAAGGTTTCAACATGCGTAACCATAGGAAACAGGCGAACATGACGCCATACATCGAAAGTAAAGCGGATATGCTTTGATGGTGAAATAAAATGATCTTGGGTTTTTTCTTTACTTTTTTTCTTCTTTTTTTCTTTTGTTTGGTCACAATACTTGGCGTTTTACCGTCTGCGCACGGCTTATATAACTATACCGTGTTTTTCATTTAAATTTAAAAAAAGTAAAAAGAAGTTTGAAAAGAAAATGGTTAGCAAATGTGAATAATATCCTCCGCAAAATTATCCATGTTGAAAATGATGTCATGGATAGCGAAAAATAGTTATTTCATTCTTAAAACTAAAAGAAATAACTCGATTACCTAAAAAAAAAAAAAAAAGACGAATGTTATAGTTCCATTTTTGTTGCTAAAACCTAAAGATTTAATATTATTTCGTTAAAGTAAAATAATTTCCCCTATGCCAGTATTGAAATTAATTGCCTGGAAAAGAAAATGAACAAGAATTATGTCATTAAAAAGGGATTTCTCTGGGGAAAAAGAGAGGTCATATTTGAAATAAAACGGGAATTTTCCAATATGTTTTAAAATGAGTGTGAATCAATTCCTTACATTAATACAGTAGAACTCCAATTATCCGAATCAATTGGGACCGGACCCTATTCGGATAATCAAAAATTCGGATAATTGGATTTTTTCCAAAAAAAGGGGGTATATTTTAATTAATTACTGTATGTATGTTGAAAATGGGAGATAAAAATTATTTTTAAAGAAAAAGAGCTTTTAATTAATTAATTGAAAAAACAACACTATTACATGTTAAGCGTATTTACAAGTGCTGTACAGTATGTACGTATCGTACTGTAAATGAAAGTCATTACTTGCTGAACATCTCGATCAAAGTAAGCTGTTTGACAGTTTTCATCCGTTTTCGGGGAGCCAAGTCCCGCATCCGCTTGACAGTGAGAAGTTGCATGTGGTCACACTCAGGCTGACGCTCCATCCACTTCAACGCAGTTTCATGGCTTGCAAATTCTTCACTAGCTGATGGTCCCGTGTATGCTTCAACGTCGACATTGAGGTCATCTTCTTCCTCGACAATTTCTTCTCTCACACTTCCAATGAGTTCATCATCATTTAGAATTTGAAACCCAAGGTTTTCGCGACGGGAAAGACAGTAGCGCGCGTAGACAGAATCATTATTTTGAGAATCGCAGTACGTTTCCGTCTAAATTTGTTTTTTCTGAAATTCTGAAAGCGATTCGGATATTCAGCGATTCGGATAGTTGGAGTTCGGATAATTGGAGTTCTACTGTAATACAAGGATCAGTAAGTATAGAAAGTAGATGAGTTTCACGCCATATTTATAACGAAAAATTTAAATTTTTTTTTAAATCTATACTGATTATTAAGCATGAGTATTCGTTATATACAGATGAGAGTTTTCTGCTAAAAATCACATCATAATTTTAAGAAAAGGAAAATGAACACGAATCTATTATATTCAAATCTGACCGTGTGTTTGTATTTCGCAACTACTCCTAGACTATCGAACGCTACACGATTTACTTAATACCGGTTATCATTGATCTGAGGATGCCACACAAACTCTCAGAATTAAAAAAATTAAATTAGATGCCGATTTTTTTTTTTTTTTTTTTTTTTTTTTTTGTAAATTTTAACGAAGTTTCTCTAAAAAACGGAAAGTAAATTACTCGATATTTGTGTATAAAAAAAGAGAAATAAAACAGATCAATATATTTTTTACACCATTTTCTCATTAAAACTGAAAAACAGAATTTATTTTCACTTTGAATAGATGGTGAAAACAAAATCTTGATTTCAGTAAATTATCCGAAAAATAAAAATATATTTTCATATATTGAAACTTCATGAATCAATTTATTCTGGAGAACAAAAATTGCCTGTCAGCATTCTGTCATTTAGAAAACAAGATTTGTTTCAGCTATATATTAAACCAAGAAGGCAGAATTGAATTTAAAGAAAAAGCATATACTATTTCCAATTAATGTTTTTTTGAAGGATGGCTGTTGAAACGTTTCACAAAGGCTTTAAAAGTAAAATTGTTTATCAGGTAAAATTGACATTTGTTTTTACCAAATTCGTGTATTTCCACGATTTTATTTGGCCCTCTTTTTTGTATTGGTTGCAATTTCATTTTCGCGATTATTTGGCACAAAATTTCACTTTTTTAAGACTGAGTTATGTCAAGGTCCCTATAACAAAAAATACCGTATTGTCTCCTATGAAATGTGATAAATTGTTAGTTAATTATTAACGTTTTTAATTATCGGGAGTAAAATATTTTGCTTAATTAATGTATTTATTCTTCTTTTAATGTTGCGTGAACGAAGTCACGGGTAATAGCTAGTTTTATCATATTGCACATTTATTCGAAAAGTGACACAACTAAAAAATGTGATATTTGAGACATTAATACGATGAAATGACAAAAATATATCCCAGTCTATGTTAAAAGCACATTTCAATAAATAATAGAATTTTTTTTTTATATTTGTATTCCTGGAACTTTTTCAGTATTCCGGAAAACTTAATTTTTTTGAGTTTACACTTTTCGAATAAGTGTGTAAAATGTAAAAAAACTACTCTGGCCTTCAAAAGTTAAGGTACAATCAGTCTTTTGTGTCTAATTTGAAAACAAATGAAGATAAAACATGCGATTTACAAGAATTGTTCTTTAAACAGTTATTTATCGAATTCTACTTAATTTTAACAGCAAGCATGATTTACAAATAAAAAATTGCATTTTTGTGCAAAAGTCCACTGTTTGATAAAAAAATAAATGGCAGTTTTTTGTGAAAAAAAATTAAACGGATTTTAATAAGGCAAGTGCCCGGCCCTACTTGTAATGAATTTGTGGCATCGAATTTCCATACCATCAATTAAGTTGTCGGACATTGGAAAAGGAAAACAACTCCCATACATGGAGCAACGCTTGTTCCAGCTCATTTAACGACTTTTGAGGAGGACTTACGGCAGCCACCTGTTTACAGAGATTGATCCTATAAAGCAATTGGGACAAAGTCCGAAGATTGTGCTGGCCATTCCATTCGCTCCAAACCTTGATTCTCAAGATATTCATCAACGACTCTAGCTCAATTCGATCGGACATTGTCAACCATTCAGATTAATTCATCACCAATAGCACCACCATATGGTGTGACAAACGGAGAAAGGATCTTGTCCCGATATTTCATAGGAGTCAGAATTCTTCCATGTCACACATGTAAGTTACTGTGACCAAAAAAGAGATTCCAGCCCAAACCATGATTCCACCTCATCTATAACTGTGTCTTTCAACAAATGTTACATAGGTAGAATCTGATGCCCTTGTTATCTCCAGATCAGCACATGAACTGAATCACTCTCCAAAGCAAACCGGGATCTCATCTGTGAACAGTACGGAAGCCAAATGTTGTGTGTTCCAGGTAACGTGACCTCTTAGCCAACATAAACGGGCACTTCTGTGTTGTCGATTAAGAGGGTCATATACAACTGGGTGTCTTGCATAGAGTCCTTAATTGTGAATACGTCTATGCATCTTAATCGCAGGTATTGTTATCCCTGTTACTTTACGATGATCTGAGATGAGCTGAGCCACAGTAGTGATGCTCTTCCTTCGAGCCAAAATAGCTAGAAATCGATCTTGTACAAGGGTTGTAACCCATGAGCAGTCTGGAACAATTTTTCTTGATACTGAATTTTTGGATTCAAATTGATCTCAGAGACCACAATTGACCACACTACGAGATACATTAAGACGTCTAGCAGCACCAGTTTTTGATAACACCATTTCCATCCATCAGATTACCCGCCATCTTGACGAATCAAGTAAACGACATCTCCTAGACATGGGCAACACTATTTTAGTACCAACAATTCAAGATCATCAACCTAAAAAAAAAAAAAAAAAAAAAAAAAAAAAATCACAGAAATTCCCAGAGTGGGATATTCGCAGTTCCTCCTGACAAACATGTAAGTATCCAATACATTAAAATAATTAAGATGGGTATAATTTTTTCATAAGATTTTATTGAACTTACTTATGATCATTCATATAAACCATATTTTTTACCTTTATTTTCATTCTTTTAATAGTGAGTGTCAAAAAACTGGTACATTAACTTTTGGAAGCCAGTGCAGTATCAGTAAATCAACTAAACTAAGGGGGCACGGAAAATTGAAAGTGCCCTGGGCACAAAAACTTGCTAGTCGGCTACCGCCCCCCCCCCCCCCCCCCCTGAAAATAAAAAGTAAGGGGATGCTTGAGATAAACTAAAAAAGTGGGGGAAGTCGTCCCCTTGCGTTCATCCTCGACTGCACCACTGCTAAAATGATATAGATGGTAGAGAAAATGCTTCTTTTTAAAGAAAAAACGAGTTTCAATTAGTTTCTAGTTCTGATTGTTACTATAATAAATGAATTAGTCTGAAGTTGCGTAATTCACAAGCCATTGTATCGCGGTAGAATAGTATAATATAAATTAATTAATAAAGTAATTAATAAAATATAATATATATGCATTTTAACTTATACGTCCTATAGAACTTAAGATTCCTAATTGTTTTACATTTCAACACAAGATGGCAGCACTAGAGTAAATTGAACATTATTCATGAGCACGGTATTGTATGATTTAACCTGACAATCACAAACGAAATATTAGATGTTCGCAATTTCAAGGGCGGATCTAGAGAGTCTTCAAGGGGGGGGGGGCGATATCAGAAATTTGGAGATTAATATCCGACACGCAATCTTGGTCGGGTCGGGCCTTTTTTTTAAATTGCGGGTCAGGTTTACTTCTATTTTTTTGCTATGGGTCGGGTTTGGGTCGGGTTGACTCCTACTTGTTTACTGCGGGTCGGGTTTGGGTCGGGTTAACTTGTTTTTTGGTACGAGATGCGTTCGGATTGTGTTAATTTTTACTTTTTTTGCTGCGGGTAGAGTTGACTTCGACATTTTTTTTGCGGGTCGGATTGACTTCCATTATCGGGTTGGGTTTTTTCACTCTTGCGTGCCGTGTTCAGATTGACCCGATTTTTGAAAAGAATGTATAATTTTTTTTCCCGATAAAATTTATATACAGTAAAAATTTCATAACGGACAGTCCCAAATAGCGGAAAGCTTTATGTAGGGAATACTTTTATTTAGTAAAACCTCCGAATTACGGATACCTTGGAGTCGCCGATTTTATCCGCAAATTCAGAAGAAACAGCATGGAACTCCGTATGGTCACCCCTGAAGAGTGGAGACAGTCCCCAATACAATTATTTGCATATTTTTTGTGCACTCCTCAGAGTAACAGATAAATTCGATAGCACCGAGGCGTCCGTTATTTTAATGTTTTACAGTATTTGAATATTAATGAGTATATATATAACATATGTTTATATTTCTATAAAAAAGAAAATTGAAATTAGAGATATAATTGCATACTACATTTTATAATTCTATTAAAATTTGGATTAATTTTCTTTCATTTTGGTTTCGGGAGGACGAAGATATTTTTTCGGTGTTCGGTTTTGCTTACAATGGAATTTTCGGGTTCGGTTTAGGATAAACAGATCCGCGCAGGTCTCTAGGTGGAATTTCAAGATGTATGTTCAAAAGCTGGAGTTCTTTTAAATGGGATTTTGTAGTATCTTAAATGTTGCCCATTGCGCTAAACTCCAAAACATCGCTGTATTAAAAAATATGGTATAAGAAACTACAGTAGTCTCTAGGGAGCGAGAGCAAATTTTTGAATTGCAACGGGCGCTTAAAACACAGCCTTTGCCACTGTTTCTTGTATTCTTATATGTGTATGAATAGCAATGATTTTGTAAATGTGTCAGAAAAAAAGTGAGTTTGTTTCTGAGAACTAAACTTACAATTCATTAAAGCTTATGGCCTATAGTACCAAGCCCTGTTATTATTATTATTATTATTATTATTATGGGTCCTGGGGTACTATAATGCCCCTGTCAAGTTGTCAACCTAACGCGGGAGGGACCATCAATGTTTAGTCCCCAAGTATGCTTGGTACTCAATTTATAGACCCCGAATGGATTAAGGCCTGAGTTAGCCTTGATCAGTCCGCCGTCGAACTGGGGACCTGTAGCGTCGTAGCGAGAAAAGTTGAGCATTACACTACTGGGCCTACTGTTGTTGAGAGTATTAACAAAAATAATAAACAAATGTTTTAAATGTCTTTACCTTTTAATCTTTATCACCCTTTTTTAAGCGTATTTTTATATAACGGAAGAAGCCCAATTTACTTCGACATTTCGTGCCTTGTTCTGGTTCTGTTTTAAATAAAATGTTGCTTGTTTTTTTTTCATTTTCCCCCTGAATTACACATGCTTCGCCAGTTTTTCTCGCTTTTCGCAACAAACACATCAAATTTTGAATGTGAATCTCTGTTACCTACCATTTTGCATATGTAATCAATTTCTGTATATCACTAGACTCTTTTTACTCTCACTGCTAGTAAATTACGGGGTGTGGAGGGCCGGAGGGAGCGAAAATTATCGTAGGTTACGCTAACTTGAAAGTTATCGCCAACTAGACATGTAGGGATAGGTACAGTGAGACTGGGCGAGCTCTTCTCCCTGTAACATCGTCTATGACGCAATCGACGTACTGGACCTTGTAATAAAACGCCCAAAGAAACAACGAACACTTCGAAGATAGAACTATAGGGAAGAACGATATCACATTACAGTACTAATAAAAAAGTTGTCCAAATTTTTATTAATTATACAGCGGTAGGACGAAAAATATACAAAGAATTCATACAAACTTTTTTTAGAGGCAATGTGTATCTCTGTGCACTTGGGGAGATACCTTTCAGAAGTTGCATAAGGGCTCAATTGTTTGAAGGCTAATATAATCAAAGAGACAATTTTAAGCTTTGATTGATCGACACATTTCAGAATTCTGTAAAAAAAAAAAGTACTATCTGGGTATAAGACTGCTTGTTTTTTTTATATCAAAGATCAGTTCTAATTCAGCAAAGACAGTTTTGAAACTTATTAACGAAATATATATTCAGTAACTATGGGACGCTGGCTGAAAAAGGCATTTAGAAAAAATATTAAAACTAGCTTAGATATCTAAGTTAGAGGTCTACACTTGCCGAAATTTCCAGCCTACGGCTAGCAGGTCGTACTTAAATTTTGGGATATTCCGCCGGATGGGGGCTCTGTAATAGCGATTTTTGTGCCATTTTTATTGTTGTATCATTAAAAAGTGTATGAAGTTATGCATAGAATTGAACCAAATTTTATTTATAGGTTTTCGACTATGGCCAGCAGGTTCTAATTGAATTTAGGGAAATTCAACAGGAAGGGGGCACTGTGATAGCGATTTTTGTTAAATTTTTCGCAGTTTAAGGCAACCCGTTAGAAGGTAACCCGGTGCTTTGCAAGCAGCTGACGTAAAACCGAATTCCTTGATAGCGAATTTTGAAGTATTAACATGTATGCGAGATAGAAGAAAGTTTTGGGATCGGCACATCCCACTAGTTAAAAATATATCACTTTGATTTATTAAACCAAATTAAATTTCTAAAAATTATTCTAAAAAAATGCACAACATCACTACAATTTTTACGAAAACAAATACTAGTATCTTGTGACTATCGCAAAACGTTCTTCTATATAAATCAAATCGTCTGCAATAAAAATTAAATGACAATCTATTCGTTCTTGAGCTATAGGTAACGCGGAAATCGTGAAAAACAGATCATAGTGGCAACATCTGTTGGGCGGTATATATACCCAATTCTCATAAAGATCCATTTATACCAAGGTCAAACATAATCTAAAGTTTAATGAAATTCTGTGCGTTAATTCTTGAGATATAGCTATTGCGGAAATCGCGAAAAATGAAACATAGAAGCACTACCTGTTGAGTAATTTAAACGAAAACCTCAGCAGCAGCAATTTATGTCAAGGTCTAACTGAATATGAATTTTTATTTAATTCCGCTCATTAGTTTTCGAGATACAGCCCCCACAAAATTTGTGTCACATATGTATAGACAGACAGACATTTTCTAAAAACAGCCAATTCGTGCTCAGGACCTCCTAAATTGTAGAAATAAATTCGTCGAAAATTTTTACCAATCTAATACTTTGTTCTTGTAAAGATGGAAGAAAGTAAAAAATACCACCCGAAAATAGGCTCGGGAGGAAGAACTTAGAGGTATGTATGCACGAGTCAATAATGGATTTCATACGGGTTGAGTCAGAAACGGGCCGAACTCTTAACTTTTATACCGGGTCGGGCCCGGATCTGGAAATTTCGGCTCGTGCAGATCTCTATGAAGAATGAATTCCATACCAAACTCGTCCCGGAAAAAAAGAAGTCTAGCCCGGCCCGGCTCGAGTCTACAGAATAAAGGAATACCCGGTCAGGAAAGAGTGGAGAACAGGCAAGGTCCGAATTTGCAAACCTTTTATTAGCGAAAGGCGGAGGGGAGGGGGGGGGCGATCGATCCGCCATTGGTCGCAACCGGGCCAAATTTTCAGCTTTTATGCCGGGTCCAGTCCTGAAAATTTCGGCCCGTGCAGACCTCTAGAAAGAATGAAATCTAAGAAAGGTTCCACCAGAAAAAAAAGTCTGGTCCGGCCCCAGTCTTCAGAAAAAGCGAGGTCCGGTCCAGGCCCAAGTCTCTAGAAAAAAATAAGGTCCGGTCCTGACCCGACCCTTAAATAGTGAAGACCTGTCCCAGCCCGGCCTACGGATCGGGCCGGGCTTCGCCACAGGCCTTTTCCCGTAGAGGCCTCTAATGTCGGTTTACCGACCCTTTTTTAGCCCAAGGGGGGGCGATCGCCCCATCGCCCCCCCCTTAGATCCGCCATTGCGCAATTTTAAACAAAAAGTGAGCATAAACATTAAAAAAAAAAAAAAAACTCTTCAGAAAAATCTTTCGCATTTTCTCGCCCTCCACTTATTTTTTTTTGCTAATATTTTAATATCAATAAGTAGTTTAATAGGTTTAAATAGGTAATATAGTTTCTTATACAGTAAAAATGTGTGAAAACGGAAGTTTTTCTAAAATGGAATTTGGGGTATGCGGTTCCGAAAGTAAAGGCAGTGTTGAATTCAGGGATTGGCCGAGGGGGGGGGGGGGGGGCTAGGGGGGACATACCCTCAGAGCATTGAAATGTCCCCCGGAAGTTTTGAGATTTTATGCTTTCAATGGTCAAAAAGTGGACCCCGCCCCCCTTTGGAGCCACAGAAATCTCTTCTGGAGAAAAGTGTCTGAATTTCAGAGATTTGGGATTTTATGTCTACTCATGGTATAGAAGTGGGCTATATTTTGGAGGATTTCGGAACGATCGTATTAAAATATATATATATATATATATTATTATCTGCTGTAAAATATAACATGTACAAATTTTAAGGATATACTACAGATTAAAAAATTCGTTAAGACAACGTTTTATTAACACCTTCCAACATAGTTGAAAGTATTTATGAATACGGTTTGTCTGCCTGTCCGTGCTCTATCTCTCATCAATATATTCGGATTTCTATGAAATTTTGATATGTTATTTCGGTTTTCTTGCAGAATGTTCGGTATTGAAAATGAATTGTATAGCAGTTATTAGTTCATTTACTGGGACACACACACACACAAAATTAGTAACATTATGGTCTATGGGGGGAAAAATCGTTTGAATTTCATTTTGTTGATGTTACCATATTTCAAACGTAAACAGATTAATATGTATCACTGAGATGGATTACAACATGCTTCCTCAGGAGTATAGAATAAGTACTAGTAATAGTTGGTTTACAGGGACGCACAAAAGAATTCAATTACATTATGATCTATGGGGAAAATCGGTTGCCGTGCACTTTAATGATGTTACGATACTTCAAACATGATTGAATTTCAAAGGATTACTAAGGTGCACTACAAGATGCTTTTTATAGATTATGGAGTGCATAGCATTAATCGTTCATTTACAGAAGCGCACAAAAGAATTCGGTAACAGGACAAAGAAAGATCGATAATTGCTGGAAGAGCATTTTCCGCAGGGTTGGCAAGTTTCTGCCTGGTTGGTGAAAACCAGTGGTTGTAACCGGTTAAAACTCGCATGGCAGAAACTAGTTTCTGTCAGTAAGTGGCAAAAACTGGCAGAAACTAAGAAATAATAACTTTAATCTGCAATGATTCATAATTCACACATGTATTTGATGTGTAAACAATTAAGTTAAAAATTAAAACTAAAGATTATGAATGTTATTGAAAGTAGCAAAAAGTTTCAAAATGATCATATAAATATACACTTTGTTTATATAATACTAATTTTCTTTCACTTGGAAAACAGAAATTTTCATAATGGTAATCTGATGCTGTACAAGTTTAACTATTCTTATTATTGGTTACAGTTGAATTTCTATTTAAAAGTACAAAAAACTTCTATGATATTTTTACAAATCACTTTTCAGAGTATTTTTAAATAAATAATACAATGCAATAACTTAAAGATTATCTACTATATGGAATATCATGAGAGACTAGTTTCTCGAGTGACGCAGCGAAAAACCGAAAATCGTAAGCCCAAAACCGAAGATTCCGTCATTCTCATATATACAGCTAGCAGGACATCAAAGGAAAATCGAAACGCCGACATTTAATATCTCAGTAAATATGAGGTATACCGTTTCGATTTTTTCACATTAGTCTTATATCTATGGCCTAACTCTATCCTGAAATTTATAAATTTCTACATGCAGTAGATTTTGAGATCTGGAAACCAATTTTTAAGCGAAAATGGGGAATGTAATGAGCACATATCTATTATCTCCAAAACGGCTCGAAGGATTTTTTTAAAATTAATATATTACATTAATCGGTTTTAGATGAAGCGAAAATGATTTTGCGCTAACGTAGGAAAACTCTTGTTTTTTATATAATCCAGTTTTAAAATCGGACTCTTTTCCTTTGCATTTCCTCATAGATTATCATTGTAGAAATTCGGACTTTTCACCCTTTTTTATTCCTCCGCAATAACGATACTCATGGCTATCATGGTTACAGTTAAACGTTAAAACATCTCCATATCGCTAAAAAACTATTTAGATTTTTTTTTTTTTTTTTTTTTTTTTAATACGAAAACAGTTTTTAATGCAATTTTTAATATGTAATATATATGTATTAAATTAAATTATTGTTTGTATATTTTTCTTTCTTGTTATAATAAAGAATTTCTTATTTCAAAATCTTCATTAAGTCGAAAAATATTTAGATTCCTTGATTAAAATATTGAAATATTTTATAATTACACATATACAATTTAATTGTTATTTATATTTAATTTGTGATTTTTTAAAGGAAAAAAAAAAAGGATTCAGATTTTTTTCTTATCAATTAATTTGCGTAACGAATCATTCAACGATTCAACGAATCAATCATCAGTTTGTTTTCTTCGTTTGCGATTCGCTGCTATGAAGATTTTTTGACGTGTTGAAAATCAAATTTCATAAAAACTTCCAACTTTAATTAACAAATACTTCTTGAATATATTTTTAATTCCATGTTGTTTATGTACGATAAAAGACACGTTTGTAAGCTTCTGTTTCTGTTTAATAGTATAAGAATCAAAACAATCAGTGAAATGCGTAGCCTTGAGCAGCTATCTAAACAAGAATGAAGAATACAGTACCTTTTTTTTTAATTCAATTTCATTTCTTTAAATTTGCATTTTAAAAACAGATAATAAAGAAATATGTATTTCTCTTCTAATATTTATTTTCATAAGTCAGAGAAATGCAAAGTTCTACCATTGTTTCTTTTGTTTTGTTTTTTTCTAGTGAAAGTTGATTTTCAAATGTTAAATATAGATTTTACTTAATAAATCACGAAATCAGTTGTCAGTTCTCGGGGCAGTGGTGGACGTGGCACTGGAAACCAAAAAATCATGAGAGAGGGTAATATCTTTAAACAAATCTTGTAGCAAAGTATTCAGTAGTATCTTGAACCAAATATAAGAAATGAAAAAAAAAAAAAGGTACTGTATCATTTTTTTTTTTATGTATTGTCAAAGCTATGCATTCTACTGAATGTTTTTATTCTTGAAATAGACTATTGAAACAGAGATAGAAGTATACCAAACTTTAGTATCTTTTTTCATACATAAACAAAATGGAATTAAAAAAATATTTTTGAAGATATGTTAATTAAGTTAGAAGTATTTGTGAAATTTGTTTTTGAACACGTCAAAAAATCTTCAAAGCACATGGAAAAATAGAAAACTCTATGGAAGGATTTTTCCCCCCCTTCAGTTACTATGACCCTAAAATTAAAACAATATATATCTTTCTTTTTTTTTTTGGGGGGGGGGGCTTCATTAGTGCAAAACGTTCATATTTACTGATTTATTAGTTGTTTTGTTTATTAAAATTAAAATAATGTTGTTAAATAGCAACATCATGGTGTAGAAAAAAAAAAACATTAAAAAAAATGTGATGCATCGTTATGTATGAAAGATCAGTTTCAACTGACATCACAAAAATTTATTCACAAACTAAGACGGATAATTAAGAAAAATAGGTTAAATCCTAGAACAAGCGAAACGCTTGGCGTCATCGAATTTAGCTAAGCGATAAATGAGTTTTCTTGTTACCGGTTTATTTCTTACGTTTTTTCCCACATCTTCTGTGCTCGGTTCTAGCATGAGCAGAATGCATGGTTCTGAAAATTGAGCTGGTTTTGAGGGAATTAGATTTGATTGGTTGGTTGACAGATTAGAATATTCTATAATATAGTTCTATTGTCTGTGGGTTGGTTTATTGTGTGTCAGATTTGTTGATTTATGTTTGTGAAATGTGTTTTGTGAGGTTTATGTGTTGTACGTCATAAAGAATAAATCCTGTGAAATATTAAAAAAAAACGAAGGATAAGAAATAAAGGTAAGTGCATTTTTGTTGATTTTATATGATAAGATGTATTTTATGCACTTTAGAGATTGCTGTAAACCGATTTTTGTGCGAACATTACTGACCGCAGCTTGAATGGATTTCATGCATTCTAGAGAGTGCTGAATATAGCAAGTTTTGTGCATCCAGGATTTTTTTTTTCAGTTAATGTACGCGAAGCGTACATACATATATAAGTTATTAACCGCTGTTTGAATGAATTTCATGCATTCTAGAGATTGCTGCACAGCGAATTTCATGCATCCAGGATTTTTTTTCTGTTAATGTACGCAAAGCGTACATATATATATATATTACTAACTGGTGTTTGAATGAGTTTCGTGCATTTGAAAAAATTAGAAATCTCTAGATTCTCCCCAATCATGACCTGTGTTCTTTGTAGCAGAGAATTCACTACTTACACAGTTTCTATGAAAATTTTTTCACGAAGTAAACATTGATTTTATTCGGTTTTGTGACAATTTACAAAGTTTTAGCAAGGAGGAAAAAATAGCTAAAAATTATTAAATAGAAAAATCTGGAGGAAAAAATTGCTAAATGTTTGTATGTGGAAATTGAAATATCCAGACGAAATGCCCGATCACCAAATTTTTTAATTTTCATGCGCTGATAAATGAAATTCATAATTTTTACCCGCCTGTTCGACGAAATTTATGATTTTTTTCTCCCCCTATCGAAAAAAGTCATGTTTTTACTGTGCCGATCGATGGAATTCATGATTTTTGCACATTTACCAACGAAATTCCTGATTTTTATGCTGCCAAATGATGAAATTTGCAATTTTTACTGAGACTAATTGCTATCTAATGCAGTTTAATTCATTCGACTCCACAATTTTTACGCACCTCGTCGACAAAATTCATACTTTTTACGTGCTGGATTGACGAAATTTTTTTATGACCCGATCGACGAAATTCTTGAATTTTATGCACCTGTTTGATGAAATTTGTGATTTTTATGTGCAAACTTGACAAAATTAATGATGTTTTCATGCCCGATCAACGAATTTTTTAATTTTCATGCTACCGTTTGATGAAATTTATGATTTTCATGCGCTGATAAATGAAATTCATGATTTTTACCCGCCTGTTCGACGAAATTTATGATCTTTTCTCCCCCTATCGACAAAATTCATGTTTTTTCTGTGCAGATCGATGAAATTCATGATTTTTGCACATTCATCAATGAAATTCTTGGTTTTTATGCTGCCAAATGATGAAATTTGCAATTTTTTCAGAGACTAATTGGTATCTAATGCAGTTTAATTCATTCGACTCGACAATTTTTACGCACCTCATCGACAAAATTCATACTTTTTACGTGCCGGATTGACGAAATTTTTTTTATGACCCGATCGACGAAATTCTTGAATTTTATGCACCTGTTTGATGAAATTTGTGATTTTTATGTGCAAACTTGACAAAATCAATGATGTTTTACCCACTTGTTCGACGAAATTTATGATCTTTTCTCTCCCTATCGACAAAATTCATGTTTTTTCTGTGCCGATGGATGAAATTCATGATTTTTGCACATTGATCAACGAAATTTTTGGTTTTTATGCTGCGAAATGATGAAATTTGCAATATTTTCAGAGACTAATTGGTATCTAATGCAGTTTAATTCATTCGACTCCACAATTTTTACGCACCTCGTCGACAAAATTCATACTTTTTACGTGCTGGATTGACGAAATTTTTTTATGACCCGATCGACGAAATTCTTGAATTTTATACACCTGTTTGATGAAATTTGTGATTTTTATGTGCAAACTTGACAAAATTAATGATGTTTTCATGCCCGATCAACGAATTTTTTAATTTTCATGCTACCGTTTGATGAAATTTATGATTTTCATGCGCTGATAAATGAAATTCATGATTTTTACCCGCCTGTTCGACGAAATTTATGATCTTTTCTCCCCCTATCGACAAAATTCATGTTTTTTCTGTGCAGATCGATGAAATTCATGATTTTTGCACATTCATCAATGAAATTCTTGGTTTTTATGCTGCCAAATGATGAAATTTGCAATTTTTTCAGAGACTAATTGGTATCTAATGCAGTTTAATTCATTCGACTCGACAATTTTTACGCACCTCATCGACAAAATTCATATTTTTTATGTGCCGGATTGACGAAATTTTTTTTATGACCCGATCGACGAAATTCTTGAATTTTATGTACCTGCTTGATGAAATTTGTGATTTTTATGTGCAAACTTGACAAAATTAATGATGTTTTACCCGCCTGTTCGAGAGTGCGCCCACTGGTGGTGGAAGATAGAACTAACGGATTTTGCAGCTAACTCGAGTTCTATGGGTCCCATCACAATGCAGTTTGATTTATTCAACTGGACATCGACATGATATATAGATTTTAGTTACAAGTTTCACCACCAGGGGGCGCTGTCCTATCATCTCGAGTTCTATGGGTCCCATCACAATGCAGTTTGATTCATTCGACTCGACATCGACAAGATATTTCGATTTTAGTTCCAAGTTTCACCACCAGGGGACACTTTCCTATCGGGTGCTATGGGACCGATCACGACGAGGTATGGCTCATTTGACTCGGAATCGACAGCCTGAAAATTTTCAGCTATGTTTGTATTGAAAAGATTGCGCCCTTTGGCGGAGGAAGATGGAACAATCGGGTTTTGCCATGCATTTTCATCCTTCTAATTGTGTTACTCTCTCGCTGTATAATTTAAAAGTTGAGTCTTGGATTCCTCTCCCTGGGCCACCACCCTCATATTTTTATTGGGGTCCAAGGGGTCTTTTTTAGCATTTCTTTAAAATTTTATTCTAATGATTAATTTATACCCTATGCTTAATTTCGACTAATTGACATTTTCATCAATAACCTTAAAAAAGTAATGATATCAGTACAAAAACCCTTAACGGGTTAAAAGTTGTGACGCAGCACTTTGTTTTGGCTCTATAAATTTTAAATATGGGTCTTAAAAGCAATGATATCAAATTTAAGTGACGCTATGTTAATAATTTTTTTTTAAATCATCATTTTCTTTTTAGTTTTATTTATATTCACAGGTGCAATTATTATCTTAATATGAAAAAATATATAGAATTTATTCGCTGATGCTTTTTCATTCACATCTCTCATGAATTCAAGATATGGGTTTTAAAAGAAATGATATCAAAATTTGAGTGACACCTTGACGTGAATTTAATAGGACTCTTAAAATTCAATTTAAATTATTTTTGGTTTGTCTTCTAAAGTATATTTACACATACAAACAATACTTTTAATTTTTCAATACACTTTTAAATATATTACTTTCACTGAGCCTATATTATGTATTGAAATGTATTTATTTCAATAAATTGATTTATCTTCTGTGCCACGCTATCCAAAATCATAAGTAAAATTTATGTAAATGATTATTTTGCGTCCTATTATCCACTTGCATACATTTCCCTTTGTTTGGATACTATGACGCAAAATAATCATTTACATAAATTTTACTTATGATTTTGGATAGCGTGGCACAGAAGATAAATCAATTTATTGAAATGAATACATTTCAATACATAATATAGGCTCAGTGAAAGTAATATATTTAAAAGTGTATTGAAAAATTAAAAGTATTGTTTATATGTGTAAATATACTTTAGAAGACAAACCAAAAATAATTTAAATTGAATTTTAAAAGAGTCCTATTAAATTCACGTCAAGGTGTCAGTCAAATTTTGATATAATTTCTTTTAAAACCCATATTTTGAATTCATGAGAGATGTGAATGAAAAAGCATCAGCGAATAAATTCTATATATTTTTTCATATTAAGATAATAATTGCACCTGTGAATATAAATAAAACTAAAAAGAAAATTATGATTTAAAAAAAATTATTAACATAGCGTCACTTAAATTTGATATCATTGCTATTAAGACCCATATTTAAAATTTATAGAGCCAAAACAAAGTTGCTGCGTCACAACTTTTAACCCGTTAAGGGTTTTTGTACTGATGGTTATATACAGGGTGATTATAAAAAAACTATCATGAGCCCCTAACTGTCATACCGTTGACAGAAACTGAATGAAATTCTGGCTTAAAGTATTTTGAGGTATGCGCTCAAGAATCACGTGAAAAACAACAGTTAAATTCTAACAGTTACGGTTACAGTGACAAAATTTCGAAAATTTCAAATGGCAACACCTACTTTTTTTATTGGAATGTGATCTTCATAGTGAAAAACCATAAAAAGCGTTGGAACGGTACCTGTAGCACGAAAATCGCCGGCGCTAGACAGACTAAGAAGAATAGTGAAAAGAACCAGTAAAGGACAGAGAAGCAGCAGAAAACAAAACATTTTATTGTGTTTTATACATTTTCCATTTCACACACGACGACACTTTACATGCGGCAGATGGTGGATAGCACTGAACAATAAAATGTTTTACTTTCTGTCACTTCTCTGTCCTTTATTGGTTGTTTTCACTTTTCGTCTTAGTCTGTCTAACGCCGGCGATTTTCGTGCTACAGGTTACCGTTCCAACGCTTTTCGACTATGAAGATCACATTCCAATAAAAAAAAGTAAGTGTTGCCATTTGAAATTTTCGCAATTTTGTCACTGTAACCGTAACTGTTAGAATTTAACTGTTGTTTTTCACATGATTCTTGAGCGCATACCTCAAAATACTTTAAGCCAGAATTTCATTCAGTTTCTGTGAACGGTATGACAGTTAGGGGCTCATATATCGGGATAGTTTTTTTTATAATCACCCTGTATATATATATGGTTGGAACATTTTCAACTAACAGTCTTAAATTTAAAAAAAGAAGTCAAATTTGTTCCTTTGAATATAGTATTTAAATGAAATGTTTTTAAATCCACGGAATTATAAAGATCCACACCACATATAACTATACCATTTTTATGAGAGATTTTTTACAGTTATTAAATTATGTTAAATTACAGAAAAGTATTTTGAGTAAGTATTGATTATTTTTCTCTTCTTTTCAGTGTTTAAGTTAAAATAAGTATTGGCTGTAGTTTTCTATTTTGAATTTTAAACTAAGATTTTAAATACTCTAATAATTGATTATATATATATAAAATTACACATCCTTATTATGACAAAAATTTTATTTGTTACATTACTCATTTTTTCTAATACAAATTTATTTATTTTTTAATTAAAACTAGCCACAATATTTTATTTGTTACTTATCCTGAATAAAATGTACTTAAGAAACTTAATACTACTAAAATCTCAGATTATATCACAAAATGTGTTTATGCCAGTTGTTGTCAGTTTCTTCCAATTAAATCCGGTTATAACCACTTTCTGCCCCTGGCACGGCAGAAACCACTTTCTACCGGCTAAAACCCAGCCCTGATTTTCCGTCGTGTGTTATGCATTTTAAAACTTGCTTAAGTGTATTAGGTGTTGTGTATAAATTCTATAAATCACATACACGGCTACACGAAAGAATTCGAATACATTACTGGATATGGGCAGCAATTGCTAAAAATGGATTTTTAGTGAATTGTGTTTTTTTTAAATAGCTTATTTAGATATTCCATTTCATTATATGAAAAAAAAATGAAATATCATAATAAAATTCTATTAGTGTTGGAAAGTGTTTCATAATCTATCCCTTATGCATGATTTTTTGTTCGTGTTAAATTTTGTGTAGAGAATAGCTTGAGGCTAAAACTAACATTTTCAATCCTGATTCAATCCTCTCTCGTTGGTGCAAAATAATGCCATAAATCGCATCAACATTTAAATTGCATTTTTAGATTACTAGTACATTAATTTTGAAACTTATTTTTCTTTAGGTAATAAAGAAGGTTTTGTTTTATGATTATTTCACTTTCATATTAGAAGTGCCAATTACTGTGATCATCTGTATAATTTATGGAAAATTTTGATCTTTTCCGTTGGATAGATTACGTAAGAGGCATATTAGGTGGGTCGTGGACATTTTTCAAACTTCAAGGTGGGTCGCGTAACGATAAAGCTTGGGAACCCTTGAAAATAAAGAGGTATTTCAAATATTTTCTTCTCGGTAGAGTCCTGCATCGTATTTCGCAGAATTCTACCACATTTTAGTCTTGTATAATGCGAAATGTTAAAAAAAAAAAAAAAAATGTAAAAATCGAATAAAAAATTTCGGGAAAAATTAAAAAATTACTGTACGAAATCTGAATAAACTTCTTTGAAAAGAGGACAAAATTTACTATAGTGGGCTCAAAGATTGAAATTGAATTTCTCTAACAAAAATCGAAAAAAAAAAATTGCAAAACGCTCAAAAATCGCATTAAAAAAAATCACGAAAAATTAAAAATCGCAGAGTATAAAATTTATTATAATAAGATTGAAACTGGTTTTTTTTACGAATGTCAATAAATCATAGCGAAATGCGAAAAAACCCATTAAACTTTCACAAAAAATTAAAAAAATAGCTGTACGAATTCCTTTTACCAATGTGGAAAAATCGCTACAAAAAGCTAAAAAATCTCAAAAATCGAAAATCACAGAAGACAAAGTTTGACTATAGTGAGCTAAAAGATTGAAACCGGATTCCTTTTACCAATGTGGAAAAATCTCAGCGAAACGGGAAAAAAGCGCTAAAATGGCATAATAAATCACAAAAAAATAAAAAATCAGAGTATACAATTTACTATAACGGGCTAAAACATTGCAACCACATTCCTTTTACTAACGTGGAACAATCACATTAACTATTGCAAAAAAAAAAAAAAAAAAAAAAAAAAAAAAATCGCTGTACTAGTACGCTGTTCTTTTTACTAATGGGGAAAAAACGCCACGAAATGCTAAAAATTACATAAAAAAGCTTAAAATTCCGAAATAGCAGCGGACAAAATTTACTACAGTGGTCTAAAACACTGTAACAAACATTCTTTCACGAATGTCAAAAAATTGCCGCGGTACGCGAAAAACGCTAAAAATTGTAAAAAATCGCGGAGGACAAAATTTATTATATTAGGCTAAGAGTTTGAAACCGATTTTTTTTTTACTAAAGTCAAAAAAGCTCCTCAAAACGCGAAAAACTTTAAAAATCGCATAAAAAATATTCGCAAACAAATTCCAAAATCACTGTACGAATTCACAATAATTTTTTTGAAAAGAAAACAAAACTTATTATACTGGGCTAAAAGACAAATCGGATTCCCTTTACGAATGTCAAAAAATCACCGCAAAACACGAAAAACCACTAAAAATTAATAAAATAATTCGCGAAAAATTAAAAAAAAGTCGTGCATGAATTTCGAATAAATTTTAGTGAAAAGAGAACAGCGTTTACCATATTGGGCCAGATTGAAACCGGATTCCTCTTACTAATGTGGAAAAATCGGCGCGAAACGCAAAAAAGATAATTTGAAAAAAAAAAAAAAAAAAATCCAAAAATCTCAGAGGACAATATTTACTATGGTGGACAACTGTAACAGGAGCTCTTTAATGAAAGTAAAAATATCACTGTGAAAAGCGAAAAAACGCTGAAAATCTTATATAAAATCGCTAAAAATTCAAAAATTGCGGATGGCAAAATTAGACTAAAAGTTTGAAGCCGAACTCCTTTTACAAATGTAAAAAAATTACTGCAAAACGCGAAAACCGCTAAAAATCGCATTAAAAATGCTAAAAAAAATTCGAAAATAGCGGAAGAAAAATTTACAATATTAGACTAAAAGTTTGAAACGGATTTCTTTTTACGAATGTCAACAAATCGCCGCGGAACGCGAAAAAACTCTAAAAAGTCACATAAAAATCTTCGCCAAAAATTCAAAAATCGCTGTACAAATTCCAAATGAACTTTGTTGAAAAGAGTAAGTCAAAAATTACTATGGGGCGAAAGATTGAAACCGGATTCTTTTTACTAATCTGGAAAAATTGCCGCAAAAACATAAAAAAATCCCTGACGGCACGGCCTACAGGCACAGGTAGATTTCAAAGATGCAGACCGTGGGGCGCCTGTTTTTTGGGGATTACGGAAGAAATGACTTTTTTTGCCATGATGCCAAGTGTGGGACCGCCCACTTCGAAATCGAACTTGTTTGCAGGCATAGCCGGCAGGGATATTTTTGTTTTTAAATTTTCTTTGCTATAAAGGTTGGTCCTATACAAAAACTTGTCAATATAAAAGTTTTAGATAATATTAAGAGGATTTATAATGGTTATAAAAAATAACATTCTTAAGGAAGGGGGGAAAAAAAGTAGATTTTTAAAAATGGCTAATTAATTAAACCAAAATAAATTTTTCAAGATTCCGTTAACAAATGTACAATAAAAATGTTCCGGCCCTTCACGGCCGGGAAAGAAAGAAGTTCAGGGCCGGTTCGACTCGAATTTGCAGATTTTAAAAAGAGTAAGCCAGGGCACAGTCCGGTCCCAATTTGAATAAAAAATATAAGCCTCCATTTGAAAAAACACGGCTTAGGCAGCAGACTACAGAAACATTTGTTCCAAAATCTTGCCCCTCCCTGCATTTTCTTCTGCGAGCGCTTATGTTTCCCAGAGAGCGATACCGAAACTCGATTTTACAGCTGATTATCGTTCAGAGATCAGCTAGCTGATAAGGCGATTCGTGGCCGAGCAAAGTCTGTCTCGAATCGGTCCTTTTTTTTCTTCGCTTCTCGTCGCGAGCACGCGCTCTCTCCTCCGGTTGGTCTCAGACCGTTTTCTGGTCGCTATACCAGATGTTTCGATCGAGAGAACAAGAAGCATGGACTTACACCCGAAGCAGTTCGCTAAACTCAACGTGAAGACAATCAAGGTGAGGAAAAACTTTAATTTAAAAACGAGCGAGTGACATTGCACTAAACAGATTTTTCTCTTACTAAGTCGAAGGTAAAAATAAGATTGGATTTTACGGATGATATTTGAAATTTTAAGAAAGGACTTTATAAATTTGCGAAAGAAGTACCTTTTAACTACTCGGATGACAGGGCCAGATCAAGGCACTCCAGAGACTCCAAATTTAGGGGGCTCCAAATTTGTAGGTAAACAGTTGTGGGATTTTTTTTTTTTTTTTTTTTTTTCACAGTTTTTAGGTGCGTTCGCAATGATATAAATACATAGTACCTATACTCGTCGTCTAGTCCGTCCGTCTGTCTGTCCGCATATAACAGCGTAAAAACTACCCAATCGAATGGTTGGAAATTTAATATACATAATCGTTGCAGAATTTTGTCGAATCATTTCAAATTTTATGAAAATCGAATCAAAACTTAAAAATATATTAATAAAAACTTTTTTCATTCTATTAAATCGTATCATATGTAATTAATTCAATGATATCCGATGATAGGTAATCATTCTATGTTGGCATGGCGATTACGTCCTATTTAAGAGGAGTCATTATTTCCGTATTACTGAATTTAAAAACCGAATTTTTATACTAAAATTGTTTAATTATAGCAATCCTATAATCTACCGACAGTTTTTTGGATAGATGTTTCCGTAAAAATAGATATTAAATAGAAAAAGAGTAAATATGGATTTCAAGTTCTGAAATTTTCAAAGTTAGTTTCCTATTGAAATTTTCAGTAAATGTCAACAAAAGATAAAATGTTGCCAACTTAAAATGTACTTATTTTATTACGGAAATTAATCATAATAACAGACAATATAATTTCATTTTTTTCAGTGAAATAATAACGATTTTTGTTTTGGCATTGTCTTGTATTGGATATTTGCGCATAGTATAATTTTGATGTAACAGAATTGTAATTAATTATTTGTAAAAGTGTATTGAAACTTAATTTCATAAAATAAAATTAATATCAATAATAGAAAAATCTGCCCATAAAATAAATTTTGTATTCATGCATTTTTGCATAAGAATGTAACAGCTATTGCACCAAGATCTGAATATTTATAAAACTAGTTATACACTGCAAAAAAAAAAAAAAAAAAAAGAATGATTTTACAGTATAATACTGGCACCCCAGCTGCCAGTATTATACCGTAAAATTAACAGTAATAAGTGCGGTAGTGTATTACTGCTTATTTTACTGTTTATTACTGTTAATTTTACGGTATAATACTGGCAGCTGGGGTGCCAGTATTATACTGTAAAATCAACCTTTTTTTTTTGCAGTGTAGTACGAACGCACCTCATTTGTCACGATTTGAAGTACAATTTCCAACTTGTATTGTTGTGCCAGAGCAGATTCAAGACTTCACAGCACCGTGCAATCTTATCATTTTTAAAAGCTTACTAAGTGTGGGACTTAAAAATATTGAAACAGGAGAATAAATTCATTTTAACACTTTCCAACATGGTTGAAAAATGTTTATAAATTCGGTTTGTCTGTCTGTCCATGCTCTGACTCGTGTAAATATACTCCGATTGTCATGCAATTGTCATATGCTAATGAGATTTACTATGACTTATTCGGTATTGAAAAGGAAGTGTGTAGCATTTATAGTTCTTTTACAGGGACATTCAAAATAATTCTTTTACATTACGGTCTATGGGGGAAAAATCGTTTGCGGTGGACTTTAATGTTACACTGTGTCAAACATATTGAAATTGATAGGTGCATTACAATATGCTTATTATAGAAGAATAAGGTATGCATAGCATTCAATATACATTTACAGGGACACGCAAAATAATTTGGTTACAGCACTGTATATCAATAATAATTGCTAGAAGTGCGTTTTCAGTTATGGTACGATATTTTAAATTATATCATTTTTTAAATTTAATTAGTGTATCTGAATTCTGTAGATCCTATACAGAGCTGCACAAAAGATCTCGGGTACATTTCCGTTTATCAGCGGAATTTGCTGTAGAGGAATTTTCAACTGTGCTATGAGTTTCCCAAGTGAAGTAAATTTTAGAATACTATGTAATATGTATATAAATCTATAGATCTTATACAGGAATGCGCAAAAAGAATTCGGATACTTTTCAGAATACTGACAGTATGTTTGATATTGGGTTTTCAAATGTGTTACGTGTTTTACAAATTGTTTACTTAAACATAATCTTTCACCATATTATACTTGAAATTTTGTTACAGTATTCTGAGTGTGTTGGAAAGTTTTTAATAATCTATGCTGCATTATTTTACCTTGTTTATGGGATTTATAAACTAATGGGAATACTAACATAAATCAATTTTATGTTACTTCCATGGTATATACATGGAGGCGCCATGTGACGTCTGTGACGATGGCTCACAAAAGGAACAATCCGGCCCCGTCGGCAAAAGAAAAGCAAAAATTAAATTTTAGAACTACGCGAACCTTATTGCAGAGAATGCGAAATGGAAGACGTCAGTCAGATTTTTAAAATAAGTCAGTGATTTATTTTCAGAGAGATTCGTAATTATCAGATCCTTAGATTTACAAAAGTAGAAAAATAACGAAATATTCAAAATAAAACATCCTAGATACGTAAGAAAACTGATTTACAGATTTTATTCACAAATCATGAGTGGTAATAATAAATACAGTAACCTCTCGATATTTCGCGCTTTGTTACATCGCTCATTTTTTCCATGTCTGCCTGCCCCCCCCCCCCCCCCCCACACACACACACCGAAAAAAAAAAAAAAAAACACAAAAAAAAAAGTTCTGTTTAAACTTCACTTTTAAGTAACATTTTATATACACTAAAAACCAACTTTTAACACACATTATCGAACAGTATAGCACAATATTGTGTGTGTTAAACGTTGTGTTTAAGTGTATATTTATCCACACAAGATTTTATTTATGATCTTTGGTTTCAACATTTTATAATGTCAGTTACAAGAAATGTAATTTTGTATCGTTAATTTTACTAAGAAAATTTTAAAATGCGTATGTGTAAACTAACATTTTGGAGGCAAATATAAATCCTTTACTTGATTTATATTGTTTCCAAAACATCTTCTAGTATTTTGAAAACTGCCGGTATATCGCGAAATACTCTCAGTATTCGGATATATCGCACTCTTTTCTAGTCTCTCGACAGACCCGATATAACAAGGGACTGTTGTACTTTTTATTTTTTGCTTTAAAAAATATACTTTGTACGCAATAAAATCCTCAGCTGAGGCCAATTTTCAATATTTTCATTGGGAAATCTCTGTCATATTTCTTCTCTTCCTTCCCATAATCAGGATGCTTGTTCCGTTTATCATGATCGGTATATCCCTTTGCGTTGCATTAAATGGCGTGCAAAATACGATATATCTTTAAAAAGAAATATGACGCAATTACAAGATAAGTAACATACTGTAGAGTATTGCAAATCCGCAAGCGGCAAACTTTTAATTCGAAATGTATACATAAATGTAAACAAAGAAATTTAATTCTTAAAAATGTCTCACTGGCACAATATTTTTTCACCTTCAGCTTTAATCTTATTAATGATATATATTAATGTAAACAAAGAAATTTAATTCTTAAAAATGTCTCACTGGCACAATATTTTTTCACCTTCAGCTTTAATCTTATTAATGATATATATTAATGTAAACAAAGAAATTTAATTCTTAAAAATGTCTCACTGGCACAATATTTTTTCCCCTTCAGCTTTAATCTTATTAATCTTATTAATGATATATATTAATGTAAACAAAGAAATTTAATTCTTAAAAATGTCTCACTGGCACAATATTTTTTCACCTTCAGCTTTAATCTTATTAATGATATATATTAATGTAAACAAAGAAATTTAATTCTTAAAAATGTCTCACTGGCACAATATTTTTTCCCCTTCAGCTTTAATCTTATTAATCTTATTAATGATATATATTAATGTATATTATTTGACAATCTTCTATTTAATTTAAACTGTCAGTACATGAAAAAAAAAAATTTAATCATTCATATGGTAAATTAAACAATTTTTTTTTCAATTTATTTTATTGCATTTGCATTATTCAAATATGTATACTTAGGCCAAAGATATTTAAATTTTTTGCAAAAATATTTGTAGCCCAGCAGTCAATGATGATTATTTTTAGACTACAAGACGGGTTACAGAAACTTAAACCAAATGTCTTAATGCAAACAACTATCGATACAATATTAAAAAATATACAAAAATAAATTATTTTTAAAATAATTCTTATTTTATCTATATGCTTATGTAATTAATTTTTTTAGACATTAACAATCTAAATATGTCTAAAGTATTTATAACAAATAAATAAAGAAACATTAAATAGAAATGAGCTGTAATCCGCAAAATGCTTGGAACGAATTAGCTGTTTTCTACTGTATATAAAAAAATCTTACATTTTATTCAACAATTCAATTCTTGTGGATTAGTTTGTATTATTAAAAAAAAGCCTCGAAACAATCTTAAAAAAAAAAAAAAAATCCTATGTACACATATATACATTGTAAGTTGACCAAACCTTCGATAATTGAAATGTCTAATGAACTTTGGTAACTTTTTTTTTTTTTTTTTTTTTTTTTTTTTTTTTTAACAAACAAACGTAAATAATCCTTTTTCTGACGCTCATAATAATAATAACAGTAACTTTAAGTGATGTTTTGCGTTTAATCGCGAACAGTGATAAATTTTGCATTTATCAAATCTATTTCAAATTATATATATCTAATTAATAGATAATGATTGACAAGGCAAGTACGCGGATAACCAGGTTGAGAGAGAAATACAATAATTTCAGAATGAAATTTGGACCACTTTCTCCGATGAAAAAATGTGAAAATGAATTTAATCCGTATCGTATAAAACAAAACTTTTTATTATAAAGAGTAAACTGAAACTTGAGTTCAAAAATTAAAAACGGCATAAATGATAATAAGAATAATAATGAACCAGACTTTGTTTTCTTGATAAATTCTCGATAGCCACTCCAAGCTGATACTATTTTTTTACTGCACTTCCTGTTTCATGCATGTTTCACTTTAATATCTGCAGTAATATTTTGCCTTTTATTCTTAAAAGGGACTTTATACGAATAGTACTGGTATTTTATCAAGAACTTTTTTTTTTCAGTATATATTTTACTATGTACATTAAAACATATTTATTAGACATATTAAAATAATGTTAAAAACAAATAATTTAATGTTAAATAAAAATCCCTGACGGCTCGGCCTACAGGCACAGGTAGATTTCGAAGACGCAGACCGTTGGGCGCCTGTTTGTTGGGAATTGCGGAAGAAATGACCTTTTTGCCATGATGCGGCAGTTGGAACCGCCTACTTCGAAACCTAACTTGTTTGCAGGTGGAGCCGGCAGGGTTTTTTTTTTGCTATAAGGGTTAGTCCTATAAAAAACTTGTCAATATAAAAGTTTTAGATAATATTAAGAGGATTTATAATAAATTTAAACGGATTTGATATCTTCTGAATTGACGAAGTTATGAATTTTTTTCTTCTAAAACCCCCCTTCCCCACCCCTTCTTGGGGCCATTTTTAATGATATCAAAAATCTGTCATGCATAAATTTTCGGCCTTTTTCCTAGAAGTAATAATAACTTCAAACGGATTCGATACGTATCATAATTAAGAAATTATGGGTTTTTTCTGTTTTCACAAAAAGCCCCCTCATCCCCCCCCCCCACCTGGTTCGATTTTGCCCATTAACGAACTTGACCAAGATTTTATGCCCCTTGATTTTATGTATCAGTTTTGAAAAGATGCGGGAGTTGGAACCGCCTACTTCGAAAAATAACTTGTTTGCAGGCGGAGCCGGCAGGGATTTTTGTGTTTTTAATTTTTTTTTGCTATAACGGTTGGTCCCATAAAAAACTTGTCAATATAAAAGTTTTAGATAATACTAAGAGGATTAATAATAAATTTACGCGGATTTGATATCTTGTGAATTGACGAAGCTATGATTTTTTTTCTTCTAAAACCCCCCTTTCCCCCCCTCCCCCTTGGAGCCATTTTTAATTATATCAAAAATCTGCCATACATAAATTTTCGGCCCTTTTCCTAGAATTAATAATAACTTTAAACGGATTCGATACGTACAATAATTAAGAAATTATGGGGCTTTTTCTGTTTTCACAAAAAGCCCCCCTCATTTCCCCCCCCCCCCCTTGGTTCGATTTTGCCCATTAACGAACTTGACCGAGATTTTATGCCCCTTGATCAGAATTTTTCCAGTTATCGTGTCCATAAAAAAGTGACATAGACAGATAGATAGATAGATAGATAAAGTTTTGAACTGGGGGTGGTTTTGGGTTCTGGGAGTCATGATCGGCGTAGATCTGCAAAAATTTTTCAAAATTTCCAACTTAGGTGAGAATGTAATAGGTAGTATTTCTTACGAAATCTACCTAAAAATGTGAATCATGATTTTTTTTTTTTCAAAACTAGGGGCTCTGTCCCCTACCTATGATCCCTAACCGCCTGTGCAGACCAAGCGGTCTCTAAAAACAGGTTAATTAGCTCTGCTTTAAAAAGAAAGGAAAAAAAAATGGTTGCGAATGTTTAATTTAATAAAATAACCCCCTCCCCACCAAATCATATCTGTTTTTAAAATGTTATTTCCATTTTATTATTATTTGTTTTTACATTCTGTTTTTATAAAGTTCTCAGTTGTCATATTTATCAACGGATTTATGTATTGGTTTTTTTTTAATAGTTTACTAGCATTAGAAAAACAATTTAACGTAGGACAAGTAGGGGGGGGGGGGATCACGAGCAATCCATTTCAATGCTATATTCTCTAAGATATGACAAATTGTTTAAATATACAAATTTTCAAATAAACAATGTCATAAACGATATAAAAGTGAAAAGCACCTTACAGAAAACACGATGAAACGATAAATGCGCTATGCGTTAAAAAAAAAAAAAACATGGTTTTTTTCCCTTAGGCGCAAACAAGACATACTAGCATTTTGAAAGCAGGAACAAGACCTCGCATTTCTCATTTTTAAGACGTTTTCTCCTTTTATATTGTACATTTCACCAGTTTTTATAACATGTTATTGTAATTTCAGAAATTACAATTTCATTTGACAAAACTCTAGCACATAAGTTTTTTAACCGCTGTGCCCCGAGCGGATTTCAGGTGAACCGCGTAATTTTTATTGAAAGTTATAGCAAGATTTTGTGATACAACCGTATACTTATTTAAAATGCAACGTTTTAAGTTAAGAGATTTATTTATGATGAGGTTTAGTATACAGTAGTTCGATTTAGACTTGGAGTCGATTAAAGAAGACAAATCAATTATGATTAAATTTCAGCTTCCAGGAACATATTATGATTAGTTCTTTTTTAGGAAAATTAATTTACAATCACCTTTCCTTTTCAGATTACTTTTTCTTTTTTCTTTCTTTCTTTCTTTCTTTCTTTCTTTCTTTCATTTATTTATTTATTTATTTATTTATTTATTTATTTATTTTGTAGAGTACGATTATGTGTTAATTACGATTTTATTTTATTTTTGCTTGAATTATTGTTAGTAAACGAGTCCCTTATTTATAATTATATTTTGATTACACTGATTTTATAATCTTATGAATAGTTTTGTAACATTCTGAATATGTCAAACTTTCTTTTTCTCATGCCCCCTCTCTCATCCTCCCCGGGGTAGCTAAAGGGGTAAGGACTGTTACAATGTTTATAAGGAGATAAATATTTTTAAATGTAAAGTGGAAAAAAAGGATATTAAAATTACAGCATATACTGTAATTTTGTGCTTGAAAAAGTATTAAATAGATCTACGATACAGATTAGAGTGCGATTACATTAAGATAGTTTATAATCATAATTTTATCGTAATCCTAAGTGAAATTTCTTGATTATGATTACTTTATGATTATTCAGAAACCAAACTTCATGATTACGAATTCTACAATTTTCGTAATCTATTACGAATACTATAAAGCCTGTTTGAATTTCTTGAATATTTATATTGCGTTTGAATACTTTTAATAAGAGTATGATGGGAAATCATTAAAGTGTTCTTACATTTTCAGAGGAAATTGATGCTTTTTGATCAAAGAGTTTGGAATAAAAAATACAATAGAAATGTTTGAACTTGTTGAAAGACGTAAATTGCACGAAAATCTCACTGAATAAATTTTACAAACTATATATTTATTGTGCACAAAATTTCAAGAATATTTCCGTCCACTTCTTTTTTAAGTACTAGGGGGCTTCTGCCCCGTACGAGCTACGCTCGCCAACCCCCGTTCTGACACCGCAAAATTATAAAAACACTCTGATTTGATCAACTCTAAAACGATTACGGAAGATTGAATTATAATTAAACGACCAGTGGCGATCTGCTGTAATCGGGTTTCCATTAATCTTTCTTTGATTGAGGGATTTTAAGGCCGAATCAACTGCTGTCGAAACAGCTAACAACTGTTTTCGTGATTTAATAAATATGATGAATTAAACATTTGAAAATCAACTTGTGTAAAATGGTTAAGTAAACAATGTTGCTGCATTGGGGAATTTTATAATGATGCAATGAAAAATTGGGTACTTCTCCATTATTCCGTCGGCTACTTTCTATCAAAGAAACGAACTGTCTCCAAAATATGTGATTTAACGTCAAAAGTGCATTACTTTGGCGTCGCATTCAATTGCCATCAAATGCGTTACACGTGTCAGTTGCGTCATCGAGTGATTTTTAATTCAACGTTTATCTGTATTTTTAATGATATGTTAATGATATTTTAACAATTTATTAGTTATTTCGTTAATTTAAACGTAATTATAAACGTAAATTTATAGTTTTAATTAAAGGGAAATATTATTATTCACGCTGTTTTAAAATTTGCAATATAGGTAAATGATTTGTCGAAATAAATTAATCTCTCGTGTAAATATAATTTGTAATTGAAATTGTTTGGAAATATTGTTATTTCAACATTTTAAATATGACGTAAATTTCCCTACTTAATGTTTTGAAAACGCCTAATAATTTAATTATTTCTCCTTTTAATATTCACGCGCAAGTATATTTTTTATTACGTAATTTTCTATACATTTACTGCTTTTAATACGGGATAATTTAATTATTATTTTAAAGTTTTATTTCTGTTTTTAATAGTCACGTGTAAATACATTTCTTAATTGAAAGGGAATATTATATGCGCTATTTTAGAAATTGACAATAATTCAAATAATGGATTTTATGAAATATGAAATAAATCTTCCATCAAAATAACGAAAATTTTGAATAAAAAATTGAAATATAACCTCAAAAAATTACTCAAATTAAAAAAATAATTGCAGTCTGCACACCGCAAGCTTGTCAACAACATCCTTATAACTTATGGTTAAATTTCTGTGTATAGTTTTCGTTCCTATAAAACTTTAAGAAAACTATTTTGACCATCTTAAAATAATTCTTCGATTTAAAAACTGTCTACTTCAGCGTGTTTATCGAACATTTCTTCATAAAACTATCAATTTTTAAATTTTATATGTAATAGTTTACTGGATATTAGTCCAGAAAGACTTCAAGGCACAAAATCTTCATTGACAACGTCTGCGGTGGTTATTTTTTTTTTTTTAATAGAGAGAGATAGTTCTATAGGGTTAGAAATTAGCAGCTGTTAATTGTATTTTTCGATATATGTTTCCTATTTGACGCTTAGAATTCCCATTCTACAATTTCCGATCATTATAATGTTGAGTTTCTTTCGCAGTCTGACGATCTAAGTAAGTTTTTTCTCACACCCGCACATTCCAGCATATGTAAATAAAGTTTCTAGTTAACCATTCAATGCGGAGCGAAAGTAAAGCCGATTAAGGGGACAGTGGACATTCAAAATCATAAAATGCGACTGAAAAATTGACTTTTTGTATTTGGATAATTATGAAACTAGATGCTCAAATTTATCTGATGCAAAAAAGAATTTTTCAATTCTGAGGCTTCTTTGCATAGATATGATCTTTTAGTTTTGTAAAAACTCTACATATTTATAGTTTTTTTTAAAATTAAAATGCTGTTTTATCAAAAGTGAAAATATTGCACATTTCTCACTTTTGAAACGTTCCATGCGCTTTCCCAATTATCAGATTCTTTTGAAATTTATTCTGTATATCCTCTATATATTAATAAATAAATGTTAACAGAAAAAAAATGTATCTCAGGAGTATTTTAATGTTAAATTATGTACGCATATGAAAAAAAATAGCTATTTTTTTTTAGAAAAAAAAACAAGGTATAATTATGAAAATATATTTTTTCTGTTTATACATTCAGCGAACATTGACAATTCATGCCAACTTCCATTCTAATATATAAAAAGTACCCCATAAATAAATATTGTCTTATTTTATGCAAAAGAAATGCGCATGGGGCATTTTAAAATACGATAATTTTTCGTTAATTTTAAATTTAAAAATTGAATAATTTTAAAACTTTTTATTATTTTAACAACAAATTTTGAATATAACTATTTGAGCTTGTCATTAGATAAATAAAACAACTAGTCTGCCAATTTTCAAATGAATCCATTTAAAATTCTAGGAGTTGGTTTTTAATGTCCACTGTCCCCCTAAGCTCCAAAGCACTAACCAGGCCTTTACCTTTACCTGCTGGGCTGAAGCCTAGCTAATCGAGGCAGTGTGGCGATATTCGCCCTATCGCCGAATGGTGGTAACCGACATGACAGATACCCTGGCCGTCAGAGATGCAGCACATAAAAATTATTTTTCTTTAACCCCTTGTTGTTTTATTTATCTAAATTAGTTATGTACTTATAATTTTAATTTAACTCCATTCCTTGCGCATTAATCACGAGTCACGCCCGTTTTTGATTCTCAAGGTATATTTTACTTATCACGAGTCGAACTCGTGACTGATTCAGAAGAAAAAGTTTACTCAGGACTCACAGCCAGTGCTATAGTCGTAAAAAAAAACAAGAGGGTATGAGCTACAGCTTTTCTTGAGAAACAGAGTGCATACACTAGAGAGTATAAGCTATCGATTTTCTTGAGAATCAGAGGATAAATGGAGCTTTTTTTAAAAAATCCAGACGATATATACGGTGTATATACCACTACAACCCTGCTCACAGAGTTACTAATTTTTTCTACATTTCCTAACACTATTTCAAATAAAAAAACTTTGTGGTAGATTCCTTTAGCATCTGCAATAGAAGTCTAAAATAAAGATTATCGTTAAAAATAAATAGTGATTGCAGAGGAAATTCTAGGAACGCGCGAGTCCTGGTTTACTTTACACGAGTCACACTCGTTATTAATACAGAAGAGGTTAACCACTGCGTTGATTAGTCGAATTTAACTTTTAACGAAATTAACTTTGTCGAATTAGCGTGTACAGCACATCCGTTTTCACCGCAGTGCTAGGCGAACGTACACTGGATGTTTTTGGGCCTAATAGGTGGTACCAACTTAACTTAAAGGGGGGAATAATGAGAGGGTGGGATAAAAACGATGGAATTGCCGCAAATAAGTAAGTCGCACCAGAAAAATAAAAATGAATTTAGTGCCGAATTACAAGGTAAACTTTGTTCGCTGCCGGGGGTAGACGAGAGCTTGCCTTTCTATCGTATGCCGTCGGTAAATACTGGCTCCTTAGGCTTTCCTTTTGGAAAGGGTGCTGTAGGTCGTGCATCTTTCATTATCATGCACTTTTAATAAAGAGGGGTAGTCTTAAAAGTGGGAGGGGGGGGGGAAGAGACCTCACTCTTGCACTAAATAGCCAAAACCAAAAATAATTGACCGGCCCCGCCTGCTCGCACTGAATTACTGATAAATGAAAAAACATAGGATTTTACTTAGTTTTAAAACATGAATTAGTATACAGAAATTAATTAACTAATTATTAAAACAAATAACTAAAATAGTATATTAAATTTGGGAAACAGATGCCAACCCTAGGGGAAGAAATTGTTCAATAGATTTGGAAAAAGATGATCCTCAACGAAAACTGCTCCTCTAGGCAATAGGTTGGATATTCCTTCAGCCTCCATCACTGGCTGTGTGCCGTTCATCCCGGATCTAGTGGGAAATATGAAGTGGTAGGCAGCTGTGCTTAATCGACGCATGGGTGACCGTGGTCCCCCATGCGGTCTTGTCCCTGTCCAATAAGAGTAGAAGTGATGTACAGGTGGCTTGGAGTGGGATAATTAGATGAAAGTGGAGTGTTCGGAGCCCACACTGCCCCCACTGATCTTATCTAACCCCACCTTGCCCGTGGGATTGGTACGGGTTTAAGTCGAGTTTTCTGCAGCACCCGTGCCTGGTGGACCTGGCAACAGCATGCTGGACACTTCCCGTATACCTCAATGTCAAATGTGATGGTTTGGTCTTAGTTTTCCAAAACCATTTTATTAAAAAAAACTGAAAATGACTGTTTGTCAAGCGGTGGTCCAAATGTGGATTATTTCAGAAATTTATTTCGTAATAAATAAAAAAAAATCAACAAATTTTGTACAAAAACTATTAATCTACCGTCTTGAAACTTCATGCAAACAAAGAGCATTTTCTTCATTTTTTTACTTGCTGAAGTATACCTCTTTTGCCATTCCAGCACATTCGAAATGTGCCCAACCTCCACACTTGTAGCACTAAATCAAAGCTTCTCCTCTAACATAATCTGCAAAGAGTCCATGTCAGAAAATGTATGCTGTATTGTCGTACAGCCAACTCGTCATCGTCACTATCATCGGTATGGTGGTCTGTTTCTAGACTATCCAGTACTTTAAGTTCATGACCTCAGCAACCATTACAAAACAAACAAATCGATTTAAAAAGGTGCTCTACATGAAACCCAGGACATCTACTTTGAGATCAGATGGAAGCCACTTGCTTTATTGAAAAACTAAGGAAGGTAGAAATTAAATTTCACATACCTTGAAAAATTTTGGGTTCCTCAAAAATAGGTTTTCATGTGAAAACAATTTGCACCAACCCACGTGAGTCAAGGACCAAGGCCATCTGCTCAGTATTCTTCCCCCACTTTTTGCTGTTCCGTTCGGTGCCATTCCCACGACCATGCTCAACTCCCTTCCCCTACTTTTAGCAAGTAGCCCATATTTAGAACATAGTCCGTTTTTGGGCAATTTCCTGAAATGACATCTTACATGTAAAAATAACTTTAGTATATGTCCTGAAATCTTAATTTTCGATAACCAACTACCCGCTTAAATACGTCACTATAATTGCTTCCATTGTTTCATTATAAAGGCAGATACATATTTAATAATAAAAGTAAAATATGTAAACAAGGTAGAATTTATTTTCATAAGGAAATCAAGTTAAGTATGCTCATTGTGTCCGTCACCTACAGAAATACATGTATATGCATGAGAGTGCATGCGTATTGCTGTCGATGCTGGACGCATTGAGCATGCTTTAACTTGATTTCTTTATTAAAATACATTTCTTTTCTAGTCTGTCCTCCCTTCTCTGCACTACTGAGTTACGCCACTGGAAGTATACCTTGAGAGTGTTTATTTCCGGACTAACATATAAAAAAAATCTCGGAAAGGAGAATTTTGTGAATCCTTGCCAGAATCTTATCTGAAATTCTTCGAGAGTTAAAAAAAATCTGCATCTGTAATCGGTTTGGAGATTATCCCGATCAGAGCCTTCGATTAAATATAGCCTCTGGAGTCAACATGGGAGATAAAAAATGTAGAGCATAATAGATAAAGATTGCATAGCGATGAGTTAGCTGCGTTGATGGCTGTAGGTCGAACATTAGTTCTTCGACGACGATGATGATAAAACCTTCATGAGTCTGGTTGTTTTCTCGAATGTTTCACTATGTTTCTCGAAAAATACGGATGGTAACAAAGATGTTTGTATGCAATAATACTTCGTAGGAATTAGAGATCACATCTAAACTGTTATCATGTAGAGCTGTGTTTCTGAAACTGAGGTTCACTTGTGGGTAGATTAAGAAGTTCTAGGGGGATGCGTGACGAATTTAGCAAACTTTCGAGACGTAAACATAGAAAGAGACTAAATGTTGAAGGTTACCCTTACCACTCTACCTCAGCAAATTAACACCACACACACAAAAAGATCTTCTTTCGAAAAACACTTTCGATCGAACACCAAGAGCCTACACTAGTCACGAGAAGAAACACCAACGTTAAGTGCATGGAAAGGTTTTTGACAGATTTCTCGCTCGCATTTTAATATTTTTAAATATTTTTTTTTTGCATTGGATAGCTGACGCCGATCCCTAACGTTGTTAATCTTTATTTTTTTGATTTTAGTTAGTTTTTTTTTATAAGCGGACATTTTCAATTTCAAAACCGATTGGAACCGGTTCTGAAAGTGAAAGTACCCTTGTATAAAAAAACTAGAACCAAAATCGAATCAGTAAAAACTAAACAACGTTAGGGATCGGCGTCAGCTATCCAATGCAAAAAAAAAAATCATTTTAAAATATTAAAATGCGAGCGAGAAATCTGTCAAGAACCTTCCCATACACTTAACATTAGCTTGAGTGTTTCTTCGCATGACTAGCGTAGGCTCCTAAGGGTGAATGCTTTTTTCGTTTATACAATTTTCTTTTAAAAAATGTAATGTAAAGAATATTCATATGATTTACTTACACATTTACTAAAATTATTATCATGTCTCTGAAAGATTTTTTTTTATCTGTATGAAATAATATTTTCCGAAATTGTTTAAAAGGTAAATAATAGAGCACAGTGTTTTGAGCATAAGAGTCTGAACATACGTACAGTGCATATGCTGAGACTAAAAGTTTTGTTCAAACCATAGCAACCCACACTACAGAAGTTGACAATACTGACATGGATGAATTATCTTGGAGGAGTTAGACAAGTAAACAAATATTAACTTGACATTATTAAACGAATATAAGTAAACAAATATTAGTATTTCTCCATTTTCTTATAAAGGCATTCTACTATAATTGCATCAAAATTACTTTTAAAATATAATTTTTGTAGTCATTTACATTGCAAACAAGATTTCACATTTATAAAGAAATTTAATAAATTAATATTAAACATCATACATATTATTTCTGTTGCCAACATCCCTTTTTCTAAGCAAAGAAAAAACGCAGAACGATAAATGAGATACCATATGAAAGGATTTTGAAGAGACTTCTGACATACTACTCACATTTCGTTAAAACCTGTATTTTGAATAAAAATTAAATCGGCATTGTTTCTATAAATGAAATGAAAGTTTTTCCTCAAATTAGTATTGCCAGAAAAATAAAATACCGCAACAATGATAAAAAAAAAAAGTTCAATAAAGTGGGACATAGTTGCTGCACGGGTTTATTTTATATTTATGATTAAAAAGCAAAATTTAAATTCAAATGCTAAATTCATTTTTCTTTATTCCATTTTTTTCCGAAACAGATGATGTCACCCTCTAATGCAGTTGAAATACGATTGATAACTTTTTTTTTGAGTTCGCTATCTTCGATTAGTTTTTACTGTAACTTTGATGGTATAAATGCAATGATATTCTGGCTTGACTAATATTGTTTGCAGATATTTTTAGTCCTTAGTTTTTTTTTTTAAGAAGTTTAAACCTGCATCTAAATAATATTAGATATTGCTAAAAATATAAGATGTCCCCTTCTTCTCACGGGAAATCTTCGCACGGGTCCAAATGTCTTTTCTAAATGTAGAACTGAATTAAATCCCCCCCCCCCCCCGAAAGAAAGAACGAACCCGAAGCATCTCATGTCATGCAAATACAACACATCGGGTTGCTACGCCAGTTAATACTTTTCTTAAAAGATGTTTTAAATCTTTTCGCTTTGCTAAAGATTTATAAAAGTGTATGCTTAATTTTATATTTCAAATGTTAAAGTTTTAGCGAAATTGCTGTGAATAAATAAGCTGTGAATAAGATTATAGGATTTAAAAGAAAATTTTAAATATATAATTTAGAAATATTTTGCCAAGCGAAAAGCAAAAAAACCTTCTTTAACAAAAGAAACCGTAAAAAAGAAGTTAAAAGTTTTAAATTTTTCTGGCCCTATAGGATTAACATTGAAGAGAGAATTTCAAATCTGACAGAGAGGTCACTAGCTATTTATCATTCTGCGTGCGACAGGAACCAGACCTGTTAGAACGAAACCCTTCTTGGTAAAATAATGATGAAAAAGAAAGTAAAGAAGCTCTCTTTTGGAGTGTCTTTTCAATAGAGAAGGTGACATAATCTTAAATGAAGTACAGGTCGAGTTTTCTGAATGCGCTCACGGCGGAATTCATTCGTATTCCACTCGAGGACTTCATTTTGTTAAGATTAAGATAGGGTCGTAAAACCAGAAGATCAGGGTGGCAATCTATTTGCTTCATTCACGGGCGAATTTTAAATTTCAGGCTAATTAAGGATATTTTCAAACATAAAAAAATAACTAAAAAAATTCGTTTTCATATGAACACTACCTAATACTCTGTTCGCACTGGGCATTTAAGATATCTTAGACCTCCATTTTTGAGGTGGTACCCTCCCGGAATGGAATACCTGTTCACACCGCAAAACTCATCTGAACATCACCGTGTCTAAGATCTGAACATACATAGAATGTACGCATAAGTTAAAAGTATAGCCTCAACAGCCAACCTCCAGAGCCAATCAAAGTGAGTGGTACTGGCTGTATCTAGCAATAGAAAGTTCGAACTCACTGAGTGAGTTTGTGGAACTCCCTCAGTGAGTTCGGCGGTCTAAGATATCTTAAATATCCAATCTGAACCGGGTATAAGCCTATAGTTTTGCGCGAGTGGAATTACACTATATTTCCAATGATGACCGGTCACTTGCGATTTTAGACTTTTTTTAAATATCTGGAAAGATACATGAGGAATTATCCTGAAGCTTCAGGAGTGTAAACAACATGATAAACGTCATATATTTCCGCGAAGATTTTTTCCCGAAACCCTATAAGGGGCCGTAAACAAATTGAAGAAAAACGAATGTATTTTGGATAACCTTATAAAAATTAATATTGCAAAAGCATTCAAACTGCAGATTATGATTAAGTGGCTTATTGTAATAATTTGGATTCATTTTTATGAAGATAGCATGTATACTCGAAGAGAAATTCAGGTTTTTATAAAAACAGTTCCAAATTTTAGCAAGATTTTTGCTTATAATTTGCATAGTTTTTAATATAAAAACAAGTTATTTTCAGAAAATATGAAAAACAAAATTGTACACAATACCTTTAATCAGAATTGAAAAATAATAAAAATTGTATGAAAAATGAGCAGGTTTACTAAATATTGTTTTACTGCGCATGCGCAAATTCAATCAAAATATACTGTGCATAATATATTAGCTAAATATATAGACCAACTTTTATGAAAGTCTCAAAAACATAGCTTGAAAATTCTGATAGTAATCGTCGATAGAATAAGCTCAAAATTCGCTGTTTCCAAAAGGAAGCAAAAAGATGAGGTGTTGTATCAAATATAGAATGAGAGACACTTCATTCTTATTATGTCAACTTTCATAAGCTAGTATATTTGGATACAACCCCTCATCTTTTTGCTTCCGTTTGGGAACAGCGAAATTTGAGCTTATTCTATCGACTATTACTATCAGAATTTTCAAGCTATGTTTTTGAGACTTTCATAACAGTTGGTCTATACATTTAGCCAATATATTATTGCCCAGTATATTTTGATTGAATTCGCGCATGTGCAGTGAAATAATATTTAGTAAACCTGTTCATTTTTCATACAATTATTATTTTTTTTAAATTCTGATTGCAGGGTATTGTGTACAATTTTGTTTGTCATATTTACTGAAAATAACTTGTTTTTATATTAAAAACTATGCAAATTATAAGCAAAAAACTTGGTAAAATTTGGGACTGTTTTTATAAAAACCTGAATTTCTCTTCGAGTATACATGCTATCTTCATCTTAACCCAATATTATGACAATAAGCCACTTAATCATAATCTACAGTTTGAATGTTTTTGCAATATTAGTTTTTACAGGGTTACCCAAAAGATATTCGTTTTTCTTCAATTTGTTGACGGCCCCTTATGGAGTTTCGGAAAAAAATCTTCGCGGAAATATATGACGTTTATCATGTTGTTTACACTCCTGAAGTTTCAGGATAATTCCTCATGTATCTTTCCAGATATTTAAAAAAACGTCTAAAATCGCAAGTGACTGGTCATCATTGGAAATATAGTGTATAACTCTCTTTTTCAAAACATTGAAAATTTTGTTTAAAAGTACGAAATAATAGTTGTGCGCCTATTAACATGAGGGGAATATTATATTTCTATTACTAATAAAAATGTTGCTAATTAAAAAGAGAAAATCTTCATTCTAACCCATTTGCAACCACCCCCTTTCGAAAAAGGATAAAAAAGTAGGCCACTTGTGAACTTTCTCCAGCACTTATCCCGCAGTGAAAGAATTTTAAAATCATTTCTGTAGGTTCAAAGTAAATTCAAAAAGTTTTTTTTGATCATTTTACCCTTACAAATTTAGATTAAAAAAAAACCCGTTCTTAGTGAGCATTTATGTCTTAAAAGTAACCCCTTTGTCTAATTTAAAATTTCTAGCTCTAAGAATTTCAATGAAATCATAATGTTAGAACGCCTTTCGCTTTTACACCTCTCCTTGGAGGCAAGGGTACATAGATAAAAAAAAAAAAAAAAGCCCATGTCACCGCGTTATTATACCAAACTTAAAAATCTGTTCGGAGTTCCGAAGTTTACTTTCTACGAAAACAAACGTTTCAACTTTATAATATTAATGTAGATAGATATATCCTATGCAAGTTTATTATTAAACTCGCCCTTTTCATTCCAAGTTTTACTGCCAATTGAGTTTTGACTTGAGTTTCGAATAACCAAGGGAAAAATCTCAAATCCTCTTCTGAAGAAATTTAATTTTGTATGCTATTGTTTTTCTCTCTCATTTAAAATTGATTTCAAAATATTGTAGAGGAAAAGCTTTTCTTGAGGTAGGTAAAATATACGAAAAGTAATTCAAATATAATTTAAAATATTCTATTTTTTAAAATTTTGTTCACAAAAGAACACGTTATCACATACTAATTTCATTTAGTGCAAACTTTTCCTAATGTTTCTGCAGGAAGAAAAAAAAAATTGTTTAATGCTTTTAGAAACATTCTAATACTGATATAATAAAACCTGTGTAGACTGAATAATAATAAAAAAAATCCTTGACGGCTCGGCCTACAGGCACAGGTAGATTTTGAAGACTCAGACTGTGGGTGGGAATTGCAGAAGAAAGACCTATTTGCCATGATGCGGCAGTTGGGACCGCCCACGTCGAAATATATCTGTGCCTGTAGCGGAGCCAGCAGGGATGTTTTTATTTTATTTGCTTTCCCTTTTTTTTGCTATAAGAGTTGGTCCTATAAAAAAGTTGTGAATATAAAAGTTGTAGTTAATATTAAGAAGATTTATAATAAATTTAATCGGATTTGATATCCTGTGAATTGACGAGGTCATGATTTTTTTTCTTCTTAAACCCTTATTCCTCCCCCCCCCTCCTTAGGGGCATTTTTAATGAAATAAAAAATCTGTCATACATAAATTTTTGGCCTTTTCCCTTGAAGTAATAATAACTTGAAACTGATTCGATATGTATCATAATTAAGAAATTATGGAGCTTTTTTTGTTCTCATAAAAAGCCCCCCCCCCCCATTCTCCAACCACCTTGGTTCGATTTTACCCATTACCGAATTTGACAGATATTTTATGCCCCTTGATTTTATGTATCAGTTTGGAAGAGATTTGTGCAGAATTATGGAAGTTATCGTGTCCATATAAAAGTGATATAGATAGATAGTTTTGAACTGGGGGGTGGTTTTGGGTTCTAGGAGTCATGATCGGTGTAGATCTGCAAACATTTTTCAGAAATTCCAACTTAGGGGAGAATGCAGTAGGCAGTATTTTTTACGATATCTACCTAAAAACGAAGAAAAATCTCATTTTAGAGAGGTTTTGTCTTAGCAGATACAATATTGTATGGTATACTTTTCGGAGAAACTAAAAAATTTGTCCATTTAAAGCGGTATTTCGTTATATGCAGCTTACGTTTTTACAGATTTTACTGTATATTTTTAAATAATTAAGACCTATGATAAAAAACATGACTGGTAATAAATTTGTCATTATTTTACATTAGTTATTATTTTAGACAGCTCATACATTATTTAACATTTAAAATATTTTTCATTGTTACTAAAACTTTGTTGCTTGATAAATTAAAAAAAAAAAAAAAAAAAAAAAAAATAAGCAAAAACAGTTTTTCTAAAATAATTTTAAAGCTGATAAAGACCTTTTCTTCAGGCACAAAAATTGTCCGTATGTCCGTACTTTCTGATGATACCCCCATTACTTTCTTCCGCAGTCTATGTATTGGAATTGGAATCTCACACCTCAGTAAAATTGCGCTTCGTTTAAAAAAAGAGGATTTTGGCTGATTAGAAAAAAGAAAACAGGATCTTTTATTTATTGGTGGGAAATTTTTATGACAGATTATCGAATAGATTAATTTTTTTAAAGAGCTTACGAATAATTTGTGGTTAAATAAAATAGAAACAATCCGAACAAATTTGATTATTTAAAATTAATACGAGTTTGTTCAGTTTAATTTATTATTGTCATAATTAAAAAGGCTTCTCAAAGCATTTAAGGGGTTATGTAGGGGAGACCGGTACACAGTGGACCACTTTTTCAGTTAACATTTTTTTCTCTTTAACAGACTGACCGATCTGTATGAAAATATTTTTGAATATTCCTTAAACCTTCTTACATCCATCATAATTTTCTCACAACATAGCTTTCAATACATTTTTCAAAAAAAAAAAAAAAAAAAAAAAAAAAAGATATACACTTGTAAAGTGGACCACTATTAGGTATTATCTAAAATACAATGTAAATCTATTTTTCATTAATCTAAATCTTTTTTGTTGCCCCTTCACCCGCAAAATAACATAGTAATATAAATTTTGAAACAAAACCAAAAAATTAATTATATTTTGAAAATAATAACAGATTAATACAGGAACAATTGTAATTTAGTTGAAGTTATTACTTAAGTACAAAAAAATCAGCGCACATTAAAATTTGCAAATGAAATTCCAAAGTACTTATGAGTAAGATTGAGCCTGGTATTTTCAAGAAATAATTTTGGGTCTGAGAGCAACATTATGAAATCATTGACATCAACAGCCGATTCATCTACAGTTTCGGGAGAAATAAACTGATTTCCATTCAATTTGCGTCTCATTAATCTTACTTGAATAGAATCATCAACAATTAGACTACAGTTATATTTATCAAATGCAGTAAATACAAAACAAAATATATCTTACACTGTTAAATAACTTATTTTTATTTGTTTACTTTATTTTACAGTTAAATCTACTTTAAAACAATCTTTCTTTATAGAAAATAAGTAATTATTAAATATTTTGAACATTCTGCATTACAGGAGCAGAGTGGATTGTGGACCACTGTGCCCCAGGAGTGGGTGGTCCACTGTACCCCATGTTGAAGTTCAATAAATAATCATATTAATAATGTTTATAGCTTTCTTTTAAACATATTAACTTAAAAGTAAAATAAAAACAAGTATCTTAGCTTTGCAAAAAAGCTGTTTTATTTTATTTATCTACAACCTTTAATTACTAATAAAATAAAAATAGGATGATGAAAATTTTACTTTTAGAAGCTCAAAACAACCAAACAGGATAAAATAGTTCAAACTGAGCTAAACATATTTTCTGAAGGCTATAAATAATATTGCAGTGCTGTTGTCTATTAGGATAGAAGAGAAGCTTAAAAAAAAATTTAAATAAATAAAATATTGGGGGATGGTCCACTGTGCCCATAGGTCCAGTGTGTACCGGTCTCCACTACTTCTGAAAACTTTCAAAACATGCATTAAAAAAAAAAAAAATGCAATTCGTAAAAAATATTCAATTACATTTTCTAGTCGATCTGATAAAAATTAAGAAATTTACGTCGCTTTAATTTACTTCGTTCTGTTATAAATAAGTCATAACATGGATCTTTAAACGTGATTATTTCAAAACTATGTTTTTAGGTAGATTTCGTAAGAAAGTACCATTCTTCCTATGTTGGAATTTCTGGAAAAGTTTTGCAGATTTACACCGATCATGACTCCCAGAATCCAAAACCACCCCCAGTTCAAAACTTTATATGTCTATCTATCTATATCACTTTTTTGTGGACACGATAACTTCCATAATTCTGCACAAATCTCTTCCAAACTGATACATAAAATCAAGGGGCATAAAATCTCGGCCAAGTTCGTTAATGGGCAAAATCGAACCAAAAGGGGGGGGGGGAATGGAGGGGCTTTTTGTAAAAACAGACAAATCCCCATAACTTCTTAATTAGGATTTAACAATAAATAATAAAGCAATTTAACACCACTATTTCAAAACAATAAACTTCGTGGTAGATTTCTATTGCAAATGTTGTAAGAAATAGGTTGTAAAGTTTGTTGTTTGCAAATAGTGGTTTAAAGTTTTTTCTTCCCCATTTTCTCCGAAACGAACGTTCAAAATTTAAACCCAATATTAGCTATTTTAATAAGTGTAAAACGTAATACTTACTATAACAATACAGAATTTTAAGTTCTAAAGGAACAAAATCCGGAGATATTCTCTAATAAATCAGTCTTTTCAGCAATGGAAAAAACTTTTTCAATTTTTTCTCATTTTTTTTTAAATTATAGAAATACATAGTGCGCACATTTAAAATTAATTCAGAATAATGTTTGATTAATGCTGAAGATTAAGAAATGTATACACCACTGTAGCACAAATAGGACTATATGAAAAAAAAAAACTTGATTAAAAAAATGACATTTAAAATGTTTCAACTTAATTTTACATTAATTATAAATAACAAAGCAGATTGTGTCTAAATCTATATTTTTTAACTAGCCGCCACTGGCGACCAGTTTGGTCGCCCTTAAATGTATGTTAAGCATTGTAACAAATTATTTTTATTCATAATTTATTTTTTTCCTTAATCCTTCGCCAAACCGGAAAAATCTAATAGACAAATCAAGAACTTTTGCGATCGTGGTGGCATTTCGCATATTTTTGTTGTTATGTATTTCATCTTTCTTGACAAAAACCGCTTAACCCACTTTATAATAAATTAATCATTGTGTGTGTGTTTTTAATATAAAATAAACTATTTCATAATAAAATAAAAGTATATGTTGTTTTAGTAATCTCTAATAGGTACCTGAAAATGGGATTTTCTCGCCAAAATGGCGCAAAACAAAAATTCCGCCAACCCTGGTGCGTCCGTGACAGCTGTTCCAATTTAAAATACATGACGTTCACATTTTTCTTTAAAATAGAAAATAGATAAATAAGAAATATTATCATAAATCAAAACATTTGATTTCAAAATTAAAATATCGTTTCTAATTAATACACACGAAAAATAAAAGCTGACAATTTGTTTCGAAATTTGATCCATTAAATATTATTACATGAGTTCAACCACGGAGTTCAACTTACATCAAGAAAAGATCCGAAGGAAGTTGAGTTGTATGGAACAGAATTATGGTAAACTTTGACTGTCTCACTGGTGCTGATTATTTTTTTTTACACCAGGCAGCGGTCCAAAAATTCATGGTTTAATATTTTAAACGTTCACAACGAATGAATCTTTTTTTTTTTTTTGTTGTTGTTTACTTTCATGGATAGAGAATTTGAACAGCGAACCTAATTGAAACTGAAGTTATTGCAGAATGTATACATAATTGAACGTAAGTCATCTCTCAAATATTAATTTATTTTGAACGATCTTTCTAAAAATGTAACTTTTATGCAGTTTTATTAGAAAAAATAATTTTGAATAAAAATGGCTGCCTGGCATATGAAAAAGTGAAGCGGCATCCCGGAACTGTTGAGGACAGTCACATGACATACGGTTTTATTATAGAGATACTTGGAACTTTTCCCATATAAAATTTCTCACGCCTTGCATTCATAATATTCAAATTGTAATTGCTTAAAAGGCGTATAGCCAACATAGTGAAAAAGTATCCAAGCCGAGACTCGAACCCGGGTCATCAGTATAGTGCACTGACGTTCTATCAACTGAACCACTTGGGAAAGATACTCAGCCTGACACTTTCTCACTATAACATGTTTTCAAGGCTACAAATGTAGCACAAGATGGAATATTTTCCGTGAGCCACCACCCTGGGGCAAACACGAAACCAAAAATTTTTGAACAAAGATTTTGATTTTGACGACCGAAAACAAGAAAGCTTTGGTTTCGTGTTTGCCCCAGGGTTGGTGGCTCACGGAAAATATTCCATCTTGTGCTGGGTTTGTAGCCTTGCCAACATGTTATAGTGAGAAAGTGCCAGGCTGAGTATAATATGAGAATAATATGATAGTATAATATGAATATGATATAATATGAATAATATCATATAATATAATATAATATATATATAGCATAATATGAATATATGAGTATAACCCAAGAGGTTCAGTTGGTAGAACGTCAGTGCGCTATACTGATGACCCTGGTTCGAGTCCCGGCTTGGGTACTTTTCCACTATGTTGGCTATACGCCTTGCCTTTTAAACAATTAAAATTTGAATATTACAGATTGTGTCTTTCCATGAAAATTTATAAAACAACAATGAAGATCTTAAATACTTTTTATGCACTTCTCAGTTAATTTATAAATATGGATTAATGACTGCGTATCGCAGGCCGTACTTAAAATGTTGCCGGGCCAAATGCAGCCCGCAGGTTGAGTATGGCTGATTTAAATCATTTAATTGATTTGATTTATACAGAAGACATTTTTGTGATGGCCACATCATACTAGTTTTTCTTTGTGTGCGTGTCTCGTTTTTTGCGACACGGGCTTGATAACACATCGTAAAGGACACCTAGTTCTTGGTTTCGAAAGATTTTCGCCCTCAAACTGACATATTTCTCCATACATTACAACGTGCAAGATCAAGATGTCGCGGACACCGGTTTTGGAGAGACGGGAATTATGATTGCACCACTTGAAACGTTTCATTTCCAAGAATTTGAACGAGTCTAATCCGCTTTAAAATTTTATCACATTGTATGACGCGTGAAACAATGCCATTAACATGCAAAATATATCCCTCAATTAGAAGCTATCTCGTTTATGACTTAGTGCATAAATTTCACAGCATTATATGATTTATTCAGAGAAATCTTTTTCCTCTAAACGAATACACTACATTGTAAAAAAAAAAAATCTCATACGTTCCGTTTTGGAAAAGGCAACTAGTTGCCTTTTCTGAAATGAATAGATTCATTTTGAGAATGAAAAGTATGACGTCATAATTGATAATACGGATACCAGCAGAAATATTTCCCATCGATTTTGAGAGTTCTGTATTCAAAACGGAATAAAATGAAACCTGAAAAATTGGCTGTGTTTCTTTTCAGAAATTAAACGTTTCGCTTCAGATGTGAAGCGTTCCTAGAATTTTTTACAGTGTACAGCCAATATTTTCAATAAAACTCTGACCATAAAAATACTGAAAAATCTTCAGAAATTAAGAAAATCATTTCGTATTTTTAAACATTTACATATAGTTACCTGTTAATTGCGAATATGGAGTGGTTACTAGTTAAATAAAAAGTAAATGCGAAAGCTTCATTCACAATATTTGTATTTACAAATTTGCTTTTTACAGTTCTGTACGTTGTTAAAAAAATATTTCTTTTTCTTTAAAATTACTACACTTTATTTATTTACATTTTATTTTCTACATTTTAGTGTTTCAAATTATTCATTGTTGTAGTTTCACAGCCAGTTGGAATATTTTGGCGAGCGCGGTTTGGCTCATAAACTTCATTGTTTTTGAACTCGTACACAAGTTGAAAGCATAAAGAATATAATTATATAAGAAAATCACTCATTTTCATTGAACTAAAGATGTATATGCATAAAATGATAAAACAGAACACACAAAGGATTATAAAAAACCTTTTAATAAAAAGATCGACATGTTTCGAACGCACAAACGGCGACATTTTCAAGATCAGAAGTGATAAAGTATTCTCGCGAATTTTTTTCTCTTTTTGAAAATGAATTTGATAAAACATAAAACACGAGATCGTATGCAAAATAAAGGCTAATTGTAAACATGAAAATTAATATTTTGTTATTGCTTTTTTACTTTCTACTATTTCTTTCGTCTGAATGTTTCGAGATTTTTATACCTGATGTAAACGTGTTCAAAGAAGGTGCGAAAAAATTGTGTTAAAATACAGACAGTTATATTTATAGCACAGAAAATAAGAGTGTATGGGGGGATACGCGAAGTGATTTAGAGTTACGATTTTTTTGAAAGTTAATATTCGTATTTTTCGAAACAGATTGCACCATCGGAGAAAAGAATAGGTATCCGGATTAAGTGGGTATTTTTCGATTTTCCCATATCGCAAAAATTCAGGCGGGTGTGGACTTCGGAAAATAGGGAGAGGAACTCATGGTTTCAAATTCTTGAAAACCTTTTTTAAAAGGGTTAAAATTAGTTTTATTTAAATGCAGATTGCGCCTTTTGAAATTAAAAAGTACGACATTTAAGAATGTTTTTAGTGTGTCCATATTTAGAACGGTTTCGCTTTGAAAAAAAAGTACTGAAAAAAAAAAGCCTTTTGTTCTTCTCGGCTTCGGAACGGTGTCTTCGATCACATCGACGGACGCAGCGCGACGCTTTTGTCGGTCGACCTTTTTAATTGCGGGATCAAAAAATGAAAAATTGAGCGTCAGGTGAATTGGGACCTGCCTTGTACTATCCTCATTCAAATTTTCAAACCTCTACGTACGGTAGATTTTCCTAGCTATCGCACCCAGACACACACCCAGACATACATCTTTCTTTTATTAGTATGGAAGCTTGTTCGATTTATCTCCATCCAAACTGAAAGGAGTAACATTTCCCCTCCCTCTATCGGCAGCAGTCCTTGATCCTTTGCTCATTTCAAATTCCACTCTTTTGTTTATTTGTTTACTTGTTTACGAAGTAGAACAAAAGGAGGGCGATCGCAATGACTTTGACGAACCAACGAAATGTTTTAGGCTCTAGTTTAAAGAATGGCACGTGTACCTAAAATACAGTTTTGATTTGAAGCGTATGAAACATCTCAGATTCAACGATTTCCTCCTTTCTTATTTAATAAGACTTTTAAAAAAATCGATCAAGTGAGAGTATAATTCGCGCTCCAAGGGACATTCAATTAATTAATTAACAAACTACTACTACCTTTAATTTTTCATAATTTTAGTTTCAATAGATTCGGAAATAGTAAGGGGGGGGGACATTTTTGCAACACTTTCGACGATATTTCTGAAAATATAATACCAAAATTAAAACAAATATATTTTTGTATTTTGGTGTTACGAGATCTTTCGAACGATACTATACACGATATATAATAATTTTTTTTTTCCATTTTTCAAGTAACTAAACTAACATCTCGGTTAATTGCCGACAATTTTTTTCGAAAATCATTATCAACTTATATATCCTTGGATGATTCTGCGTTGATAGATATATTGAGCGCCCGTCAACTCCCCCGCTGACCGCCTGTAAAGTAAAGTTTGTGTGTAACAGAAAAATGCCTTTTTTCAAAAACTACGTTACCCAGGAAAATCGCTATAGTTTTCCTGCAAGGTTTAAATAAACTCCTACTATCCCTATTTCTTTCATAATTTTACTTTCAGTAGATTCGGAAATAAAGGGGGGGGGGACATATTTTTCAGTGTATTTTCGACGATATCTCTGAAAATACAATACCTAAAATTAAAACAAATATATTTTTGAGTTTCAAATAACTTAATTGGCTCCAATAAAATTTTCCTAAACATATTTGTGAATGGCTAATAATCTGGAAAATATGTGGGTGAATAGTCTTTATTAACTTTCCCAAGTATGAACTTTCCACTTCTCATAGTTTACGAGTAAAATGGCTTTGACAGACACAGGAGTGATCTTTTAATGGTCCCGTTTTTACATTTTAAATACGGAACCCTACAAAAAAAAAAAAAAAAAAAAAAAACGAAAAATCATGCGCCAAGCATAGATTATGAAACACTTTCCAACACATTCAGAATACTGTGATAAAACTTTACCATTTAATAAGGTGAAAGATGATGTCCACGTAAACAATTCGGAAAACGCATCACACATTTCAGTACCCAAATTTCAACAATTACCACTGTTATTGAAGAAATATCCGAATTCAGTTGAGCAGCCCTGTATATGATCTACAAATTAGTATATATGCTACGTAGTATGCAGTAGTTCAATTAGGAAACCCATAACACAGTTGAAAATTCCCCTTCAGAAATTTTCCGGCAATAAAAAATGAATTCTTTTGTACAACCCTGTATAGAATCTATAGAATTTATACACACCAAGTAAATGCAAACAAATAGTTAAATTTAAAAAGAGAATATCACAATTTGAAACGCACTTCCAGTAATTAATGCCCACAGACAGTACTGTAACCACATTTTTGTGTGTCTCTTTGGGTTGTCAGATTTCTCTCTTAAAAAAAACAAAAGATTTTTATTGACACTAGTTTGTTTGTGTTATCAAACTACAGAGGGGTGTTCGCCCCTTTTTTAGACGATTTTAATGGTACTTACAGAAGATTTTACATAACATATTTGTGTTTTAAATTTAACCCTTATTCTGATCTACCTTTCTACATTGCAATTTCCATGATAATGCCTTTTTAACACTTTCCAACGTAGTTAAAAAGTGTTTAGGACTTCGGTTTGTCTGGGCCGTCTGCCCGCCCGTCCGTGCTCTAACTCTCGTATACTCGGATTACCCTGAAATTTTTGTGTTATTGTCGTTGACTATAGCATGATACCTATTGAAAATTAAGTGTGTAGCATTTATAGTTTATTTACAGACACAGTGAAAAACATTCAGTTATATTACAGTCAAAGGGAAATAATCGTTTCAAATGCATTCTGATGATGTTAGACCATTTGAAACATGATAAAATTGATATACCATAATGAAGCTCACTAAAACATGCTTTTTGTAGAATATCGGATGCAAAGCACTTATTCATTTACAGGGTTACAAAAAAAATTCTGTTACACAATGTTCTACTGAGAAAAGTCGTTTGCAGTGTAATTTAATGATGTTTCACAATTTCAAACATAATGATATTTATATGCATTACTGAGGTACACTATAAATTGCTCACTTAAAAGTATGGGGAGCATTGCGTTCATAATTAATTTATAAGAGGACACAAATAACTCTGTTGCAGTTTGCTTGCGATAATTACAGTCTATGTGTGATAAGTGCGTTTTTAACTTTGGATTGCGCTTTTATGTTTAACTAAATTTTTGCAGAGTGCGTGATGGTGGGCAATAACTTCGGTTGATCATATACAGGGCTAAACAAAGGAATTCATAAGTATCACTGACTATGGGAGTGAATTGCTTATGAGTAGTTTTGAACTGTGTTACGCATTTTCCTGCTGAACTATATTTAGTATACTAAGAGAAGTTTGTGGAATATAAATAAATTCATATACAGGGCTACGCAAAGTACAAGATGAATTGCCGTTTATGGCTGGTAATTGCTGTAAGTGAGTTTTATGGTGCCTCATGAGTTTTACCTGAATTAAATTTCAACTTAATATCTGTGTACAAAAGTCTTTAGATAATATACAGGGCTGTACAAAAGATTCAGAGTGAATTTCCATTGATTGGCGAAAATTGCTAAACGTGAATTTTCTAACTGAACTAAATTTCATCATGCTACGTAGTATATAACGAAATCTAAAGTTCATATACAGGGTTGCACAAAATATTTCGACTACTTTATTGGCTATAGAAGGCAATATCTAAAACTGGATTTTGAAATGTGTTATATGTTTTCTAAACTATTTACTTACATATCTTCTTTCACCTTATTTAACGGTGAATTTTTATTACAGTTTTCTGGCTGTGTTGGAAAGTGTTTCATAATTTATGCTTGACGCATGATTTTTCCTTCTTGTTGTAGTTTTGGAAGAGGTATTTCGGCCCATTTCTCTGAAACAGCTTTCCAAAGTCCGTATGAAGGGTTGTAGGTCGACGTTTGGATAATGCACTTTTTAAATGTCCAAATTTGCAAAAATCCGTGGGTGATACATCAGGAGATTTAGCAGGTATATCACTGAAGGGTATAGCCATGATACCTGTTTCTCGTTTCATTTTTTCCAGAAATTTAACAGTGGATTATGATGTGTGGTTGCTTGTTTTATTTTGATGCAGATCAACAAATTGATGGCACTGGGGGTAAAGAGATGATGTTTCATATTTTGAAGATTGGGAATAAAATAAGTTTCTGATAATATGTGGAGTTGATCTGAACATTTTTATTTTTAATTTGCCATTATATGCAAAGCCAGGAACAATCATAAATAATCTGCTAAAACGTTCTTTAGATACATTGTATTTGTATTTCATTATTCCAACAATACTGTTTAGTTAATTTTTCAGTCCATTTTTTGTGTGTGTGTGTGTGTGTGGGGGGGGGGGGGGTTGTAAAAGGGCATCAAAAGTTAAAGTTTTACGCAATTTGAGAAGGTAAACTAATGTAAATTCTTCCAATTTTATAATTGGAAGAATTTTTATGTTTTTGAAAATTTGAAAAAATCGTCGTATTATAACAGTTTAAGAGTTCAAAACGTTTAATAAGCCTGAAAAATGTACAGTTTGCGTAGAAAACATACAATTTTGCAACCTTAGTGTGTTCCTGTAAATGACCAGTAAATGCTATTAAAAATAATGCTATGATAAATTATTGTATATTATTAGCAAATAATCATTTGCTAAAACTTTCTTTAGATAGTATTTGTATTTTATTATTCTAAAAACCCAATTTTGCAGTCCCATTTTTTTTTGTCGTAAAAAGTGTATCAAAAGTTAAAATTTTAAGCAATTTGAAAAAGGTAAACTGATAAAAATTTTTCAAATTGTAAAAGTAAAAATGTAGAAGTAAATCCGCACACTATATTTTATAGTAAACATCTTGTAGTGCACCTCAGTGATGTACTAAATATAGTTCAGCTGGAAAATGCATAACTCAATTAGAAATAACCTTAAACAATTCACGTTCATACACATACACAGTAATGCTTACGAATTCTTTTCTGCAGCCTTGTATATAATCCATAGAAATTATACACACCACGTAGAATGCAAAAATTTAATTAAAATTGCATGCCACAACTGAAAAAGCAATTCTAGAATTTATTGCCCATAGACAGTACTGTAACTGAAATATTTTGTGTGTTCCTATAAATGAACGATAATTTATGTACGTCATATTCTACAGTAAGAATCTTGTAGTGCGCTTCAATATTGTACACAAACTTCATTTTGTTTGAAATAGTGTAACATTAAAATACGCTGTAAAACAATTTCCCCCCTGTAGACCATTATGTAACAGAATTCTTTTGTGTGACCCTGTAAATGAATAAGTGCTTTGCACTCCATATTTTACAGAAAGTATGTTTCAGTGCACCTCATAAATACATATCAATTTCATTATGTTTGAACTAGTGTAACTTCATTAAAATACATCGCAAACGGTTTGACCCATACACCATAATGTAACGGAATTCTTTTGAGTGTCCCTGTAAATGCTATACAGTTCATTTTTAATATTGAATATACCATGATAAATCTTAATAATATGTATCAATGGCATAGCAATCAGAGTACATATACGCGAATAAGAGCACGGAAGGACAGACAGCCCAAATTCATTAACACCTTTTAATTATGTTGGAAAGTGTAAGAAGAAAGTTCATATTTAAATATTACAAGAATTTAATTCATTTCATCTTTCCAGCACTTGAAAATATAAGGGATCGATTCTATTTTTAAATGAGTTGTTTGACCCGATCAGTGATTAAATAACAGTTACACAAATATTGACAAATAAATGAATATATGTATTCGAATCTATGCATATATAAAAAAAGTAATAACTTCTTTTTTAAAATGTAAACTTGTATATTCCTCATATTTTTTAATTTTATTCCCTTTAATGACATATCACTTATCAAAATTAAGATATTTATTAAAGAACGAAATTTCGTTCGAAGTTCGAGAATTTCGTTGGAAGTTCGCTACGAAGTTTCGTAGCGAAAACGCTAGAACGAATTTTCTGAAAATAACCAATTTTCTTTCTCTCTTGTACGCACCGAAGTGGTGCAGTGAAAAACAACAGAAACAGGTTCTATTATAAGTTTAAGAATTTTGCATTTATGAGTAACTTATATGAGGTAAATAAATGCAAACTAATAAATAAATAAAAAATGATAAATAATAATAATATAATACACTACTACTGATATAATATACTAATAATAATAATTTATTATAATTAATAATAGTAATAATATACTAAATAATAAATAAATGCTACTTCTTTTGTAATAAACGAACCCACACGCGCGCACATATTACGGTAATTTTAAGTTAAAAAATCGCGGTGTGCCGGAGAATTCTCAATAAAATCAAAGTATATCGCTTGATAAACACAGCATCTATCTGATCAACTGACCCTCGGTTCAAGGTACTTTTGGACTTCGAGCAATGCGGAAATGACCGCTGCGAAAGGTGAGGAAATTCATCTTTTTTCATCCTTCATTATCATCACGTCGAAGGGCTTTCCCAAAACGAGTCTCCGATGCAAAAACAAAGTTTCTCAGACTTGTTTAGTTGAAATATGTAAAAAAGTCTGCACAGTCGGCCAAATGAAGCAAGAAAAAAAAAAGTCATGCGTCAAGCATAGATTATGAAACATTTAGAATACTTTAACAAAACTTTACCGTTTAATAAGATAAAAAATGGCAAAAACAATTTGGAAAACGCGTAATACATTTGAAAACCCAAATTCAGCAATTACCGCCCATAGTTGGGAAAAGTATTGAAATTCTTTTGTGAAGCCCTGTATATTGTCTATAGATTTGTATACATACTATACAGTATTCAAATATTTAGTTCATCTAGAAATACGCGGAAATGTACTCTTATTCTTTTGTGCAGCCTATGATCTATATAATCTATACAATTCTGCAATTTATATTTCAGTATGAAGACGACCCCTTAAACTTATATCTATATTTTTAAACATAAATTGAAAGGATTCCCACTATTTTTTTTGTGGTACAATTTGGTAATTAAAATGTATGAGGTGTTCCACTTTTTTTTTCTTTTGGGTGACTGTACTTATAAATAAGCCTTCATGAAAGGAATTTTCAATTTGAATGTAACATTTGATTATGTATAAAAGTTAATATTAATATATACAGTGTATTCCCATGCTTTAGCCAATAAAAAGAGGGTTAATAGTACATATCAAGACTAGCAATATGTCACAGGCATGGCCTGACTAAACAGGGCCAGATGGGGGCAAGGTGGTCTGTACACTCCCTCCCCCCTCCCCCAGAAACTTCACGAGTTTCTCTAGATTTCATAATCTTTTAGTATAATATCCTCTATATTACATTATTTTTTTTAAAACTTTATAATAAGGGGAACTTCGGGTATTATGGAATACCATTTACGTTTGAGGTAATAACATAGCTCGATATTGTTTAAAAACCGGAAAACAAATACAATAAAGAAATTCAACTATCTGGGATTAGTTATTTGTAGACAAAAATCATTTTACGAAATTTCATCGTATGGAAACAAATAATAATAATGAAAAACCTTTTTGGGAGGGTATTATGAGATATTATGAGGGTAATATGGAACAGAGGATTAAAATAGAAGAAAACTAACAAAATAAGGGAAAAATGCAGATTTAATAGTACCATGGGAGCATCATTAAAATATAATATCTAGGTTGTCAGCTAATATTCTTCAATTCATACTTCAGATTTGTACAAATCTCAAATATAAGGATCTATCTTTGGGCCACCATAATCATGGAGTGTTATCATAAATTGGTATTCCATGTAATCCGACACCGCCGGTTTGGGATAAAATTATACTTATTGGTATGAATCGCGAGCTAAAAAACGAGTATTACATCATAAACTGTTAATATTTCAGTGTACATTATGCTTAATTTCAATGTAAAAATATTATTTCTAATAATGAATAATTTTTTTTTTTTTTAATTATCGCCTGAAACTTTCCAAAGACAAAAATCAAATATTTATTCACACAACGCGCCCTGACGCAGACTGACGAGCTGCGTGTTATGGGGGACATTCTAGATTTTTTAAAAAGTAGTTTAGGATTTTGCAGCATGGTGGCAACACTTTACCAAAAAGAAACCTAGGTATTCTATATTACCCGACTATTCCATAATACCCAAAGTTCCCTTTTTAACATTTTCCAACCTAGTTGAAAAGTGTTTATGACTTCGGTTTGTCTGCCGTATGGCCGTCTGTCCGTGCTCAAACTCCCGCAAATATGCTCGGATTGCCCTGCAATTTTTATATGTTATTGTCGTCATCTATAGCACGTTCCCTATTTCAACTGAAGGGTGTAGCACTTATAGTTTTTTTACAGGGACACTCAAAAGAATTTCGTTACATGACGGTCTATGGGGAAAAATCATTTGCGGTTTATTTTAATGATGTTACACAATTTCAAACACATTGTAATTGATATATATATCTAAGGTGCATTAAAACAAGCTTAATATGGAATAGGGTGTGCATAGCACTTATAGTTACTTTACAGGGACAGTCAAAAGAGTTCCGTTACATTACGTCAATGGAGAAAAATCGTCTGCGGTTTATTTAAATAATGTTTGACTATTTTAAAAGCATTGAAATTTATATATATCACTAAGGTGTATTACAAGAGGCTTACTACAGAATAGTGTGTGTATAGCAGTCATCGTTCATTTACAGGGACACACAAAAGAATTCTCTACTGTCTGTTAACAATAATTCCTGGAAGTGCGTTTTAAGTTGCTGACCGCGATTTTAAATTTAACTCGCTTTTTGTCTATCACTTGGTGTGTATAAATTCTGTATAATCATATACAGTGCAGCACAAAAGTTCGCGAACACATTTCCGTTTATGGACAGAAACTCCAGAAGGAGAATTTTAAACTGTGCTACGCGTTTCCTAACTAAACTAAAATTTAGCATCCTATGTAGTATATATACAAATCTATAGATCATATACAGGGCTGAATAAAAGTATACGGATATTTTTCCGAATATTGTATATGTTGGAAATTCCTGAAATTACGTTTTTAGATATGTTATGCGTTTTCCAAATTGTTTACTTAGATGTTATCTTTCAGCTTATTAAACGGTAATGATTTGTAAAATTATTTTGGAAGCGTTGGAAAGTTACATAATCTATGCTTGACGCAGGATTTTTCGTTCTTGTTTTTTTTTTTTTTTTTTTTTTTGATAGGATGAAGTTGCTTTCCACTTTTCTGACTGTATTTATAGTTGGATAATTAGAGGATAAAAGATAAAACTGTGAATCATCACCACCAAAAAATTCCCCCCCCCAGCCCCCTCCTCTGACTTTGCTGGCTGGTTATGGCTCTGTGACTATAGGAGTTTGTCCCCAGGATATTTTCCCATTTTTGTGCTAATGTAAGTTCGCTCGTTTGGGAGCGCCGTGATAATTTTTACTAACGAGAGATTCAAATCCCACTTTTTAATTCAGCAGCTTGGAAAAGAAAGGCCGAACTGGAAAAATCGATTTTTTTGTTGTTGTTTTTTCCACGTCATATGTAAGCAACACGTAGGTAAGTCGTTTTGCCATGGTTCGCCCTTAGTATTATCACAGTGTCAAAGTGAGTACAGAGCTGCCAAGTCTCCGGCTTTTTGGATACCAGTATTTTAGTACAGAAAATAATGTTTTATGTAATCGGGACATTCTTCGATTTAAAAGAACAACATTTTCTCTAAAATAATACTGGTGTCCAAAAATCCAGAGACTTGGCAAGGCTGTGAGTAGTACCATCTTCTATAATAAACTCGTGTTCTGATTTCTCTAGACGGGCAAGGGCAAACCCCGGGTCTGAAACCCCCCTGTCTGCATGTTTTTCGTTAGAAATCACTCGTATTCGTCCTTGCTCTCCTGAAGGAAGTGCGTTTCAAGTGACTGTTTCAATGGTCTTTTTAGTGATTTTCCCTTCATTAATATAAAAAATTTGAAATTATAACAAAATTTCGGACTTATAATAAATAAATAAAATAACGCAATAAATGATTTAAAAAACTACTTGTTTAGGTAAAACCGCATACTTAAAAAAAAGGAGAAATAAAACAAAAATCATTCAAAAAATAATCAACTATAAATTAATCAAATAATGATAAGGAATACATTAAAATTAAAACATTGAATTTCAATACATTCTATTTCAATCTGGTTTCTGAATCAGCAGTGATTAAAATAAAGATTCGCCCTTGCTATCTTGAACTACTTGCAAAACTTTGAGCTTGATTTCCCAACACCCCAATTTCAGGATTCGCCCTTTCTCTTCCAAGGTCCTGAATTGATATACCAAGATAATTGGCTCAATGGACTTTACTTTTCCGTATTAAATGTTTTCTTTACACGGTAGTACTGATAGTGTAAAAAAAAATTTCACAATTTTATTTAATTTGGTTTTTGTGTGTAAAGATGGAATTTTGTAATCGATTTTTAGCTCACTTCCTGATATGCTGGAATTATATATATATGTATGTACAGAGGTATGTTTCAGATGACATATGCTGTTTGTCAGTCCCCTCGCTAATGTTAAACCTATGGTCGCGGAATGCATTCACATATTTAAAATATCTCCTTGGGAAATCAATATGTTTTTTTCAATTTTTACTATTAGATCACACGCTCTCTATATATTTATATATCTTGTTCAAATTTTCAATCGTTAAATAAAATACTTTTTATTCATTCACTCAAGTTCAAATACATTTTTTTAAACTTGTAATGGAAGACACTTGATGTTAATACAGTTCTTTCAAATATTAATTAATTAATTAAATTAAATTAATTTTAGTTTTATATGGGAGAAAAAATATCAACACACAGTCGACTTATTTCAGACATTAGTTCCATTTAAAAGCACTCACTTACAAGTCTTGATAGCGCAGTCCGTTAAGCTCTGAGCTCGTAACCAGGATCAGAGCCTCGCCCGGGACTGAAGGAAATTCTCCCGTATTCGAAAATAAGTTTCTCTTATACAAGATATTTAGCAGGATATAAATTTAGGAATAAATACCGTCAGTGGCAAAGCGTGTAGATCGCTGGAAAAAAAAAATTCTTTTTGACCTAAGCAGGAATTGACTTAATTTTTTTTTATATTACTTGTTCTTTATACTGATATTAAAGGTTGTCTCTTTTTTATCATTTGTCAAAGTATTTCTAAAATATACGCTTAATTTAATAATTTATTAGAAGCTGACGAGCTGCGAGTAAGTTTTTAACACTTCAAATAAAATTAAGTGTATATTTTAGGAATATTTTAACAACTGAGAAAAAGAGACATCCTTTGAAAAGTGAAACAGAGAAAATAAGTTACAAATATTAATTTCTCGAGAGGAGATATTTTGAATATACGAATGCATTCCGCGACCATTAGGTTTAACATTAGCGAGGGGAATAGGGGAGTGGACTGACAAACAGTCTTAACTTATTGTAACGGAATTTTTTTAGAACAAGAATTGCAGTCATGAAATGAGGCATGGTTTTTAAAGATAAACATCGAAAGATTATAAAAGAGTATTAAAAAAAGAAAACCATTGTTACTTGTATACTTATTAAAACAGTAAATATTATCTCGTTTGCAATTTTAAATTAATTTTTTTTTGAGGAGGCGAGCTGTTTACGAAATATAGAAAATTATCTTTAAATATTCAGGGATAAGCGAGATATTTATGACAGAGGAGATAACATCAACCATTTAACATTTAAAAATTATTTATAGAAAATAAATAAAAATAAATAAAACAAGAAAAAAAATCATGCGTCAAGTATAGATTATGAAACGCTTTCCAGCACATTCAGAATACTGTAACAAAACTTCACCGTTTAATAGGATAAAGATGAAGTAAACGATTTTGAAAACGCATAACACATTTGAAAAGTCAATTTCAGCAATTACTACCTATAGTCAGGAAAATATCTAAATTCTTTTATGTAGCCCTGTATATGATCTATAGATTTGTATTGTATATGTACTACATAATATACAAAAATTTAATTCAGTTAGGAAACTTATAACATAAGTGAAAATTCCTCTAC